>BFEA01000581.1:646792-656917 GCA_003427395.1 Chara braunii
CTTCACCCTCATCGGTAGATCCCAAACTGAAATAATTTACCTCTACGGGGGCTCGTATCACCACCACTAGCAGTATCAAATCATGCAAATGCTTAAAAAAGGAAAAAAAGAAAAGACAATGAAGCACAGGCCCGAAAGCCACCATTGTAACAGTGCTACTTCTATAACTATGCGCACCACAATAAATCCGTTATGTTGCATTTCCCTTGCAGAGTCTTTTCTTCACTGTCTATACTCCTGCACCCCTTGTATGTCAAGAACAGGCATTGCCTATGGTTAGTGGCCACCGCAACAGACTGGACAGGACTGCTTTGGGTGTGGACTGTGGCATCGAACAGGATAGCAAACGCTGATATTACAGGGTATGTGGCTCCTACATGCCAGGAGCACAAAGGCACACAGAGTGCAATCATATAGGCATTGTCGCTCCAGCCTGTGTCTACAAATAGGACAATGTCATGCCATCTCACTGATCTCAGGGTGTCGTACATAACCACAATGGTCACCGTCACATGAAAACGCACATATGCTGGCCGGATCTCAGGCAGACCATCACAGTGATGCATTGAACAATTTTCTTGGGTTCGCAAATCCAATGTTCCCTTTCTGTGGGCAGGCGATGACGGGGTTTGATCCAAAGGGTGCTCAGTTGTTGCAAGATCTGGTCTGCAACAGCCTTCTCTGGCTGTGTGTGCTGTGTGTGCTGTGTCTGTCATGGACATCCTTTTCATCATAGCACTGGCCGCTGCTGTTTCATGCACGTCGAACTCATCATAGAAGTTCAGGAACCCCTTAACGCCAGACTTGTTTCTGCACCCTGCTCATGAATGGGGGGAGAATTGGGCTGGAGAAGAAGAAACTGACTGCCAACGGTAGCGGAGATGTCGAAGAAAGCACCGTACTGTCTCCACAATTCCCATTTTTGCCCGGTATTAGCTTCCTAGGACCTGGTATTGGCTTCCTAGGGCCTGGGAAGGGCCGTTTTCGGCCTACAACGGCCAGAGGGCAAAACGCAAAGATGACCTCGGCCCGGTAGTGGCTTCCTGGGGCCTGGAAAGGGCCGTTGTAGGCCTCCAACGCCAGGGGGCAAAACGCAAAGATGACCTCGCCCGGTAGGGGTAAAACGAAAATCATTAGGTCCTGGGAAAAGTTGGCAGGTACCGGGACATTTTGCAAAGATGGACAGTGCCGGGTAGGGGCATTTTGAAAAGATGGCGGGTCCAACCGACACCAGGGGCATTTCACAAAACACTTTTTTTGTCAGAGGGGKATTCCGCTCTACCCACATCTTTTAAGGGCATTTTGGCATATAACTCAAGTTGTAGGGGTATTTTGCAAATGATCCCATTTAAAAAAAAAAAAACGTAAGGTTATTTTAGACCACCTCTGGAGGTGGTCTCAAAAAGGGTCCTCCTGGCCCCACAGGCTGCTGACAAAAGGGTCACCGTTTGAGGCATTTGGGTAGCGGGCCTCTCCAGTGTGACCCGAAAACTGACTCAAATTTTGGGATTTAGGGTCTTTTGGTCCTCGTGTGAGTATGCCCTGAGTTTCCAAGCTGACATTTTGTGAACCTCTTTCCCTCGTCAGTGTCATCACCCCTCGTGTCCCCCTTTCAGTTGCTTCTTTACCATGCAGGGTGTGACCCCGCCCCTTCTGCTGTGGTCCAGGTCCTTTTTTTGCTGTTTTCTCACCCCCACCAGTTTTTTTGCCACGTCAGCTTATGCTTTGCTGGCCCCTGATGCTTTCTCCACGTCGTGGCTTGCTCGCTTTCCATTTGTCTTTCCTTGTCCTCCTGTCCCCCTCTCCACCAGACGCATGTCCTCTCCCTGTTGGCCACTATTTCTCCCAATGGCGTCCGCATAGGATCTGTACCCATCTGTACCCATTTATTCCAGATTGCATTTTCCATGCAACGGCTCATCGAAAAGGCCTCCCGGAAACCCCCTTCCATTTCCATTTTCAGTGTCAGGGGGGTGGCCCACACCAACTTCTCAGGACAGAAAGGAATAGCTGAGGTGACGTTCGTTGGGTGACATGTGGATTTGTTGACTGCATTTGGTCAGAATGAAGGAAAGATGCATCTGACAAAACTGTGACACTGTTAGTATGTGATTGATGCAATTATCTGCTTGGTCATTGTTTCCATTTCCATTGGGAAATTAGTAAGGGGTAAGTAAGTACGTTCTTTTTTTTTTTCCCCTTTGAGTATCAAATGGGCAAAAAAAAACACGCGTTGGCAAGGAAAAGCGCGCAGAGTTCGAAAAGGCAACGGAAGTATCGACTGCCGTGGTGTCAGACCGGGTGTTATATTTATTTACAGGGGTCGGCTGTGGTGTCAGAGGGGAAAACAAAACAAAAAAGAAAATGGCCAAGGGATACTTTTGGACGGTAATCGCTCATTTCGAGTTGGCGCATGTTTTTTTGGCCGGCACGAGTTTTTTTTTGCCTTTAGGGTTTCAAAACATGCCGTGTCCGCCGTTATTTCAGTAAGTAACTACTAATTGGTTTGTGCCATTTACAAAATGCCATTTGCTTGGTGACTAGTGATTGTTTTTTTTTTTTTTTTTTTTTTTTTTTTTTTGTGCAAAACATCTGTGGCAGCCTGCTATTGGAGGTGATAAGAGCATCCTCCAATAGCAAGCCCCAGTTTATAGATGGCTCCAATCTATTGGTGGGGAGCATCACCTGCTGGAAACCAGGTCCAGCGTCCCACTGACAAGATCAGAGAAGGTATATTACCTGGCAGAACAGGATTGATTGCCCTCTCGCGAGGGGATTCACTCATGGCACTTGATTGGAATCATGGAGGGACGCATCCAAGAAAATTCATAAACTTTTAATATCTGAAAGATGTAAGAAAAAAAAAAAAAGGAAAATAAATAAATTTAATAAATAAATAAATGAAAAGATGTAATGATTGGATTTTAGAGCATTCCTTTTTTTTTTTTTTTTTTTTTATAATCTTGATCTGTGCGTCTCCACAAAGGGGTCATTCTCACCTTCTTTTTTAAATTCCTTTTTTTTGTAATAGGAACTTCAATTTTCCGCAAGCCTAGTTAGGCCCCATAAGGTCCCCTCCCCTGTGAACATCAGCAGACTCAGCTCAATGCCGACCGGGGGGTCCAGTGGTCCATCTCTAGGTGGCGGACGCCAAGCATGCGCAGGAAGGTACATGAAGTTAATTGAACCCACGAGCTCCTGAGCGCCACTCGACGTGAACCTAACCAACTGAGCTAGGCCGCAGGATGTCGGGTACCTTCTTTTCCCAAACAGAAGGCCCCATAAAGGAAGCACAGCGCCAGTCCACTGGGACGGACAGCTTATACGAGGTGATAATGATGGGGCATGATCTGACGAGCCTCTGTGATCCATGTGGCCAAAATGATACTGCACAGTCCGTGTGGGCCAAATGAGCCAACACAGTCCGCGTGGCCCAACTTGGATCTACAAGGCCTATCACACAGATTATAAAACGCCGTAACCCAAAAGATGGGGGCGAAATTTGGGCCTAGCATGCCGTAGGGCTCATGCTCAACTTGAGTCAGACAAAATGGATTGCCTGAGGCTTTGACGCCTGCACCAAGCCCACACAGCCAGGGACCTTTGGACCTCCTCGCTCCAGCCTACAACTTTTTTTTTTTTTTTTTTTTTTTTTTTTTGGGTAAACAAAACACTCCCCCACCAGTGTGAAAAACAATTGGGCTCTTCCTGTTGAACCACCTTAAAGTTTGCCAATCAGAGCTATCATGGTGCACAGACCCGCAGGCCAGCGCGGGGCTGCAGAAAGCCTCGGACTACCAGAGGACCAGAGGTCGGTGGCGCCAGGTCTCTTGTGAGGAACACCTTATAGATCGCCACCACTTATGCGATGTTCCTGTCACTATGCGGTTATAACAATAAAAAGTACAGAAATACTAAAACAGCCTCTCAGGCCTCCAGTGGGGCTCTTCCTGTCAACTGCCCCGGGCCCCAGCAAAGGGTAAAAAGACAGAAATAGCCACTTACCCTTCCAGCAGGAGCTACCGTCTTCGCCCGAATAGAACGCCAGGTCATTATAGCCGTATTTGGTGCAATTTTCAGTCCAGATTCAGCTATCGGGTGATGATGGTAGCCTGATCAAACAGCACCAGGACATGTGGACCTCCAGGGGCATTCTGACAGGGCTTGCTTTAAGCCACCAGTACTTTTCCCAGTCATTTTTCTCCACCTCAGTGGTTAACGCGCCATGACTTTCTAGGCACTGCCAACCATCTAGGCGCTGCCAACCAGATCTCGATGGCTGACGGCGCCAGCGAAAAAGAAAATCATCCTGTTAATCATTTTTTGGCACGCAGAGTCAGAATTACTGGTGGTTCAAGGGCCTGTCTGGCTACCGTCTTGACCCTAATAGAACACCTTGACCCGAATAGAACACCCGGTAATTATGGCCGTATCTGGACTGCAAGTTGCATCAAATAAAGCTATAATGCCCAGGCGTTCTACTCAGGTGAAGACGGTAGTTTTGTCCTTACAGCAACCTAGGTCTCTTTGGAAACACCTTGAAAACTGAAAACTGAGTTTCAAGGAAAGGGGTGATCTTTCCACCTGTGCTTGAAAAGGACGGAATCCTTGGAAAAAGGTGAAAATGCTTTGAACCACAGTGCGTTTCCCAGCCAGTTTGCAGAAATGGGCAGTGCAAGCTGCGACGGGGTGTACCGGGCTGCCGTTTTGCTGCACATCCATCCAGGCAAACCTGGGGTGGACAGGGGTGTGACGAACTGTTTTCTGCAACCACGCGATTTTCTGCCCAAGGCTACTTCGGGGGTTGAGTCGGGAGGGCCCGAGGGATTACATGGGCGCCCTTTCTTTTATTGTTTTTCGAAATCGAGGCTGGGGAAATCTTGTGACGATTGGTGGCTGGTCGCGCCTCAGCGAGCGCGAAAGATAACTGTTGCCATAGCTTCTTTCTTGTTCTGCTGTGGGAAATGGGAATTTTGGCGCGGTCGTCGCGTGGGAAAATCTTTCTGAATTTTCAATGAGGTCGAGCCCCCGTGGGCTCTTGGAATTTGCTTCGTTCAAAATTTCTTTTTGCAATTAGGATTTAGATCAGGAATTTAGGCGTGTCTCAATTTTTGTTGCACAGCGCTTCTTGCTTGTGCACGCTTTGCCGCGTCAGGATCTATGTTCTGACTTTTTTGCGCCTTAATCCTTGCGTGTAACTGTAACTTTTGTTTTGGCAGGCATAATTGCAACTGCAATCCTCCTGTTCTTGATATCTTATGTGGCGTCCATGTGCGCGCGTACTTCTTCCTCTGCCCTAATTGGCCGGAACGCTTGCATGACTGGATCGATGTGTGGAGTGAGGCTACGTCCCCCACGCCGCGGCCTGGCCATGCAGACGTAGGCACTTCCTTCCTCCTCCTTTGTCCACTTAGGCACAACCCCAGGTATCTCGCGCAAGCATGCATGCTATAAATTTCGCAAGCGTGATTAACTCGCTCTCTAAAACAATTCTGGGAGTTAGCGCGGTCGAGAGGATCGGCTAACGAGCCAGATTTGGAAAGTGAGTAGAGAGTTGGGCGATCCGACGAGCTGGTGCTGGGCATGCACGGTTGACGTGGGGCCGCGACGGACTGTGGCATACGGACGAACTGGCATGCTCGGATGAAGCGGGGTGACAACTCTGTGTAGCCCACATCGGGATGCTGTGAAGAGAGAGAGAGAGAGAGATGGGATGTGTTGTGGTGATGATCTCTTTCATTCTTCTAAGTAATTTTGGTACCGACGTAGTCGCCTAGTCCTTCTTTTTTATCGGCATCTCGGATTTTTCGTGGATTGTTTTCCCCACTCCCCGTCTCTATCTTTTTTTGAATCGGCAAATCTGATTGATTGGTTCCCGGCGATCGAGTCTTGTGTGGTCTCGGGGCTGTTTGGCCAAAGAATTGTTTCATGATCCTCGATTCTTTCTGTTTGTATGTGAGCTAATGCATGGATGATAGGCGTGATTTTGTCTATGTATGAATTGGATAGGCATGCTAGACTATTAGATGACCGTATCACTATAGGATGATGTTGTGGTGGTGTTCTTCTTCTATCCCTCAGAATAATTTTGGTATCTCGCGCAAGTCGCCTTTGCTTTCTTCGATCGGCATCTTGGATCTTTTCTTTATTTGTCTGAAATTGTCTCTAATGATTGATGTAAGATTGCTTCTCTCACCTCGCTCCTCTCTCTATATGGATGGGCAACATTGATTGGTTAATCGCCTATGATCTTGATGCATGAATGATTGTCACCTTCTTTTGTTTATGTATGCATGGATGATGGGTATTTTTCTGTCTGAATTAAATAAGCAGGGTAGATGATCAGATGTTTGTCTCATGATAGGACTATCCACCTTCGGTTAATGGGTCAGCGCGTACGGAATGCGGGTCATTGGTCTTTGTTCAGCGCCGGACCATCGGACCGAAGGGCAGGCCTTGTACACGCACGTGTAAGCCCGACTGGAAGAACGTGGCCTACACGGGTGTTTGCAGAGCCTGTACTCGGTGTAACTTTTCGAATGACTAAGTTTCCACATCACCCCGCAACATGAATATTGAACTCCCTTTTCATCTTACTGACCACGAGTGTCTGAGGGATCAGAAATTCCGAGAGTATTGGGAGCTCGTGTGTCTGTCTGCACGACCAAGGGGAGAACTTCCTGGATTTCCATACCCGGTGGAAAACAAACGTATCTGCGAGTGGGATATCGACCAAGCTCGAGAGCGCATTCCCTACCACCCTGAATTCCCCAACTCTTACACGAGCCACCTTGTCGCGGAACCTGAAATAATTATTATGGAAACCGACTTCCCTCCCTACCACCACATACTGCCCTTCCATTTGCTGACCATCATCCCTTGGCGCACAATCGCTCCGTATTGGCCCCAACCCCCGTGCTCGGAGTGCTTGCAAGACCGTGAGTACCGAGCCTCCGGCTTCATCCGGCAAACTCGCTCGGAGGAAGAACGACAGGCGCACAGCCTTCGGCTAAGGCCATCCGCGTCGGATTGTGAGACCAGTAACGTACAACACCAACAACTGATCGGACAACGCGAATAGCTATAGCCAATGAATACCCCTCGGCGGCAGACAGGCACGACCAAGTCCGCGGCCACGGCCTAGTCCGCAACCCCGCAGGCGCGTCCGCGCGAACGCGTGGCGGGCGGTGGAGAAGGGGGTTGGGGACTCGGGAAGCTCCATGTGGCGGCGCAACCCCAGCCCCATCCCCTCAAGCAAAAAAAAAAGAAAAAAAAGAAATTTTTGGTTGGGGGGGGTAAGGCTGAGAACAAAGGTAATTGAAAAAAAAAACGCGTTTTTTTTTTTTTTTCGTTGATTGATTGATTGATTGATTGGTGGGGGCGGGGTCGCCCCGCCCACCTTTATTTGATTGATTGATTGATTGATCGATTGATTTCTTCGATTATTTTTTTTTTCGTTGATTGTTTGTTTGATTGATTGATTGATTGAGTGATTGATTGATTGATTGAGTGATTGATTGATTGATTGATTGATTGATTTCTTCGATTTTTTTATTTATTCAATTTTGCTTTTTTAATTGATTGATTGATTGGTGGGGGAGGGGTCGCCCCACCCCCCCGCCACCCACCACGCGCGGACACACACACACACACACACACACACACACACACACACACACACATACTCACAATCAATCAATCAATCAATCAATCAAACCCCTTTTTTCTTTATTTATTTTCAAATTTTGCGTCTGCATTTTTTTTAAATACCTCAAACCCTTGCAAAAAATAGAAATTCATTTCTGAAAAAAAATAGGTGAACTCAGGGACCATATATATCATGATAAAAAATGACAAAAAAAAAATCGTGATTTTCTTTTAATTTTCTTTAAATCCAATTTAGTTTTTGATTTTTTTTAAATCCTAAACAAAGTTGGATTTCAAAAAAAAAAAAAGTGGTTGTAGGGCTTAAAATTCCCTACAACCCCTTTTTTTTTTTTTTTTCTTACCTATTATTTATTTCAGGAAAATTCTAGTAAAATCGGGTCCGCGGTGCGGACCAGGTCATCCGCGGAGGCGGCCGCATATGCGTCCGCCATCCGAGATCAGGGTGTCCACGGGTGTTTCATTGGCCATAGCGTTTCGACGGTGCTCCAAATAGGAGTCCAGCCCTGACGACGGAACCAACAGAGGCGGTAGCCCCACGCTCAGAAGCATAGAAGCAGACTTTGATCCGCATCTATCCTCTTGCATTCCTATCCCTAAAACTTGCCACATGAGATCTAAGTTCCGACCTTGGACTCCACCCCCACTTTCCTAAAATCCTTGGCACACCCCCTTTTTGCACTTCCAGACCCACTCACACTCGGATCAGGAAGTCGCACCGGGCGTGAGGTTGGCCGTCAAGGAAAGGGGTAATCTTTCCACCAGTGCTTGAAAAGGACAGAATCCTTGAAAAAAGGTGAAAACGCTTTGAACCACGAGTGTGTTTCCCAGCCAATTTGCAGAAATGGACAGTGCAAGCTGCGACGGGATGTAGCGGGGTGCCGTCTTGCTGCACATCCAACCAGGCAAACCTGGGGTGTCCATATACTAGGGTGCCCTTTTGCTGCACATCCATCCAGGCAAAACTCGGGTGCTGTTTTCTTGGACATCCATCGACACAAAAAGGGTCTCACATAGGTTTAGCCTGGATTGATACGCTGCAAATAGGCACGGGGCCTGGATTGATACGCTGCAAATAGGCACGGGGTCCCCTGTGACGCCCAACCTCGCACCCAGCGCGACTTCCTGATCGGAGTGGGATGGGGGCCCGGAAGTGCGAAAAAGGGGTGTGCCAAGGATTTTAGGAAAGTGGGGGTGGAGTCCCAGGTCGAAACTGAGATCTCCTGTGGCAAGTTTTAGGGATAATGGTGCAAATGGTGCGCACGGATCGTATCTGGCGTCTCTGCCTTCGGGGAAGGGACTTATGGCCTTTGCCAGTGGCGTCGCCTGGGTTGGTCCCTTGTCCGGCGGTCGTGCTATTGTCGGCGTCACTCGTAACAAGCTTCGGAATCCGACGGGGCGGACCGTAAGCGGAGGTGGTGCAACCGCTGCTCAGCTTCGGTTCGAGTTGGGCGGATAAATCCCGAAGCTTGGCGTGTCTGGTACTGCTAGCGATCCTCGCACAGTGGGCGGGGCCAATAACGAGCTATGAAATTCCGCGGTACCACCATGAGCTGGTGATACGGGAGGAGGAGGTGAAAGGGAGGGAAACTAGTAGTGATAACGACGAAGCCCGGGGATATGTAGTATTGAGTGTTGCCCGTATCTGGGTAGTCTGGGCCCCTTGGATCGCGGGTTATAGCCCAGTGGAAATCCCCCACGCACAATCCGTCGTTCTCCGTCAAACAAAGGAATTCCGGGTTTCTCAAGTTTCCCCGTCGTCTTAGTTGTTGGCCTTCCCAGTACTCGCGGTACTCTGGATCCCTCAGTCTTTCACGATCGGTGATTCAAAAGGGACTTTCCTCGCCCATATTAGGTTAATGAATTCGATTTCCAGCATCCTTTCAATACGTTCAGGGTCGACTCATGCAGATGTGCGCGTACGTCTGAGCGGGTTACCTATGTCGCGATAACGATCGTATCCTACATGCAACTATCCTACTCATGCTAGGTAGAGTGAGATTCAAATATTTCATTCCTATCCATACCATCCATATGACGAAAAGGAGAGAAAAGAAGAGGGGGGGAGGGGGAATGACAATCAATATTTAGAGCGTTCTTGGCGGCTTTATGACAATCAAGGACTAACAAAAAAGAACTCAGTCATCCATAGCGGGTGCCTTCAATTAGATGCAGATAGAGGAGGGAATTAGACAAGCATCGCAAAACAAGATCGGGATTCCGAAAAGGTCTTAAATGAAGAAGAGTTCATACCCATTCATGCATTCATACGAGGCAAAAGCAGCAACGAAAATTCGAGACGATTTACAAAAGAAGGCCGCAATAATATCGACCATATCTGGATCCAAAATTATACAGATGACAGAGGAAGAGAAAGAAACAACAAAAAAAAGAACCTTATCCCACACCCACACAACCTCTCTCTCTCTCTCTCTCTCTCTCTCTCTCTCTCTCTCTCTC
>BFEA01000581.1:665690-678347 GCA_003427395.1 Chara braunii
TTCCCCTTTTTTTTTTTTTTTTTCCCCGTTTTGTGTGTGTGTGTGTGTGTGGGTGTGTGTGTGTTTTGGGGGGGGGGGGGGGGGGTTGGTTTCCCCTACCTTGTTCTATTTCCATTTTTTTTTGCTGTCTAGCTGCTTTTCTCTGTGCTATTCTTTTCTCACTTATCAAAGAGAGCAAACTAAGACAGAAACCATAATGAGTTCCAAAAAAAAAAAAAAAAAAAAAAAAAAAAAAAAAAAAAGTTCCGAATAGGCACGGGAAACGTTTTGTCCTTCTTGCATCTCGGACACCTTTCAATTTTTTTTTCGAAAGGACTTGTTTCGAAAGCCTGTGTGGCGAAGATGCGGCATCCATTTTGCACGTTTCGAAAGGCTGTGTGGCGAGCCCCTAAAGGCATATTCACACGAGGACTTTGGGCCTCGCCGCACCACTCACCAAATGCACAGAAGACAAACATTATGGTGGTGTGTGTTTCCATGTTTCAGCCGAAGACTCATTTTCATTTTGCACATTTGATGAGTGGTGCGGCATGGCCCTTTGTCTGCGCACATGTCCCTGACATCGTTTCTCGGCGTGGCAAAGGGTCTCCCTCCACTACTAATCACTCTCCGAATTTGGAGAGTTCAGCATCGCTCCACTTACTATACACTATACACGTGCCAAATAGCATGGATAGCTGTCAGATATCGGTCCGAGATTGCACTCTCTGTCGGAGTTCCCAGCCTGCAAAAGTCATTACTCCGATACTCCTCAAAGGAAACCACAGACCCGCTGCGTTTTTGTATGGTGAACCTCAAGTCTGGACGGACAAATTGCTGTCTTCTAGTGCTGTTAGGGTGTTGCGTAGTGAACTCAGGAACTGGAGACTTTGTATAACAGATACTAAGTGGAGCGACGCCGGGTTCTATACATTTTTTCGCGGTCTGACAGCTATACTGCAAAGAAATTGTGTATAGCGGACAGTAGTGGAGCGCAACTATACTAAATTGTGTATAGCGGACAGTAGTGGAGCGAGACCCAAATACTGCCTGTTCCTTCCGAACCTTTCCGATCCTTATCAGTGAGGGCCTGGCTCCACTTCCGTCCAAATGTGCAAAACGAGAGTGAATCTTCCGCTAGAACAGGGAAAGATACACTGCCATAATCTGTCTTCTGTGCATTTGGTGAGTCGTGCGGCGAGGCCCAGAGTCCTCGTGTAAATATGCCTTTAGTCTAGAACATGAAAAGATACTCAGCTCCACTTCTCTCCAAATGTGCAAAATGAGGGTGAATTTCAGCTAGAACATGGAAAGATACACCGCCATGATTTATGTCCTTTTGTGCATTTCTAGAGTACTGGAGCGAGGCTCTGAGGCTTTGGGCCTCGCTCCACTACTGTCCACTATACAAAATTTTGTATAGTTGGTGGACAGCTCTCAGTATCGTAGAAAACCTTCGGAACGGGCCATCGCTCCACTAAGAGGCTCGCCACACAGGCTGTCGAAACTCTTTCGAGTTTCAACCGCTATCAGAATAAATTTGAAAGTAGGTGGTCTACAGTTTACCCCCCCCTTCGCCACACAGGCTGTCGAGGGGCAAGATCACTCCAGGTCTTTCGAGGAAACGCTCGTAACAGGCGGGAGGATCTCATCTTTTCGAAACGACGTTCGACGCCGGCCAATCTGACACCTCTCGAAACTTTTTCAAAAGAAGTTGTTTCGAAAGGCTGTGTGGCGGAAACACGGCATCCATTCTGCATGTTTCGAACGTCTGTGTGGCGAGCCCCAAAGTCTGTGTGGCGATGCAAAATTGTCGAAGGTTCTCGAAAGCCTGTGTGGCAAGCCTCTAACTGTGGACTATACAACTCCCCAATTAGTGAGTGCACTAGCAGACACCGTTGCAGCACTACAAGACACAGCCTCTACAGCATTTTGTCCACCCAGACTCCAGGCTCGCTCTCCAGAAAGGTGGAGGGTCCGTGGGTTCCTACGAGGAAAGACTTGTGCAGGCTGGGAGCTATGCGAAAATGGATAGACTATCCATTTTCCACCCTATTTCTGACAACTGTCCAAGCCATTTCACACACTGGACAGTAAGAGGCTCACCACACAGGCTGTCGAAAACCGGGTTTTCAACAATTTCGCATAGCCGCACAGACTTTCGAAGCGGCTTAAAATTTTTTTGACAGGTGTCAGAATGGTACGCTCGACAGCCACCCACACGCCCGCCTGCCTGCAGGAGACGGAAATTCCAAAGTGCCCCACCTGCCTTTGGAGAATTGCGTTCGAATTTGCGTTGTGTCAGGGACTGTTCCGTGACACCCGAAGTCCGTTTGGCCATGACCAAAAACCTTGGCCCTCCACAGCTTGTGTGGCTAAGGGAGGGTAAACTGTAGACTTTCAAATTTTTCTGACAGCTGTCTAAACTCAAATTCAAAGAGTTTAGAGTTTCGACAGCCTGTGTGGAGGGCCTCTAAGTGGAGCGATGGCCCACTGTCCCCGCGACCAAACCTTTGTATCCATTTCCCGCCAAACGGGCAAAAAAGTGCCCCAGGTCGCAAAATCACTTTTGGTGTCATTTTTGCACCCTGGCTGGGCCGGTAACGGCCTGTGTAAAAATGGGGGGAAAGTGTTTCGCAGGTGCAAAAATGACACGGAAAATGGCGGGAAAGTGTTTTGCAGGTGCAAAAATGACACGGTGGGAAGGTGTTTTGCAGGTGCAAAATTGCCACGGAAAATGGCGGGAAAGTGTTTTCCAGATGCAGAAATGACAAGGGGCCTCGTTCCACTACCCTCGACTTGAAAAAAAAGTACTAGAGGTCGTCGGCGTTCCACTACACCCTGCAGTTCCCGCTCCCAAAAGGAGCGGGAAAGTGTTCGCAGCCATTAGGCAGCCATTAGGCTGCGCTTTACCCTGTCGCCTTTTGTCGTTTAGTGAAAACTTTCCCTTTCGGGAAAGTCGACGACCGTCAACCGGGCGTGAACAGGGGTGCTGGAAGGGTGCGGTCAGGAACGTTAAAACGACCGGTAGGCCTATCGGTCGTCCCAGAGCTCAGAGGCTCAACGACCGGTGCTGGGTTGGGAAGGTCGTTGAGGCAACCAGCTTGGTCGGCGTCCGCGTTTCTCGTTTGGGTAAAAGGGGGGGTGTGCAGAACGAGAGTGAATCTTCCGCAAGAACATGGAAAGATACAACGCCAAGATTTTTGTAGCACTAGGGACAGACAAAGAGTCCCCTCAGAGTGAATCCTCCGCAAGAACATGGAAAGATACCTCGTGCAAATTTTTTTTGTTTGTTCTTTTTCTTTTATGCATGTCTGTCGACGCATGTCGTCGAGACGAGAGCAGCAGTGGAGCGAGGCCCAGAGTCTAGGGGCCTTGTGACGAACCACTTTCTGTAACGCGCGATTTTCTGCGCGGTTGCAACGAGGGGTCCTAATCTGGTAAGATTGGGCCAATTACAGGAGATCGGGATCGGTGAAAAATTGCATCAGTGTCCTTGCTTTTTCGTCTTTTTCGTCGCTYCTTTTCGGGTGGTCGGGCTCGGAGCTGGGTGTGTCCTGGGACGACCGGTTGATCGATTGGTTGGATGGATGTCTAGCGCGCCGCCGAGCGTGCGATTAATAAATGTTGACGTCGTTTCTTTCGTTTCGGGTTCAATCTTTTTGGCGCGGACAACGCGCGGGAAATTGCTGTGTTCCTTTTTTGGAATTTCCTTTTGACTCTTTTTTGAACTTTGTCGAGCCCTGATGGCTCTCGGAATTTCGACTTCTCTCCCCGGAACCTGTACTTTTGTTTTTCGCATTAGTTAGGAATTTTGTAATCAGGACTTTCTTTTGCCGCGCGGCGCCCTTATTTGGGGGCGCGCTTCTTTTTGCAGCTGCAACGGAATTCTGATTAATCGGCGCCTTTAATCGGTTGTGTAACTGTAATCTTGGGCGGGCGCCACTGTAACTGTATTTTTCTTCTTGCACTCCGTCTCTCCCGCCCTCCTTCTTCTTCTGTTGCTGCGTTTTTGGAACTACGTACTACATGCCCAGATCGATGCGTGGAGAGTGACTACGTCCCCCACGCTGCAGCCCGGTCATGCAGAACGTGGGCACTCCCTCTCTAATCTCCCCTCTAAGTCTTGGTAATTTCGTGTTCTTCGCGCATGCATGCACGCTATAAATTTTGGCTGCGCGATTAGTCAGCTCTCTTAATCCGTTGTTGGAAGCTCGGGGTTGCGCGATCAGGAAGGGTCGGCACACGAGCGAAGTAAGAGGTGAGTAGAGTAGGAGTTCGGCGACCCGACGGGCTGGTGCCGAACGCGCGGGATTGACGTGCGCCACGACGGACTGTGGGCACGGGCGAATCCGACGGGTGCGGGAGGACTAAGCGGGGTGACAACTTCGTGGGTTGGTGCGTTACGACGGACTGTCCGCATCGAAGAAGAAGAGAGAGAGAGAGAGAGAGAGTTGAGGTTGATGGATGCGGTCTTGCTATTTCTTTGTCTCTTCCCCCTCTGCCCTTGTGTATATACATTTTGATTGCGGCTCAGGGCGGCTTGCCCGTTCTTATTTCCGTTTCGGCCTTTCTAGAATCTGGACTCGAATTTTGCTCACTGTCTCAGTGGCCCTATGTATATGATTGTTGAATGTATGGATGTTTTGCTTGCGAATCTCTGTCTTGCTTTTTGTGTCGAACTTTTGTCTGCATCAGATATAGATGGATAGGAATTAGGCTCTGATCGTGATTTTAGTCTCGTTTTTGCTTACCTCACGATGAGGTTGTGATATGGTTGCATCTTGCATGATCAGTGACTCGAAATTTGGTCCCGTAAACGCCACACGAGAACACGTGTAAACGCGATCCAAGTCGCGCCCTTACACGCATTCGCGTGCGGCGATTCTCCCGCCCAGACGGGACTCGCGGTGACAAGATCCCGACCCGCTCCATCCCACCTACGACGACACCATGACGCGATCTTGGGGCTCAGACTCATCCTATGACCCGGACTATTTCACCCCTATAATAAACGAGCTCATAAGGACACGATACCCCTGTCACACGGAGAATCGATTATGTCCGCGGGAATTCCACTATGCCACCACTGGCGACCCGCGGTGCTCTGATTTCCCTTCCCCCGACCGTACTTACTACTTCACCCATCCGGGATTTGTTGAGATCACCACCAGTTTCCCTCCTTTCCGCCTTCTTCTTCCATACCATCAACTCAGCGTCGTTCCGTGGCCGGCCATAGCCCCCTATTGGCCCAGAACGTTTTGCGCAAATTGCCGCCGTAGCAGCGAACAGAGAACTCCGGAACTCCGAAGGCCACATCCAAATACGCGGAGGCCCGCGCCGCGTGGCGGACCCCCACGGCCTAACTTTTCAGGACCACCTCCACCGCGGAGGAACTTTCCTGTCAACCGCCACCCTCACTRCCCAGGCCCCATCGRACCGTGAGCTCCTCGCGCACGCATCCCTCGTCCGCCTAATTACATTCATATCCTTAAGACTCCCCCACTTTCCCCAAAAATCCTTGGCACACCCCTTTTCGCACTTCCAGGCCCACACTCCACTCCGATCAGGAAGTCGCGCCGGGCATGAGGTTGGGCGTCACAGCCTCGCCACACACAGCCTGTCGAAAGGCGAAAAAGACAAAAAAAAATGTGGCAGGTGCATCGGGGCATGTTCTAGCGGGAAGTTCATTCTCGTTTTGCACATTTCAACAGCCTGTGTGGGGAGGCCCTAGGACGGTTAGGCTGGGGCGGGCGAAGAGTGGGTGGGATGAAGGGAGTGGAGCTTAGTAAAGAGACACCGCGTGCGTGGAGTGAAGTGAATCGTCCGCAAGAACATGGAAAGATACCCCGCCACAATTTTTGTGGCACCGGGGATGAGGCGGCCCTATCCCCCATGCCTCCCCTCAAGTTCCCTCCCCTACGAACATAGCATGTCACTCCTTTTTTTTTTTTTTGCGTTCAAATTACAAATGGGCACCTCGCCACACAGGCTGTCGAAATGTGCAAAACGAAAATGAACTTCCCGCTGGAGCATGGCCAGATGCACCTGCCACATTTTTGTCGTTTTCGAGTTTCGACAGGCTGTGTAGCGAGGCCCTAGGGATGGTGGTGGGTACGTAGTGTGAGGAGAAATTGGAAGAACAGTATAGTTCAAAAAAACAAAAGAAACACAAGAAAAAATACATGTGATAGAACAAGCCTAGAAAGCACCGAGAAACAAGGAGGTCACTCTTCACAGAACCACCCAGCTTCGGATTACAGAGATGACGAAAGTGCCTAGAGTATCACTTTCCAAAGCGGTGTGACATTACCTACCTTCAAGTGAGAGGCGTGTGCTAATACGCAGACTATACCGCTTGAAATCAAGAAAAGTGTCAAGACAGAGCAGCCCATGAATCTAATCTATTATGTCTAACAGATACATAACACAGTGGAATCTATGTGATTGTCCAAGTACATACTCATCTAAGTGAGAGGGTAGATACTATTCTACGATTTAACCAACTGATACAATCAGATACCATGCATAGTCCACAGGCCTCAACGTTCAATATATTCCATAGATCGCCCCATGGGGTCAGCACTTCTGTTCTTGGAAACTATGGCATGCTCCCACTGTTGCTGCACGCTCTCTCACTGCCCGCCGCAACACCGTCCCAATCGTTCTCCCAGATCTTGCGCTTGTACCTCTTGGTTCGCAGCTCCCATTGGCTCTTCGTTCGCAGCTCCCAACCGATATCTTGGCCTGAGGCTCGGGCCTGCTTTCTCAGGCACGAGCAGTCACCATGTTCCCGCATCTACCAATATTAGGGTTGGAGAGAGAAATTTCGATTAATTTCGAGAGAAAGAAACTTAGTCAGATGAAAGGTGAGAGGGACGGGGGGATCGCCTGTGGCCCCTATCCTTGAGTGCAAGGCACTCCCCCTCCAATCAAGGAGAGGTTAGGATACGAGCACCGAGGACATAGCTCAGCTATGTTCTCTACCAGTCGAGACACTTGTCTTTCCATAACGCGTGGCCACCGGACTCAACGAATGTACTTCGCCGCCAAGCACCGGCCGGCCGAGGGGCGTTAGGTCTGAGCTACATTCGATTCCCGAATTAGCGCAAACTTAGCGCACACTCAGCGCTACCGCGCGCCGACCGGTCCCCCTCCCCCTCATTGCCACTTTCTCCGCGCCACTTGTGTTTCGTAATTTGAGACACATATTTAGGGTCGGAATGTCTGTAGTAATTCAGAATCTTATGTATTTCTGCTTCTTGATAAGTTGAGTTTCTGTGTGAGAATAGTGAGTACTTTATCGACAGCGGCACTACGGGGGCAGTGTGAGTGCCGTCGTCAGTGGTGAGAGCGTGAGTCGATTGTAGTTATTATAAGTGTAGTTAGTACGAGAGAGCAGTGGGAAAACCAACGGTTGGACGAAATGAGAGACCTGGTGAAGAGCAAACTAGAGTTGTATCCATCGGGTGCGTGGTGGGAAACCTGCCTAGGCAACAAAGGCTCTTTACAAGTGTTTTGGACAGCGATGATGAGAAGGTATCCCTATAGCCTATTCTTCTATCGACAGTGGCACAACGGGGGCAGTGTGAGTGCCGTCGTCAGTGGTGGGAGCGTTAGCCGATTGTAGCTATTATAAGAGTAGTTTGTATGAGAAGAGCAGTGGGAAAACCAACGGTTGGACGAAAGACAGACCCGGTGAAGAGCAAACTAGAGTTGTAGCCATTGGGTGCATGGTGGGAAACCCGCCTTGGCAGCAAAGGCTCTTTTCAATAGTTTTGGACAGCGATGATGAGAAGGTATCCCCACAGCCTATTCTTCTATCGACAGCGGCACAACGGGGGCAGTGTGAGTGCCGTCGTCAGTGGTGGGAGCGTTAGTTGATTGTAGTTAATATAAGAGTAATTAGTACGTGAGAGCAGTGGGAGGACCAACGGCCAGTCTAGGCAACAAAGGCTCCTCACAGAGTGACTGGACAGTGATGATGGGAGGGTAATCCTACAGCTTCTCTTTTTGCCCAGTTCCTCATCTTGGGTTTATAGGCAGAAAGCGGATGTTCTTTCTTGGTTTGTTCTTAGTTTCCTGATGTGTTAAAAGCTGGGGTATGTCTGCAGGAGCTTCAAGTTTTATCTTTTTATCTTTTTTGAGAAGATACTTTTCGTCTCTCTTGAGAGAAGAGTGGTTGGGACGCTGGACCCGGTTTCCAGCATGGTTCCCTTGTGACTTCCGGGTTGAATTGTGAGGTACCCGGCCTCGACCACAATTATTTCTTCGAATATAAGCGACAACTTCTCAGAAAAAAAAAAAAAAAAAAAGTCGTGCCGTTCTTCGTGGCCATAAGTGAACACATTCCTGCCAAGCCAAGAGCCCCGCCTGCTTTTTGTGACGGACGCTGTGGAGGTTGCTTTCACAACTTGGCCTCCCTGCCAGGCTGCGCAACCACACAGGGCGTGGTCTAACAGTGCACCCCTGTTTGTCACGGAATTTTCACAACCCAGGTCCATCCCTGGGCCCCGACAACCACGATTGGCAAAAAAAAAAAAAGAAAAGGACCGGACGGGGGGGCTGAACTGCTGCCTGGCGACGCATATTGCCACCGTTTCCAAGAAATTTCAAGTCACCTCCGGGAGGTGACTTGAAAATTGGCCGAAGTTGCCTCAGCACCCTACGGCTGCCCTCGAGTTTCAGAGCGGGGTTTTGTTGAGGCGGGAAGCTTAATCGCTATCGTGATTAACACATCTCAAGGGCCTAGTGGAACGCCGCCCTTGATATTTTTTCAAGTCGAGGGTGGTGGAACGAGGCCCAAGGAAAGTGATTTTGGGCCCTGCCGCGCACTTTTCCCCATTTGGGCGGAAAATGGATACAAAGGTTTCGTGGCGGTGAGGTTTTATGACTTTTCCCGTCCATGGGGACATTTTTGTATAGTGGACAGTAGTGGAGCGAGGCCCTCTCTCTTTCTTTTGAAGCCCAGGTTGTTGTAGAGGCTGGATTACAGACATATGAGAGTCACCTTAGGCACTCGGCCATCGCAAGGCGGGTTGCGGAGATGGCTGCGAGCAATCGGGCGAAGTAGAAACAGAGACGAAGACAAGAATCGAGGGCAGCGCGATTGATGGGCGAAAAACACGCGGGAAAATGGCGGAAGCTCGCTGACGTGGCGGGCAGTTGTGAAATGCAATTTGGCGCGGCAAGCTCGTAATCGTTTTCACATTTCAATTTCAACTCGAGGTATGTATGGCTCAATTCCAACCGACCAGGAATCCGGGCGAGCATCTAGACTAAGTACATACTCACATTAGGACTTGTCTGACTGAGCTCTGGGCCTAATTACGGTCAGACACATCCACCAAAATTCTAGATGGAGTAGTACGCCCTAAGACTTCTTATGAGACCGTGCTCTTGGTATTCATCGGCATCAGGGCGTCGCCGCAGGGCACACGAAACGAAAACGAAACGAATGCATCTTCCCATAGGCGAGGAACAGGTTCATCGGATTGCTATAAATAGTAACGGATGTATTTTGTCACCTTTTGTGAGCAGATGCACTCATTTCGTTTTCGTTTCGTGTGCCGTGTGGCGAGGCCCTCATGCTATGTCGAGATGGTGACGATATTTTGTTCTTGAGCTTATCTACGGGCGTCGCCGCACGGCACACGAAACGAAAAACGAAACGAGTGCATTCAGAAAATGGCCAGGTTCGTCGGTTTGCTGTAAATAGTAACGCGTGTACTTTTCCACCTTTCATGGGCAGATGCACTCGTTTCGTTTTCGTTTCGTGTGCCGTGTGACGACGCCCCTCTCCCTCCCCGCCTCCTTCCCCCTTTTTTTTTTTTTTCTTTCCTTCTTTTCCCTTACGAAATCCGATATTTTCTCCACTTTGCTGTAGGGCGTCATCGCCACACCACTCTCGAAATGTGCAAAATGAGAATGAACTTCCGGCTAGAACATGGCCAGATGCACGAGACACTTTTTTTTTTTTTTATCAGAACAGATACTACACTTGATCTTAGCCAAAAGGCCGAGAAAGGTATTCGAGACACATCTTTGACTTTTTCACATTTCGAGAGTGGTGTGGCGAGGCCCATAGCCAAGTCCCCCTCACTGTCGCTTCAGTAGGGTGTCCTCACTCTAGCAATTTCTTCACAGATCTCTGGAGCTGATTGCGGTCAGATACACACCACGATAGCCGTAATTGCGGTAAGATGCATCCAGAAACCACCTTTTTTTTTTTTTTTTTTTTTTTTTTGAAACCTCCTTCGCATGATCTCAGACTCAACTCTGCTTCTCCCCGCCGGCAGTGTTATCTCGTTCTGTCCTCCCTTTTTCTTTTCAATCTGGCTCTGCTTCATCTTGCTCGCGTAGTCTTTTCTCTTCCTGCTCCTTGTGAAGTCTGTTTCTTTCCCTCTCTTGCTCTCCTCCTCTTCCCCCCTACAAAAAAAAAAAAAAAAAAAAAAAAAGGCAAGCGGGAAGGTCATAGAGTGCAGGCAGAACCCCGCCATACTCCCCCTCCTCCTCTTTTGCCCTTCCCGCTCTCTCTCTATCTTGCGCCCGTCTTCAAAAGCGGGAAGGGGACACAAAATGTCGGTACTACCCCCCCCGGCCCGCCATTTCCCCCCTCCTCTTTGTGTCCTTGTGCTCTAGCTCGCTCTCCTCTCCCGCCCCCCTTCGAAAACGGGAAATACACAACGTGCAGCCACAACCCGCCATTTCCCTCCCCCCCTCCTTTTTCTGTCCTTCCTCTCTCTCTCTCTCTCCTCTCCGGCCCCCTTTCGAAAGGCGGCAGGACAAAAAGTACAGGCACAACCATGCCATTTTCCCCCCCAATCTCTTTGTGTCCTTCCCCCTCGCTCCCCATCTCTTTGTGTCCTTCCCATTCGCTCCCCTCGCCAGCCACCCTTCGTAAACGGGAAGAATACAAAGTGCATGCACAACGCCGCCATTTTTTTCACCCTTTCCTGTCCGTCGGCTCTGGCTCTCCTCTTCTTTTTTTTTCTTTTTTTTCTTTTTTTTTTTTTTGCTCTCCTCTTCCGCCCTCCGTCAAGAGTGCAATCGACACAAAGCGCATGCACAACCCCGCCATTTTTCCTCTCTAAGACTTTATGACATTGTCCTTCCCGCTCTCGCTCTCCTCTGCTGCCACCCGGGGCTAGGTCCCACTCCGCTTACACGAATTAAGCGATGTTGACCGTAGATAGGATAGCGAAGATCAACGGCCGAAATTTATCTCCTAATTTGCGCAAGTGGGACCTTGCCACCCGGACTCTTTCTTGCGGAAAGTCAAAGATTAGAGTCAAGGACTCTGAGGCGGAGGGAGATCGGGCCAGCGGGATCCATAGACTGCTATTTTCATCACTAAGGGCGTCGCCACGCCACTGTGGAAACGAAAAGAGTACAAGTGCATCTTCCTCAGAAAGAGGCAAGAGTCTAATATCCCTTACTATTCCTAATGACGGATGCACCTGGCCATTCTCTGCCGGTACATGCACTTGAAACTTTTTCATTTCGACAGTGATATGGTGAGGCCCTAAAACATGACCCAAGCAAATGACGGTGAGTGCGCACCACCTCGTTCCTACCGGTAGTCGCCTTTTCCACTCACGTCTCTTGTTCTCCCTTGCTCCCTTCCTCTCGACTGCGTGCCGTGACAGGGCAAAAAATAGGCTCCCATATCCTCTTCCTCTCTTTGCTCGAACACAGACTAGATTCAAGACCGTGCGCAACGGTTCGGTTACACCTTGCTTCGTCCTCTTTCTAAAAACAGATTTCTTCATTTTTTCAAATTTAAACCAAATCTATATTCTTCTCTCTCTCTCTCTCTCTCTCTCTCTCTCTCTCTCTCTCTCTCTCTCTCTCTCTCTCTCTCTCTCTGTGTATATACAAAGAGTGACAATATATATACCCCTCGTTTGTTGTCCTCTTCTCTCTCTCTGCCAACGGTTTAACGGGCAGTTCTGTTTGTGACGATATATATACATATATATTTTTTGATGCTTAACCACAGCCGGGGTTAAGGTGGATTATCACTTAGAGTGTAATCAGTTAGGGGATTCTGCAGACTGTTGAGGGTTCAGCCTCCTGATGAGTCGGTCCGATGAAACAGCTTGTCACAGCCCCTCGTTTGTTGCCCTCTTCTCCCTCTCTGCCTACGGTTTACCGGGCAGCTCTGTTTGACTACATATATATGTTTTTCCTCTTAAGGCTAATTCTTTAAGCCCAACCAATTCAATTTCCTGTCGAATCTGGACAGGACGGCCTTTCAGGGCTTTTTTATCCTTAACACTCTTTAAGCAGATAGCGGTCCTCGTGTAACGGTCCCACAAGAGGCCGCTCACCGTTGTTGGGAAACGCGCCGAGACCGGCAGGTGGGCCCAAGAGGCCGCTCACCGTTGTTGGGAAACGCGCCGAGACCGGCAGGCGGGCCCAACTGATACCGTGTTTCGGGCGGCCCTATAGAGTTTTCGGGATCAGCGCCAGGCGAATCCGGAAAGTTCTCGCTTGTTGTATTTACGTGCCAGCGGGACTCCGTTCGATGCGACTCGGTTCGGCGATGACTCGCGACTCGGTTCGATGCGACTGGGTTCGACGATAGGTTTGATGTGGCTCGGTTCGACGATACCTGCTGTTTCCCGCGATCGCTTTGCTGTTTTGATTGGACTCCGTTGCAAGAGAGAGAGGGAG
>BFEA01000581.1:690943-703678 GCA_003427395.1 Chara braunii
TTTTTTTTTTTTTTGAGGGGGTGGGGCTGGGGTTGCGCCGCCCCATGGCGCTTCCCAAATCCCAAACCCCCCTCCCCACTGGCCGCCATGCGGCCGAAAAGTTGCGCGGCCGCGTGGACACGTCCGCGAGGTCGCGGCCTAGGCCGCGGCCGCGGACTTGTCCGCGGATGGCTGCCGCCGAGGGGGATACGTAGACTACGGGGAACCCCGTATCCGTGCTCAAGCCTCCAACGAGGGAACATGCGGGAGCTGCACCCGCCAGCACGTGCGATACCTGCTACAGCAGGTGGGCGATAGCGGCCAGGGTCAACCGGTAGCATCAGGACGGAGCTTCTTCGATGGCCGGTCACTGTGCTGGTCCCCTCCCCCTACGATCATCAGCAGTCTCTGCTCAATGTCTCTCGGGGAAACCGACGGCATATCTCTAGGTCGCGGGCGCCAAGCTTGCCCAGGAAGGTACATCAGGCCAATTGGGTTTGATCCCAGGACCTCCTGAATGCCACTCGTTTGCCTTACCAACTGAGCTAGGCCACTGGTTTTCATTTTTTTTCAAAAAAAAAAACTTCCAGTCGACTAGGGAGAGTGATATGAGCCTCCCTCCCTAGTGGATTTGTGGTTGGGTGCTCCCTTCAATCGGTTGGCAGTCCAGCTGCTGGAAACCGGGGGCAAGGTCCCACTTGCACGGATTACGAGATTCTGACCGTTGATCTGTGCTATCTACGGTCAATATCTCGTAATTCGTGTAAGTGGGACCTAGCCCCTGGTCCAGTGTCCCAAATATATCAGAAAACACTGCCTGAATCTTTTCTTTCTGTTACACCGGTGTCTTTACCGGCTTCGGCTCCAGAAGTCAATGCACGGGGAGGCCTCTTCAGCGCATACATGCCGCCAAATGGCTGCTTTTCCACCCTACAGTCTTCCCCCGAATACAACGTACGGTCATTATAGCTGAATGTGGGGTATCTTTCAGTCTAAATTCAGCTATAATGACGGTACGTCGTATTCGGGGGAAGACTGTAGCCTCCCGAACACTTATATACCTCAAGATTGAAAGACTGGGGATTGGCCATAGTACCATTGCAGGTCTACAAGGGAAAGGGGTTGGGGGGGGGGGGGGGGAAGGATCTGGAAAGTCGGGGATCCTCTCGCTACTCTATTTATATTCAAGAGCCAGTCCATAGATGCACCCTGTGAATGGCCGTTAGCTCAGTTGGTAGAGCTGCGAAATGTGCATTTTGTTTTGAGGGCAAAGGCCTGTGCAGATCTGCTAGCGAAGGTGATAAGAGCAGCCTTCCCTAGCAGCCTGCTGGCTGCCGCTCCATCTATTGGTGGGGAGCTTCACCTGCTGTAAATCGGTTCCAGCGTCCCTTGAGTACACAATTGAGTTCATAGTTATCAGAACACCTGGGATAAGTATCTCTGACCACTCTGATTGGAGCTCCTCACTCAGCTCTGATTCTGTGTTCTAGTGATTGTACACTCACTTCTCCCGGTCTAGTACAGCACGCAAACAAACTAATTAGGGGCTGTATAGAAGAGGTTGAGGATTCGGATCTGATCAGTCCAGGCTCAGCAGCACACAAACAGCCTAATTAGGGGCTGTATAGAAGAGGTTGAGGGCTCGAATCTGATCAGGCCAGGCGCCGCATATTTGCACAGAAATATTTGGGATGCAGGCAGGGATACTGTGGCGAGATTGATCACATGAGTTAGTTACCTTAGGGCCTTGCTTTTGGGGGGGGCAGGGCCACAGGTGGGATGATAGGGGGAGTGGAGGCCGCAACATGTCAGGTCTAGGGCTGATGACACGAAGCAACCAGGCGCAGGGCTTAAGCACAGAGTGCAATGCCAGAAAACCAAGGGAAAACACCAAGTGTCACGCCATGATACCAGAAGCACATCAAATGCACTGCACGTCTTCAACGAGATTAGAGACAGAGTCTATGAGGATGGGAAAAGAAAGAAGATGGGAAGAGAGAGGAAGAAAGCATGATGAGACAGTAAATCAGGCACGAGCTCTTTGTCAAAAAAATTGAGCAACAATGGCGCAGAGCCCTCTGGCGGCATCCCTACGCCACGCTTCAGCCTTCCCCCAGTGAAAGCATCATAAAGGGACATATGCCTGACAATGGCTCTTGCTTTGGGGGGGCAGGGCCGCAGGTGGGATGATAGGGGGCCCTGCTAGTGGGGGGATTAGGTAGGCGAGTCCTGAGGTAGGACTGCTCCAATCTATTCACGGGAGCAGCACATGCTGGGAACCGAGCCCAGCGTCCCTCGTGCGATTATATTAAGGCGCAGTCGATGATAGGGGTAAGAGGAACAGCTGGTGGCCTAGTACATACCAATGACTGAGACTGGTGCTGCTCTGGACAAGGACTCTGGGGGGGATGGCTCTTGAAGTAGGGGCTGTCTTAGGGATAGATAATAGTGGGATAGCCTGTTTCCTACGTAACGGTTTACAAATAGACTAGAGTGACCTAGTTGGTGACAGAGGCAAGAGGAATGGATGGTGGGCTGATGTGAGTGATGACAACCATTTGGAATATCAGCCTTGGGCATTGGGCCCGTTTACAAAAAAAAAAAAAAAAAAAAAGACAACCTACAATATAGCGGCTGGAGGGTCTTGATGACCGGGGTAAGGGGATGCATGGTGACCTTGGACCCACCGATGACAGAGGCTAGAGTACCTCCTGATAGCTTACAACCACAACGATCAGAATAACACGTAAAGCGGCGGATGGTGACCGTACATCTAGTGATAATATAATGAACAATACGACAAGGTACGGGCAGAACAAGGATTCCGAAATATAAATGGCTTGGGGGACAGGTGAAATCAGACTCGCTTCCTTTTCATTTCACATACATGCAAACAGATATCAATCCACGCTGGCGCTGTGCGCCCACACAAAGCTCAGAGATATTCGAGTCGAGAACACAGTTTGGATACAAACTCGCTTCGAACTGGCTATGGCGCCTGAGCGCTCACACATCCTCTGTCCGACACTGTATTCACACAATCATTTGCACGCACTCGACTCTGGATCTCCCTGGATATCCCACACACACAAACTCAGTACTGAACACACACACACACACGCTGAACTCTATCTCTAAGCTACGGCAGCTATGGCCGCCTAGGCAGCGCTTCCTCATGACTCACACAGGAATGAATGAATGGCTGGACGCTGCCTCTTGATCTATACTTCTGTAAGTTGCTGGTCTGCCCTTTTCCACCGGGCCCATGGTGCACACAGTCCCTCATGGTCCTTGCTGACTGTACAAAGCGAGACTGGGACTGGGTACCAATTGGACTCACCACTTGCCCACTTGCCTCTGGTCTTCTGTGAGTAGTATGAGAAAAACTYGAACCGGTCTGCCCTTTTCCACCGGGCCCATGGTGCTCACAGTCCCTCATGGTCCTTGCTGACTGTACAAAGCGAGACTGGGACTGGGTACCACTGACTAAGCGAAGTTGGACTCGCCACTTGCCCACTTGCCTCTGGTCTTCTGTGAGTAATATGAGAAAAACTCGAAAGGCCACTTCCGCATCTTTCGGAAGTCTGTGGACTCGGCCTTTCGGGACTGTAGCAGCTACGACCTTGACCTTTCAGGACTGTAGCAGCTACGACCTTGACCTTTCAGGACTGTAGCAGCTACGACCTTGACCTTTCAGAATTACTACAGCTACGGCCTCTACACAATTATGACCCCTACTCGATCAAACCCCGACAGCTACACAGATGTACGACAGACAACAGTCAACTGCCAAAACACAGGTCACGGATTCAAACAAACAGGGGTCGACTCAATACTGTACACGGGTGTGGTAAGGTCTAGGAATCGAGCCCTGGGATCTGCATCTGCTACTGCTAAGGTGAAAACCGTTTCACTCCCGCCGGCCTAAATTCGAGGTCCTCCGAGAATACTTCAGTCCAAGGTAGGTCCTCCGAGAATACTTCAGTCCAAGGTAGGACCTTTACCTTTCTTATCTCTCTCGTAGGCTCGGACTATATCGGGAGCTGTCTCTAGAAGCTCTGTTCAGGTAAACCAGCGGCCGTCTTCCAGCTCTTGATAGGCAAATCGAACCTTGTACAGTTTCTGTGGATGACCTCTACCTCCTGTTCTGAACACATCTTCACCTACAATGCTGTCAATGTCGTACCTTCCATCCATGTCTAGAGGGATCATGGATCTCTGCAATGGAAACTGTTGACTTGTGGTACAAGGCAACAATTTTGACGCATGAAAGACCCTTTAGGTGTGGAGGTGTGCTGGAATCTCTATGGTGTAGGACGGTCCATCCTCTCCGCCCTTGACTTCCAAGACAGGCTACGGTCCACTATACGCAGGTAACAGTTTCTGCGAGTTGTTTTCCTCAGGAGCAAACTCTTTTGACTTAACCCAGACTAAGTTGCCTACTTGGAACTGCGATGGGCGGCGGTGCTTATTGGCTTGCTCTATCATTCTATGCTGGGCCTTCCTGAGGTTCTCTACTACGGTAGCAATCTCTTTCTCATGCTGTATTGCGAACTCTCTAGTTCCAGGCGGTAGCCTCTAAATCTGATCCCAATTGAGTCCCTCAAACGGTCTACGCGGTCTAAAAGACTTATGCAATTCGTTGGGAGTGCGACAAGTGGCTAAGTGCATGCTGTTATTATAGGCACTGGCTAACTTTGGGAGCATCTCATCCCAGTTAACTTGGTCGGGTCTAATGTACATTCTCAGAATCTGCTGCAGGACTTTGTTCATCTGCTCAGTCTGACCGTTGGTTTCTGGGTGACGGCCAGATGACATCAACAACTTAGAGCCATACACTCTCATTAGTTCCTGCCAATTCTGACCAGTGAACCGGGTATCTCTATCGCTAGCTACAGACAGCGGTAGCCCATGGTCACTGACCCAATAATCAAAAGATTTTTGTATCACTAAGTCTGTACGTGCCTCTGACAGCAAAGGAACAAACACTGCATACTTGTTAAATCTATAAACTATCACGGTGACCATGACTTGGCTCTTGCTATGCCTACTCCTGACCCCAACATCCATAAAGTCAATGAATACAGAGTCTCCGGGTCCGTCGGGAATAGGTAGGGGTCTAAGAAGACCAAGAGGGGCTTGCGTTGTGGTCTTATCTCGCTGGCACACCTTACAACTGCATACATACTCTATGCAGTCAGCCTTCATGTTAGGCCAAGTATACGCGTGCATGACGTTGGCTAGTGTCTTTTGCCACCCAAAATGTCCCATTGTATCATGGCATTCCCCCAAGATCAGACTTCGAATCTCTTCACTGTTGGGAACGCACAATCGATCCGCTACATTAGTCTTCTCAAACAACAACCCATCTGTAGTGCGGTAGTCTGGCTCAGAGTCTGGAGACTCCGTAACTCTCGTGAAGAGATCACTATAAATAGGGTCCTGCGCATATGCTTCCTTAACTTTTTGTTGCAGGTCTTAGTGAACTATCGCTCCAAAGTAATCAGCCCTCCTACTTAGAGCGTCTGCAACTAAATTGTACTTCCCATTAACTTGCTTGAGCTCAAATTCAAACTGATCTATCTCGGCGGCCCACCTAGTAAGCTTAGGTCTCATCTTCGCCTACGTCTTCAACCACCGCAGCGTCTCATGGTTTGAATACACTTTGAAGTGTCTCCCAAGTGAGTAGTGCTTACACTGGTCTAATGTTTGTCTGAGAGCGTAGAGTTCCCTCTCATAGGTAGATGTCGCTACCTTCTCTGACGGCATCCTGCAAACATGAACTCTACGGGTCTATACCCATTGCCATCATCTTGTTGTAGAACAACACCTATACCATACTGACTTGCGTCAGTAGCGACAACCTGTGTAACCGGCTGAACGCGCTGAGCGCGCGTTCACGTTCAAACGCGCGCATTCATACCCCCCGGGGGCGCGTTCAATCGCGTTCAAACGCGCTGCGCGCCACGTGGCGCGAAAAATGTGAACGCGACACCGAGGGGCGCGCGCGCGTGTTGCGGACTACGGGGTGGAGGGCCTCGTTCAACAAACGATGAAAGTGCAAAAAAAAAAAACCAGGAGGCCCACCACCCCGTAGGGAGCAGCGGCGCTGCTTATGGGGGGTTGTGGGCCAATGCCCCAGACAAAACAGCAAAAAAAAAAAAGTAAAAAAAAAAGTGTGTGAATGTGTGTGTGTGTGTGCGTGAATGCTCCTTTTTTTTTTTCGGGAGGGGGTGGAGAAATGCCCCTAACACGGCTCAGACGGCCCATGCAGGCTTTCTCAAGGGTCCACGCAGCCATGTGGCGCAGACCCCCCCACCAAAATCAAGGCAGGCAGTGAATACGAAGAAGAGCTGGAGCTGGCCGAATATATACTGTAAAGAGCATATGAAGGTCTGTGTTTCAGCAGTTATGGGTTGCTCACGTAGCTAGGCCGTGTTGGCCTATGCACGTGATTCTCAGGGCTTGGCTGCACTACTCAAATGTGCAAAACTAGAATGAATCTTCTGCAGAATGTGGAATAATACGCTGCCATATGTTTTGTCTTTCTTTTTCTCCTTTTTCTTTTCTTTTGTTTTTCTTTTTTCTCGTTTATTTTTTTTCTCTTTTTTTTTTTCTCTCTTTTTTCTTTTCTTAGGAATACGTGCAGTGACCCTCAAATGAAAACAAAAGAAAGAAAAACGAGAAAAAAAAAGACAAAACATATGGTCGTGTATTATTCCACGTTCTGCAGAAGATTCTTTCTAGTTTTGCACATTTGGTGGGTAGTGCAGCCAAGCCCTGAGAATCAGACCTAGCTACGTGAGCAACCCATAACTGCTGAAACAAAGACCTGAATCCGATTCTTTAGTATATATTCGGCCAGCCCCTGCTCTCTTTCATGTTCACTGCGTGCCTTGATTTTGGTGGGGGGGGTCTGCACCGCATGGCTGCGAGGACCCTTCAGAAAGGCTGCATGGGCCGTGTGAGCCGTGTTAGGGGGATTCCCCCACCCCCCCCTGCGAAAAAAAAAAAGGATGCCTGGATCACACACACACACATTCAGACTTTTTTTTTCTTTTTTTTATCGTTTTGCCTGGGGCATTGGCCCACAGCCCCCCCCAAGCAGCGCCGCCGCTCCCAACACTGCCCACAACCCCCCCAAGCACCGTCMCCGCTCCCCYCACTGCCCAAAGCCCCCCCCCATCCCGCACAACCCCCTGCGCAAACGCGTCAAACGCGTTTATCGCAGTTCACTGAACGCGCGGTAACATAGGCGACAACAAAAGTAATGATGGGTTTGCTACCTTGAGGACTGGATACTCTATCAAGGCCCGCTTCAACTTCTTTAGGGCCAACGTACAATCTCTATCTCATTGCCAGATTGCTTTTTTCTTTAGCAACCTGCGAAGGGAAGCAGCGATGGTAGAAAATTCCTGACAAACTTTCTGTAGTAATTGGTCAATCCTAAGAACGACCGCAACTTTGTCAATGTGCGGGGAGTTGGCAAGTCTCTAATCGCTGCTATTTTATTGTCCTCAGGTTTTATGCCATCACCATCTAAGACGTAGCAGCCCAAGTACAGAATGTGTGTCTTGGCCCACTCGCACTTCTTCGTGTTGATCTTGAAGTTAGTTTCTCTCAGCTTTTCCAAGACCTACCTCAAATGGCCCTCATGCTCCTAGAGGGTATTACTAAAAACTAAAATATCATCTAGGTATACTACCACGAATCTATCTAACCACCGCCTAAACAAATCATTCATACAGCATTGGAACATAGCTGGCACATTGGTTAGTCCAAAGGGCATCACTATAAAATCATAGTGCTCATATCTGGTCTTGAACGCCATCTTGTGCTGATGATTAGGATGGACCTCTATCTGATGATAGTCTGACTTCAAGTCTATCTTAGAGAAATATTTGCAGTCCTGCACTCGATCTAACAAATCATCTATACGGGACAGCTGTGCGTCTGATTTTCGATTCAACGGCGGTTTCCCGTTGAAAGGTTTAACGGTCGTTGAACCCCCGTTATAACGCCGCACTATACCGTGTTAAAATGTGGTACAACGCGGCCTGCGAAATTTTTTTTTGCAGGCAAAAAAAAAAATTAAAAAAAATGAGGGCGTAGATTTTTTGCGCTCTACATCCCAATATGTTTATTTGTATTTTTTGAGCATTTAAATTATTTTCAAAAAATAAAAAACATAACCACACTCAAAACACATCCTTTTTTTTTTCTTTTTTTTTTATTGATTGATTGATTGGTGGGGGAGGGGTCGCCCCCCTCCCCCCTCCCCAATCAAAGACACACACACAGGGTTGTAGAATAGAATGTTCTTTTTTTTTTTTTTTTAGTTTTCTATTAAAAAAAAAAAAACTCAAAATTAGAAAAAAAATATGGCCGTGTAGGGTTTTTCAAACACCACACGCCCATTTTTTTTTTTCATCCATTAAAAAAAATAAGGAAAAATAAAAAACCAACCATGACGGTCATTTTTTTTGTTCAACGGGGATTTAACAGGATTGCAACGGGGATTCAACAGGGATTCAACGGGGAGTCAACGGGGATTCAATGGGGATTCAACGGGTTGACAATTTTTTTTTGCTCCAGGCGCGTCCAGCGACGTGTCCGAGGCCCAATGCGCCCTCCCCGGCGAACAGTATCCAACGGGGAGGGCCAGTTGTACTATTCAACGGGGATTCAACAGGGCCCCGAGGGCTATTCAACGGGTACAACGACGTTGAAACTTTTCCATTGCACGTTGAATAGACACACAACGGGGCAAAGGTTCTGCATTTTTCATTGGGACAAAAAGAACAGGTGCTCCAAATGGAGACGAACTGGACCTAGTAATCCAACCCTTTTCGAGAAGCTCATCTAGTAACTGCTTGCGCAGCTCCTCTAGCTCTCTTGGGGACATTTTGTAAATGGCTCCCTTAGGAGTCCTACTGCCAGACTCTATTTCAATACGATGCTGGATGGGCCACTGCACTACACCTATAGGCGGCTTAGCTAAGTCTATAAATTCCTCTAGCAGCTTGGCAATAGCCGGATCGATGGGTCTCTCTTCTGTAGGCTCAGTGACAGGCCTAACATTGGCTACAAAAACTTGTTCTTCTAGTTGTTCCTTCTTCACCAATCGTGCAAACGCGGGAGCACTGAGACAGCAATGTGTCAGGGTGTTGTCTATTCCTGACACATGAAACATGCGAGCAGTCTTAACTTCGCCTAATGGAATCGGGAGCCAGTACCCGTGCTCTCTCAAGTGGATTGTGGCCCCTGCTACCTCTCCCCAGTCCATTCCCAAAACCATATCGAAGGGAAGACTATCTTCTACGAGGAGAGTCAGGGAATGGAGAACTCTCTCTACCTCCCCATCCTTCTCTAGGCGAAAGTACGCTTGAACTCCGTCTACATAATCCTCGACTCGCATGGTGCGGTTGTCTGCGAGGATACAAATTATGGGGTCTTCTAACTTCAGGACCTTCAAGTTTAACTTCATCTTCTGCAGCGCTTTCCTACTAATATAGTTGCGGGTGGCCCCACTGTCTATAAGGGCCCCTACTCTGCCTCTAAATACCACCACATCTACTAGAATTAGTTGTCCCTTACAATCTTTCTTCATTTTGGCCCAGGCCGGCATCCTTTCTTTCAGCTCCTCTACCAGGCCTGTGAGGGAAGTGCCCAGAGACACTCTAACACAAGCAGTCTCTGGACAGCTATCTAGGCACTGACCAGCAACCTCTGCCATAGACACATGTGGGTTGGGAGTTTTTGTGTCGTGCGCACACTCTTCTCCACATGGTCTAGAGGTAAGGGCAGTTGCAACCCCTACCGACGGTTGCCTTTTGCTGCCTGTGCAACATACCGGGTCTCTCTGTATTTGGGGCAATATTTAATGATGTGCCCCGGATCACCGCAATAGATGCCCTGATCCTGGTCTATCCTCTTCTGCCAAATTGTTTGCTCTAGGGCCGGATTTTCCCAGGGCCAGCCTTGTGGCAAGACAGGGTGTCATCCACCCCTCCTGGGAGGTGATCGAGTGTAACGAGGACGGTTTTGCGGGGGACCTTGACCCTTACCTCCCACTTGGTGGTCTACTCTGTCGCCAACCCCCTGATCGCCCTGTCCACGACCACCAGAGGCCCGACCCCGTTGGCCTTGGCCTCTCCCTCTTCCTTGCGGCCTCCCTCCAGTTGCGACAGCAGCGTCAGTCCTCCCCTGACTAACACCACTATCTTCTTCCTCTAGGCCCCACTCTATTTGATCATATGGGACCTCCTCCATACCACCCTCTTCTAGTGTAAGGATCAGGTTATCCTTGCCCTTAACCTGACCCAAGATGGTAAGGTCTTTCCACTACTTGCCCTTATCAAGGTCCTTATGCCAGAAAGTGGAAACTCGCATGGACTGCGCTTCGAAAGCTACCACTTCCCTACTCAAAATATCGTAGGTCATGATAGGCTCCTTGCTCTTTTCAAAGAAATGCCCGCGCAACGGCTCGGGCATGGTACGATAGAATAGGTTGACCAGCTGGGTCCCGGTGACCCCGACAACGACTAACTCGTTCATTACGCCCTTGAGTGCCCTAGCACTCCTCCATTGGCCAGAGTGGATTATTTGCAACTTATCAGAGGCCCTAATCCCTCTCATGACATCAACAAATCTCTCGCGCAACAACTTAAAGAACGCACTCAGGGAGGTTTTCGCAGAGTAGGCTACCATATCATTCTCGCATTTAGCAGCGCGGGCAAGCGATCGGGCGAAACTTGCGGCGTCATCCCTAAGGGCATGGAAAGTTATTAGAACCTGCTCCTCAAGTAGGATCTTTTGCAGGTGAACGTACGAATTGGCGTTTGCCTCTCAGTTATCGAAATTCTCTTCCTTCTTCCCGCTATAGGAATCAGGAAACTTAACCTTAACAGGATCCCTACGGGGGCGTGCTTCCTTCTCCCTTGGAGACTTGGAGCTGCGAACTTCGCGCCCTCTATGACGTCAGTGCAAAATCGTTATGTGCTCTCCATTCTTGCTTTCACTTTTGAGCCCACGTGCATTAATCATCTCACGGGCAAATTCTCTAAAGCCCACTCGTGCGGATCGCAAGGCTACATTCAATCCGGCTGCGCCTCCATCTGCGCCCCTTGCTGCTTCACCACTTCCAACTCCTTCGCTGCCTTACTCGCCTCCTCCATTCTCTTCCCTTTCTCCCTAGCCAGATGCAACTTCTATTCTAGTTTTTTTTCTTCTTCAAGCGTCCGACGTCTTAAGGGGTCCTCTTCTACCTCCCATTTTTTTACCACTCCTTCTTGTTCAACCCTCGACACATATAAAATGATATAACATTGCCTCTTCATCCTCACCCAGGGACAATTTTGCAACCCACTCAGACACCTTATTATCCAACCATGGATCCTCCTCCTTCTTTGTGTTACTGGACTCCCCTTTTCTCTTATCACCTTCCTGATTAAGGGATGTCCTCCTCCTCGGAGTCCTTTTTTTCCTCTTCTTCTTCTTCTTCTTCTTCTTCTTCTTCTTCTTCTTCTTCTTCTTCTTCTTCTTCCACCGCCTTCAAATTTGCCTTTTCTTCCCTCTTCAATCTTTCTAGCTCTTCTTGCAACTTCTTGGCGGCTTGCTCCCCCAGTAAGCCCAACTTTTTGGCTTGCTTCACAACTTCCCTCTTCTCTTTCCTGGCCTTTTGCTCAGCCAGAATCTTTGCAGCCTCCTCCTCCTGTTCCTTTGTGTAAGGAGTGGTCCCAGTACCACCCCTCCTCTCAACCCTACACGTCATGGTGTTCCAGAATCCCAGCGGAAAGAGGAAACGTCAGAGGGTCCCCCAGAGGGAGAACCCCACGAGCAAGCCGTACATAGGGCAGTCATCCATGGTGTTGGGTGCACGACAGTGACATTCCCTCTCCTCACCACTTAGACCTACCCACTTGACTGACGAACTGACTGTCTAAGGACTAAAAGATCCGTATAGGACCCTGTCAGCTATGGTCTCTAGCCTGGACCTAATGCTAAAGTTGTCACTACAGGACTTCAATGCTGATCAGGAGGCATTTAAGGAGATCCCCCGTAACTCCTTAGGAATTACTTAACGTCGCAGACAGGACGATGCGATCAGCACGCCCTCTCAACACTTAGCCCACAACTCGGATTTTGGGCCTAGCATGCCACATTGAGCAGCCCGCCGGTTTGTACCGGTCCTTGGGAGGGTTTGTCCTCTGGGTCAGTCAGTCGTCAGGCACGACCATTAGCCCTACTTAGCCCGTGTGGGTTTGGTCAACACAGCTCTACGACCTCATACACGGAGTTCCTATCACCTGGACAGAAGAGACTCAATGCAGAAAGAAGAGACAGACAGACTCAACAAGTACCATAGGGTGAATGCACATCCATAGGGCGAGAGGATAGGCTGAAGGTTTGGCGAGAGTATACCAACTCCAACTTGGTCAATTTTGTGGTCAACAGCTCCGGTCAACGTCTTGGTCAACGCGGGTCAACCCCTCAGTCAACACTCTGGTCGACCTCGGTCAACTCCCCAGTCAACGCCTTAGTCAATGCTTCGGTCAACTCCGATTGACTTCCCGGTCAACACCTTGGTCAACGCTAAACTCGGCTATGGCTGTCGACCCATTCCTTTCTCACCAACCTCCGATACTCTTCTTCTCCCTCCTTCCTTCTTTCTTCCCTCACCCAAGCTATGGCTGCCGACCCATTCCTTTCTCACCAACCTCCGATACTCTTCTTCTCCCTCCTTCCTTCTTTCTT
>BFEA01000581.1:745307-758027 GCA_003427395.1 Chara braunii
GGGGGAGGGGTCGCACCCCCATCCCCCCCCACCACGCGCGCACACAAACACACACACACACACACACACACACACACAAACACACACATACACATACACACACACACACACACACACACACACACATGCATACACATACACCTATTTTTTCCCGTTTTGCTTTTCTATGATTGATTGATTGATTGATTGATTGATTGATTCGTCGATTGATTGACTTATTTATCAATTGGTGGTAAAGGGGTTGCCCCACCCCCGCCCACGTGCACAAACGCACACACACACACACACACACACACACACACACACACAAAAACACACACACACACACAAACATTCGCACACACAAACATTCGCACACACACACACACACACACACACACACACACACATACAAATTGGCCCTTGAGAAAAAACTGGCCTTTTTTTTTTCATTCCTTAAATTTTTCTTCATACAAAACACAACACAAAAAGACGACAAAAAATCTATCAAATCGAAGAAGACAAAGAACTGCCAACCAAAAATCCAAAAAAAAAAAACAAAAAAAAATTGCTCTTTTATTTTTTATTTTTTTTCTCTTCTCCGTGTTTTTTGTTTTTTTTTTGCTAATTTTTTTTTTCCCAAAAAGAAAAATATGGGGTTGTAGGGTTGAAAAAACCCACAACCCTTTTTTTTTTTTCCCTATTATTTTGGTCAGGAAAAATCGATGCAATTTGTAGCCGCTGTGCAGTTGAGGCCGGTCGTGACCGAGGCCGTGAAGGCTGCCGCCCTCCGAGTTTGATTCCGCAGCCGCAGCCATGCGTGATACATAGGGTGGCGCAAATCTCCCTTGATGATGGTTTTGCTAGTGACACAGCTGAAACATGTAGGGAGCACTCACCATTTTGTTTTGGTGCCTTTTGATTTACTATAACGAAGCACCTTTTGCGCTACTACTATGTTGCTTTTTCTATCCTCCCCCCCCCACCTCTTCCCTCTCTCTCTCTCTCTCTCTCTCTCTCTCTCTGGTGTGCTCTTCTGGAACACGTTTGTGCTTGTTGTCCATGAGTGTCATCGATTTGGTGATCTTAACAGCCTATGGAGTAAAAAGTCGGAGGTAACGTGCCTACTAGCCATTTCCACTTTTCTCATACTCTCGGAAGAGCGTTTAACCCACCGTGCTAATCATAATGTCGTCGATACACTAGTGTAGCCATCTCGACTGGAGATCTACGACGATCAACGATGAACAACAATGATCACCACCCTTCACTGAGTGAACGACGATCAAGAGTGTTTTCTATCTGATCCGCCTCTCACCATTTATTTTCCCTACGTTTTTCCCTTTTTTCCCCCTCTCCCATCCCCCCTCCTTTTTCCCCTCTTCCTCTGTTTCTTCCACGATTAGCGCATGTAAGTAGTCACTATCGTTTGTCTTGAGAGAAGTGAACAAATCGGTGGGTGTATAGCTTCGCTTTCGTAATGGCGGATGAAGGGCAAGGGGGTGGGTACCGCAATTGCTATTATTGTGGCATGTACGGCCACTTCGCCCACTGATGCCCCTACCCTTCAGGAAACGATGGATACGTCAACGGATAAACTAGACAAGATCATGGGTTTGTGCATGGACGACCCATTTACAATGCAGCTCACACACGTTTTGTTCCTCTTCGTTTAGCTCCTCAACTCCCTTCTGCTTTCTCCCGCTTCCTCCTCCCCCTCTTCCTCCACCTCCTTCCTCACTACAACGATCTGTACTTCAAGCTCCTGCTCCAACCATTCTGAGTCCTACTACGCTATCCTCTTCTACGACGATTATGCCTTACCCACCGCCTCACAACAACTTCAACGGAAACAAGAGGCGTACATGGAGTCGTCCCAGGGACGCGAGTTCGGACGGCGGAGCTATGATGATCTTGCGTCTGGAAGGACTGCAGAGAGGAGAGGGAACACAGGCATGAAAAAGAGGATTGTCGGAATATAGAAGAGCAAATCAGGCTTCCTCGAGAGGAAGAGCAGCAACATGTTCAGGTTGAAGACAAGAAAGAAGTGTATCAAGAAGCTAGGATGGCTCAACTTGTTCGTCAATAATTTGAGGAGATGGAGGCGAATAAACAATGGGATGTTGGCGAAGCTAGCAAGAAGAATTAGGAGAAGGTCGACAGATCCAACAAGATTTGCAAAGAAGGGGAAACATGTAAGCCAGGTGATGGGACTCACAATAGGAAAAGGGTCGAAGTTACTTTGACGGGTAATGCACCAACGGCTAAGCAGCAGCTCGCTGGTACGTGGCGGTTGGATGGTGAGGTGACTCCTCTCGACAACGATTTGCTTCGAATGGATATGGACAACGTACACAAGGCACATGATGCACACTCGCTTCTTGTCCAGGAAATGTAGAACTGCCTTTAAACGATCAAAGAGCAGGGTACAAGTCTCTTTACCCCACTTGTCAATATGCGCAACCTCCACAGCATGTTGTTCAGCCTCCCCCCCCACCACCTCCTCCAGTTGCTCAACCTCGCCCGCTTCCCCTGGTTGCCCAACCTCCACCCCCCACCGCTTATCCTCCAAATTTTCCTCACCATCCCCCACCAATAGCTCCTCCGCCTCCGGCCCTCGCTCTCTTTCCCAATTGTGTGTCCCCTGCTCTTGTCTTTCCTCTTCCTCCTACCCCTACTGCTTCCAAGCACTATTTTCCCGACAGACATGTGCAACTACTGAACCTGGTCCGTCTAAAATACGGGGTTCCCAGCACAGGGAATGAATATTCAGCACGTTTGATCAGGATGTTCGCGTCTGTTGTCGGGAACGGGCCTTAGGCTAGGACAAGGTCGTCAGGCATCACTATAAACGAATGAGGTACACAAGGCTTAGGATTTGATCGAATCAACTGTGGCAAGAAAGCCGCGGCTGCAAGCCTTAGCTTGCGGGGATTAAAAAAGTATATTGAGGATTTGATAACTGAGCTCATGACCAAAACCAAGCATGAGCTTGAAGAATTGTGCAAGAAAGACCGAATGAAGTATGTCAATAAGAAGATTACAACAGTTGCTCTGACCAGATTGCATGCCATTGACGCCTATGGTGAAAATGAAGATGAGAAGCAAACTCAATCTGAGGAGGAATCTCAAGAGAAAAATCTCTCTTTATAATTTATTCATCTCCCTTCCACATGGATCTGCCTTGAGCGTCTGAGGAAGCAACGAAGGAATGAAGGGTGAAAAGGTTTGAGTACCAATCTATCTATGTGATTCTTTGTTCTAACACTTGCTTACTACGGACAACCGCAGTGGGCAGACAAGTTTGTTAGTTAGTGGGAAAGTTATTTGTGTAGGGTCTGGACATTTGTGGATGGGTTGGACCCTGCATGTATGTGTTGTTATCCACATGGCTTAAAGCTTCATATATTGGTTCTATTACTAGATCTTTAAAGGTAAGATGGGATGAGGAAATTAGGAGATCCCTGCACAATGATGGCAGGAATCATGAGCTCCGATAATGGTTCCAACAAAAAAGTTGGTATACTTATGCGCTATACCTTTAGCCTTCCCAGTTGTTGACGAAAATAGGGACGTTGAAGATGTAATGATTTCTGGATAGCCACCAACTCTTAACTGCATTAGGAAAATAAGTAATCCCCGCCTTCGCAAAGGGCGGAGGGAAAGAAACACATGTTTGCGAAGGAATGGGGGTGCCTTATAAACAAGGACATAGGATTCGTGAAAACCTAACAAAACAAATTGTTAGATTTGCATGAAATGTATTCAAGATTACGATCGTATGTTTTTCATGCCTCCTCCAATAACAACATGCCTCCTCCAATAACAACATGCCTCCTCCAATAACAAAATTTTATGTTAAGTAAAAAAACCACAAAAAAAAATACAAAGTTACTTTTTGATAACCACTGAAAGTGGCGAGAAGAAAAACGGAGTTTTTGTGCAGAACACCACTTCTTGGTGTAGCACCGTATGTTTAAGAACCGAAAAATTCTAATTTTTTGTTATTTAATAAAAAATCATGTTTATAAGATGTGTAGCACGATGAACGTATTCATGTTCTGAACACGCAAACATCTTCTTCTATTCGTGAATACGTTCGCTTGAACAGGTTCTCCCATACATGAGCAATAGTATTATTTTTTACTATTTGTTTTAATTTTTTCCCATTTTTTTTTAATTTTAAACCCATTTTTTGCTAATGATTCGATGATGTCTCCCGGACCAAAGTTGTTTGTATTCTTACTTTAAATAATAGATTATTTTGTATAAGGATTTGACTGTTAACTTCAAATTGATTTATAGTTATATAAATCATTTTTTGCATAGCTTGTTGTTTACCTAACGGTCGAAAATTACTTATAGTTCTATAAAAGAGTATTAACCAAAACCTGTTTTTTTTACACCTTTCAAGTTTGTCTTGTAGTTCTTAAAAACTGTTATGTTTAAGTTTTATTTTTGTCAATCTACTTAGAATGACTTATAATCATATAAGAGGATTTTGGAGGAGAAAGTTTTCTTGCAAAGTTTAAGGAATGCTTGTTTGTTTGCCTCCTTTACCGAAAAATGGTTAAAAACGCTCTCTCTTTATATAAAAAATAACACTTTGACTTTTACGTTTTCATTCTATAAAAAATGTGAGGTTTTATTGTTTTATTAAGTTTTCATGAATCCAGTGACTAAAATAACACAGTTTGTTTGATGGGATACTTCATCGATTTCCCAACCTGTCCCCGACCCATGTGTTCCTTCTTCTCCATCATTTTTCATTATTAAGATTTTAAGAAATCAATATGAAGAAGGTATCGTGCATATTAATATGTTGAGCACCGGGGAGACTGCTTTCATAGACTCCTAGCGCACGATTCAACGAATGTTTGATTGGTCTGTCATTGAGGTTGGTAACACGAAACTGTTGATGAAAAATCTCAAATGGGGAGGGTTTTTCCACATTATGAGGTTGCGGCGGAAGAAAAATATGACCAGCCTACCATATAATATTTTAGCCTCTCTACTTCACATTTCGAACTTTAGGGTTGGGCTTTGCCATTCTGGCCTTCATAACCCGAAAAAAAATTTACCGAAAACCAAAAAATGTATGGTTTGCACGAAATGTGTTGAATTTTTTTAGAATACGATTTTAAAGCCTCTTACGGGGAAAAAAAATTCGCATACTGTAAAATGACTAAAAAAACTGAATAGAAAGTTATTTTTTGAGAGCTGTTGGAAGTGGGTAGAAGAAAGTAGGTGTTTTTACTGAAAATCATTGCTAAGGGAAACACCTTTCAGTAAAAACACCTACTTTCTAAATCAAAATATATATATTTTTTTATTATTATTTTAAAAAACCATACTCTGAATATGAGAAATTGTTATATTGTTTGTAAATACATTTCCCTCATTCTCCTTTGTCAGAGCGAATTTTTTTTTTTTTTTTTTTTTTTTCCCCTAACTTAAGTTTGGCTTAGAATTGGAAGATATCTCACACACATAAGTTATTATTATTATGTTACATAACATTTATTTGTTGACGAGTTTTTTTTTTTTTACTTCAAAATTGATTTACAGTTCTATAAACTAGTTTTCTCATAGATTGGTTTTTAGAGTAACTGTTGAAAACGACTTAGTCCTATAAATGAGTACTCATTAGAACCGTTTTTTTTTAAGTTTTCAAGTTCACATTGCAGACCTTAAAGATTGTTTTGTTTGACCTCTATTTCTTGCGTTTCTCTTGAGAATGACGTATAGTCCTCCAACATGATTTTGGTTGGAAAGGGTTTCCCTTCACTTTTTGAGGATTGTGTGACTTTTTGCCCTTTTTTCCATCTTTTTTTGACAAATAACACAAATAACTAAAAACGTTTTTGTTTGTTTGCAAAATAACACTTTGATTGGTAAATATTCATTCTATAAAAAAATGTATGTTTTTGTCATTTTGTTTGGTTTTCATAATCCTGTGTTCCTGATCAAGCTCTATAATTATATTGAAAAGTTTCGCAAGGATAGGTCACGGACCAAAAACGGTTGTAGGAATGGCAGTTACTTTTGCATGTGGTTTCCGATGCTTGGGCCCAAATGTGGTGAAAGATACCTTCGATGACCAGATTAGAAAGCCGCCAGTTCCAAATTCAGCAAAGTTGATCAGCAGAAAACATTCTGATGGTCTTCTGAATGACTTTCTGATTTTTAGAATCAGATTAGTCTCGTCTAAGAACAAGTTCGTAGCCGATCTACTTCACAATCACAAAATCATGGTTAAACTATCTTGCAATGTTTGGTTCCATGAGAAGAGAGTCTCTAGCTTTCCCCGCAACGACAATGGCCATATTGCCTTGCGTCTTTCCCAACTCCCCAACCTTTCGCCTTCCTTGACTAATCCTATAAATATCCTTCGTCCCTCAACTGTTCAATCTGTAGGTAGAATTAAATGGGCTGTATCTGAAGGTTTGTCCCATATTTCCGATAGTGACAGTTGGGTGGGTAATTCTAAGATGATTATTTCTTGTTTCGCCAACCAAGTGCGAGGAACAACTATACAGGAAGACGCTATCCAATGGAAGGTCAAGCTCGAGGGATTGGTTGTTTTACCCATTGACCACAACGTATGCAACTCCTATGTCTGGTGCTCGATCATTTACCATAACGCTTTAGCTAAGTTATACTGGAACAATAAAGGTTTAGAGATTGAAGAGAGAACCGAACACGAGGTTTTGTCTGCATGTAGAAACGAGTACCACCAAAATGGAGGCGCAAAGTTTGGCCCAATGGAACCAACAATGGACATTAGGTTTTGGAATACCCAAGCACAAAATTTTGGCCCCATGGAACCGACAAGGATGTGACTAGGTGGAGACCTATCGCTCCTTCCTTCTCCTAACCAAATGTACGGGTCTGTAGGATCGTCTCTAAAGCTATCAATTGGCTTCTTTCGAGGGTTCCGCAGTCCAGTCAATTCAATTTGAAAACTATGACCTTGTTCAAGTGATGTGTTAAGCGTGAACAAAAAAGGGGATAAGTTTTTGGTGGATTGATGTTGTCGGCGAGTTTCAATATCAAAGAAATATTCACCAAGCTTCCGCATGATGCTATCATCCGTGCGGTTTAATGGTTTTGTGATTTTTTCATGGTGAAGCCCCATAATCCAATTAAAGTTAATGAAACAGGAAAAGGTACTGCATTTGGGAAAACTTTTCGTGAACACGGATGAAGTCGGGTAAGATTCTCTGACATTCTCTAGTTCATTTACTTTGATCTCGATCATACCTTCTCTAGAACTTCTACCCTCATTATCCGACAAAAGATAGGCATGTGTATGGGAAAAACCTCTAGTCATGCCCTCAATTGTCTCCTTTGTGTTTACTACGAATTATCTTTTTTGAAATCTCTAGGTAAAGATCGACGTCTCATTGAGGCTCTCAAAATGATTGACAATGTTGCCCTTTTCATTATCCTCCCTGATATCTCTAGTGACTCCTTTGAAAAGGCCAACGATATCTACCAACACTTGATTTCACTCTACAACATCAAGTTGACTTTGGTCTGAACTGATGAAAGAGATGGTAAATGAGAATTCTTAGGTTCCAGGGTTGAATATCAGGCAGCCCCGCCAGTTGTCAGATGTGAGGCTATTATCAAAAACGAGGACTGTCACACCATTTGGACCGAGGAGGGCGTAGTTTTTATGTCCACACAGGACTCCTGGTCATATGGGCCTAGGAGCCAAAAGGTAGGTTTGATCAAATGCCATATAAATAAAATTATAACCCACTCCTCAAATTCCAGAGGAGTGGGTTTATTCTTGCTTTCTTTAAGGAGGGAATTCAGGGTTAAGGGGTTTCCAGGAAGGATATTTTTGGAGGCTGCCAACGATTTTTCTAGTAAACATAGCGACTGTTGGAACGGGTGGGTTCATATTCTGTCCGGAGGGCTGGTAGAGAAGGTTTACCCGTTTCAGCGGACGGACCTTCGTCACGTTTTTCGCCTCGAGGGTGATGACAACCCATCCATTTCTCATCTAGGTGCTATAGACAGCTGTCTGGCAAGGCATCGATCCTCCAAATCTAATGACCGGTACGTTTTTTCCTCTCGCCGACAGACATGAGTTGCTGCGGCATCACCATCCCGAGCGTCTCCCTACTAACCCCCTTCCTCTAGAATTTTCCTTCCCCCACGTTATCTCATTCCTGCCAGATTTCACTTTCACGCGTCGCCTCCCATTCCCTAAATCCCACTTTTTTTCCATCCCTGCCTACCTGTTGTCCTTGACCCTAACTTTCCCACATGTACCTTTCAGTCATTTCTCTCTCTCTCTCTCTCTCTCTCTCTCTCTCTCTCTCTCTCTCTCAACATGTTATTCGTTAAAATATGACATTATATTGTGTCCTCTTTCTAACGAATTCACTTTTGGCTGCAACATACGCAATGTAGGCTTGCCCATCCTCTCCCTCGAGACAATTTTTTTGATGTTTTATGAGAACCGGACTTATTTAGAAGTGTAATTGTAACACGCCCATCTACTTGCCTGATATGGAAGTGTGTTGAGATTCATACTTGTTTATAATTGTGATGAGTCAGGTGTCATGATTCTATCATAAGGCTTGTTGGATATATTTCTTCCTACGTAGCATAGACAAGTGCATCTTGTCACCCGAGACGGGTGTTTGGATGTTTGATGAAATGAGGAGTTGTTTAGAAGTGTAATGATAAGCACGCCCATCCTCTCGCCCGAGATGCGGAAGTGTGCTGAGATCCATACTTGTGTATAATTATGATGAAAATGTGTCATCATTGTGAACTTGTTGGATATTTTATTTCTTTACGTTAATATTCCTGAGTTGGACAGGCATACCCATCCTCTTGCCCGAGACGGTTGTTTGAATGTTTGATGAGATCGTGACTTCCTTAGAAGTGTAATGATAATAACGCTCATTCTATCGCCCGAGATGCGGAAGTGTTATGAGATCCATACTTGCTCACAATTGTGATGCGCCAGGTGTCATAATTGTATCATTGTTGGATATGTTTATTTAGGTTATTCCTAAGTAGCACATGCATGCTTATCCTTTCGGCCGACACAGTTATGTGAATGTTTGATGAGATCCAGACTTGTTTAGAGTTGTAATCACAGACAAGCTCATCCTCTTGACCGTGACAATTGTTTGGATGTGTGTTGAGATCTAGACTTGTTGATAATTGTGATGAGTAATGTGTCATTGTATCCTTGTTGGATATATAAAATTTTATTTTGTGTCATCATTTTTAAGCTTTATAATAGTTAGAGTAGTAGTCAAAGTATAATTGAAATATGTTTAACGACAATATGGACAGTTAGACATGTGTTGGGTGTGGATGACTATTATTTAGACAAGAAACATTTTCATTTTCTAACAACCACTTAATTTTAACATACATCCTTTTCTGCAACAGTATCCGTCATATTACACAATAACTTCGAATGTTGCATATTTTCGATGGAACCCGCACTTCAACTTGCGACCCCCAAAATTTAAGGTTATGAACGTAAAGTTGTTGGTTACATATAATGCAGGCAGTTACAAGGCATCTGAATAGATGTAAACGGAAGAGTCCTTAAGTTAGTGATCTTTGCATAAAGAGCCGCAAAATCATATACTTGCCGAGTTTTGACTTGCATCCACACACCACTTTGTCGTATAACACAACAAGTACGGATATTATCTGATGTCAATCATATGTGCACTTTAAGTTGTCCTACATAAATATTTGAAATATGAAATTCAATGCAAACAAGTTCAGGTGCATGAAAAACGACAGACTTACGACAGAGATCACGAAGTCTGCACGTGACGTAAAAGAGGTAGTGAACATGCCAAAGAGAACTTAAACTCGTAACAATTAAAGAAACCATGATTGTTATCAAAATAACAATTGAATAATGTCATGTATCAGAAATCATTAATGCAGAGAACACTGTCAAAAGAAAGTTTGGGAGCACTACATCACCATCAAAGGCAACGACCTTCTTGTATACAGGTTGTCAATTGTCGTCGAATAAGTGGGATATTTGTATGAGAGAACGTGAAAGGCGGTCGATCACCACGTTGCAACAGCGTCACGAATATCAACATGAACACCCCACAACTTGCTTCATCCACTCGTCTGGGAACTCCTTCCACCACAACATTTGCCGCCATCGACTTCCAACTCCTATCTGACCGGCTATGTAATGTTTCCTGTTCTAAATACTGTATAATCAAATCGAAAAGGCTAAGGTAAAAATCCCTATCAGCTAGAACGCGATGAAAAAAATCGAAAACTTCCAAGACAGTCTCTTAACTTGATGGAGAGGAGGATTCAATGATCATTATCTTTGTGGACAGAGATAAAAATAATATCGTATTTAAGTATATTTATGTTTTTTGCCCAGCTTTTCACCCAATTGTGTCCTTCAAGTTGCAGCTTACCGAAGAAGAACGAATCAAAGTTGAAGACACAAAGGTTTGACGACACATCATGTGTCGCACATGTGGTCGATCCCAAAAGCGCCATGTAGAAATTAACCACTTCATCATTCACCTTGCCCTTGATATGCAAAAGGGTGAGAAGATCTTTCGCTGCAATGCGCAAGTGATTATCGGCGAGGGTAAAGAGAACTGTGAGAGGCGGCATCGAGCCTCACATAATATCGTCTAGAACCCGTGAACATTGAGGCGCAGTTGCTGGAGCAAAGTTTTCCTCGCGTGCTCCACGTGCTGTGACGCACACTGCACAACATCGGGCAACGCATAGGTAGGGCAGTGAGAAACGGGGCTCTAAGGATTGTTCTTCATAGCACGATGGATTGCCAAGTATTTATCATACATGTGGTGACCTCTAGTCACAAATAGTGGATACGTCCCCTTCTTCGGGGGCAGAAGGGAAAGACACTTCTCAATTGTTATGGCATGCTCTTTCTTTCCGATCTCGACATCAACCCCTGATCCCTTTAACATATCCTTGTTTTTTGTCGTCAACCCAGAGACTTTCCGCAATATATGTGCGGATATCTCGAGAACCTCCGTTTGCGAGATGACCCTACCCCTGTAAAATAGAAGAAAAAGAAAACGAGAATGAAGGATAATCTAAAATAATGAATCAACCTATAAGACGCAGAACCTCTCCAAGAGCACCGATTTCGCATGGCGCTGAGCACCACGATGCTGTCCGTATAGTCGCCTGAACTCGTCGAACGAATCGTCAGAGTCGGCATCCTCGTCACTGTCCTCCACATCAGAACCCTCCATTCTTTCCTTCCTTTCCTCCTCTTCATTATCCATGTTCCCTTTGTCATTTTTTCCCCCTTCAAGCAAACCAGTCAACCCTTTCTCTTCCCCTTCCTCCCCTTCTTCCCCTTCCTTCCCTTCGTCCCTTCGCTACACTTCATCCCTTCCCCCGAACCCGTGTCTCATTCCGTCGACCGCTCTTTTGCTTTGACGCGCGTAGACCCTCCCGCCACCATCAGAATTCGAGCCCGAGGACCCCCTTTTCATGAAGTTTGGATCCCGGCGGACTTCAACGTTCTCAGGCCAGTGCGCAATCCACTTGCACACTCTTCCGTTTACGCTGTAGGTCGCCCCTCCCCCTAAGTCGACGCAGTTCGGTTCCACACATCACCACCCCTAAACAGAAGACCGTTCCCAAGCGAATTGTGGACTTCGGCACAATTCGACGCGGCATCCTGGCTAGGCACTCCTGCCCCCGACCCGCTCTGCACAGCAGATTCCCGCCCTAGCACCTCAACCGGTGTAGTTCGGATCTCAGCAAACTTGGACTTTTCGTCGGCGATTGGAATCCCTACTTGTGAGCCGCTGCCAACACCAATTAAGGTGGCCAGCCTCTAGTAGACATTGTGTCTGCAAAAGACAAGCAAATGAAGCAAGCCACCACCCGGACAACTTTAGGAAACCCCCCCGCTGCAAAAGTTCAGATCCCAGCGGAATACAAGTCAAGCGACAGAAAGGTGTGCGGATGGTGAGGGGAATTCAAAATTGCAAACCGCATCCTCATTCTACCTATAGGAGCGCACAATATTTGGACGTTGCATGCGAAGTACGAATTCCGACGAACTTCGAGTAGGAGGCCCTCTAACACCCCACTTCGACCAACGCGAGCAATCTGTGTGTATGGCTAACCTATCATCCGACTCGTGCCCCCCTTACAATGCGACTAGCTCGATTACGGGCATCATTTGTGAAGTTCATATCCCGGTGGACCTTAACCGATTCCTACGAACTACAAGGTCTGTTGCCTTTTCTTGTGGAGTCACCGAAGTTGAACCGCGGTGTGACCGAGGTTGAACCGAACACCCTTCACATATTATTCTAACGTCGGCTCCCGGTGAACTCCAAGCGCCGCAGGCAGGGGTGTTCTTACAGGGTTCCTCAACTTATGGACGTCATTGCTCGCAGTAGAGGTGGGAATCGCTCAAGTCCGCCGATATCCGGACTTCAGGATTTACGTTTTTTTTGGCAATGCGTGAAGCCGGATGTCGGAGAACTTGAGCGAGTCACGCGTCCTCTGCAGATGTAGGAGTCCAGTTGTTAACTCAGTTTCACAAAGTTTGCCGGAATCCAAACTTCTTCACTTGCCTCGTTCGGGAAATGTGCGAAGTTCGGATGCCAGCGGACTTCATGTTTTCTCTCATGTCTTGCAATGCTTGGAATTGTGGTGTTACCGAGGTTAAATCGAATACCCCTCCCCAAAGTGGTCGACGGGTGGATCCCA
>BFEA01000581.1:758682-771429 GCA_003427395.1 Chara braunii
GCAAAAAAAAAAAAAAAAAAACAAATCCAAAAAAAAACTATGTTATGCAGAAAAATAAAATGAACAACTTTTGTCTTAGGGTCATATCGAAATTCTTTACCAATTTTAAAATAAAAATAAAAATGTAATTTTTTTTATTTTTTTTATTTTTTTTTAATTTTGCTCGGCCAGGAAAGTGACTCCTGGCCACTCTGGTAGCCTAGGTTTTTGGCCAATCTGTGAATTTCGGATCCTACCAAGCTTGAATAGTCTATACGTCCAGCTGCGATCACAAAAGCGCCGTTGTTAACTAAATTAGACCAAGTTCACCTTTGCGCAACATGTAAAGTTCGGATACCGACGGACTTCAATTATCGTCGGGGCATTTGGGCATTGTGTGAAGTACGGATACCGGCGGACTTCAAGTTTCGCCCCGCGTTCTGCGTTGCGTTAGGCCTATGTTCTGCATTCCGTGTTCTTATTTTCGAACTTTGTCTCGTGCGATGATTAGCAAAGTCTGGATGCAAGTGAACTTTGTCATTCAGTCGAATGAACTTCCATGCAGTTCATTGATGAACAATGAAGTCGTCGATGATCGAGGTTCCAGTGTGCAATTTCCTACCTCGCTACTTGGTTAATATGAAAAGGAAAATCCAAAGCGAATGCACACACAACGAGAATTGGATTCAGGCGACTGGTTGGTCGTAAACTATGTTACCGATGTACATTAATCAATCAATCGTTCAATCAATCGCAGGAGTCCGACCGACAGTATTAGGTCAACATGCATTCATAGATCCACAAACAAAAGATCTTAGATCCACATGCACGACAGATAGATCCACTCGCATTTGCAGATCCAAATTCAACCGTCCAGACACAACATGGATCCACAGTGACGTGCATGAGAGATAGTAGATCCACTTGCACTCCTAGATCCACATTACAAAGGTCCACACGTATTCATAGATCCACGTGCATGAGAGATGAATGCACTCACATTCATAGATCCACATGCACACATCCATATGCATGAGAGTTAGATCCACACACATTCCTAGATCCATTTCCACAGGTCCACACGCATGAGAGATGGGTGCACACGAGTTCGTAGATCCGTACGCGCGGATCCGCATGCATGAGATAAAGATCCACATGCATTCATAGATCCACAGCGCAAACCAACGAATGCATGCAGATCTTTGAATCAATGTCGCACATGAGCCGGCACGGCCGATAAATGGAATCCGCCCCTGTCCGTGACCTACTAGCAATTAGTTTTTCTTCCTCGTGATTGATCGTCCTTCGAAGAAACTTACCGAAAAACTGCGAGAACGATGCAGATTGTAAACCTCCAGATCCTTCAGGTCCGTCACATCGCGAGAGCTCGAAGGAAGCGGCGTGACGATAGAAAAGGAGACGCGCGAAGATGTTACAGGAGAGGCGTGAAGATCACGCAGGAACCGAGCAAGATGCCTGTGCATGGACGGACGACGTCAATGGATGGTTGGGAGCGATGGCACTGAACCGATGGCGTGGATGGATTCCGAGATAGACAGAGTGGAAGAGGGTTGGATGACGGCGGGGAGAGGGACGAGATACACACCTTAAGATGAGGAGATAAAGAAAAGCAGCGAGAGAGCGAGGGAGCGAATACTGCGCAGGGTGCATGAGCGAGGACTCCACGCGAGTCCACACCAGCCGCGCACTGTGCCTCCGTCGCGAGTGTGTGTGTTTCATTCGGCAACAACTCCCCAGCGAGAACTGAACAACGAAATGTGTGGGGGAGGGGGGGGGGGGGGGGGGGGTTCGTTGTATAGCCCCGCCCGCCGTCATTAATCCTCCGGGTAAGACTGGGCCTTTGCCCTAAGGGTTGCCAAAGAGAGGGCCTTTGCCATTCACCCACGCGCGGTGTAAAGGGCCCGTTCATCACGCAGATCGGGGGCCTTGAGCGTGCATACTTGTCCTTCGAATCGATGCTCTTACGGGCCAACCGCATCAGCACAACATGCCAACGGAGGGGTGCCCACGGTAACGAAAAAAGCGACGGCCCTAAGGCAGGAAATCTTACACCCTTTTAGGCTTATTCGGCACTACATGCAGGGCATAATACGAGGCCCTCCTGACGTCAGATTCACGTGATCCACGACCCGTTTCATCGAGCGGGAGAGGAACTGCGCAGGTCCTGTCGGCGGTAACCCTCACAACCATGCATACCGTGGCTCCCATTTCGCGCATCGGATGTCCAAGCTTCGACTTCGGCATGTGGGACAACCGAATCAACCCTGAAGGCATCAACTGCGAGATAGCAATGTCATTCTGCGAGAGGTTTCTTCAAGCCGAGCAGCTCCGCAACGCCAGCGCTGTCAACCGCCTCCACCGCGTGTTTCACCATCGTCGCCCACCACGCACCACGTGCAAGGTGCGTGTCAGCAGGACCGAAGAGGCTTATGGCGTCTGGGCGCGTTATCGTTCGTGAGTTTATCTTCACCAGCGATCTTCGTCCGCGAGTAAAGATTGCTGGCGCCCCACCGCGGCGCATCCGACCCAGGCCATCGTCTGATTGACGGCCTTGGGCCCATGGGGAACGGAAGCGTGCAATAGATGAAAGTCGCGCCCTGGCCCGACTTTGGACTATCTCAGCTTCCTTTCCACAAGGATCGTCAGGCATACCTTGCACTGCGTCAGATACGTTGCGCCTCTCTCTCTCTCTCTCTCTCTCTCTCTCTCTCTCTCTCTCTCTCTCTCTCTCAATCAATCAATCAATCGTCAATCGAATACAGGAATACCACATCCATTTGAATGCGCGAATACCTCTCTCTCTCTCTCTCTCTCTCTCTCTCTCTCTCTCTCTCTCTCTCTCTCTCTCTCTCCACCAAGTAATCAAACAATTGAATGCACGAATACCAGTCTCTCTCTATCTCCCTCGCTCTCTCTCTCTCCCCCCCTCTTTCTCTCCCCCTCTCTCTCGCTCTCTCGCTCTCTCTTTCCCTCTCGCTCTCTTTCGACCACTTTATTGCTCTCACTCTTTCTACCATTACATCCCTCCACCAATCACTCAATCAATCGGATGCGCACACATCAATCAACCGAATGCGCGACTCGCCGACTACAGACCGATTCTACGGCGCGCATTCACGATTGCCCCATTTAGAACGATGACATTGTTTAGTTACACACAATGCCATCCAGCTACACGGCGCAATCGTGAATGCGTGCTGCGGAATGTTGCATGGCGTAGACAACATCCGACGACGAAAAATGCAAGAACGCAATGATGGCGTAAACATTGTTCAATGAAGAACAATGTTCACACCATCATTATGTCCCGACATTGTTCATTGTCGTTGTTCATTGTCGTTGTTCATTGTCGGATGTTTTGTCTGCGCGGAACCTCGTTCGCTATCGACAATATTGTTCGACATCGAAAAATATCGCGAGTTGCGCGCAGTGATTGTGTAATGACATGGTGTTCGCGTGATCATGAGAACGTGCACATGTCAACCATTGCGTGTTCGAGGGAACTGTCGAAGGGCGGACGTGTTTGTGTGCGAGACTGTGGCACGACTCGCTAGCGACACTGTGATGGTCAAGCTTCCTACTTCTGTGTAATCGTCCGAACAGTAATGGACTGTCGGAGGACGTTTGCAAGACACGTGTCCACACTTAATTCTTGTAGTCCGCCGTGATCCGTACTTCACCATCCGACGATCGACAGTATCCCAACCACACCCTCCAGGCGTGTCGGTTTAACCGAGGCTCCAAAGATGAAGTCCGGATACCGGCGAACTAAAGCAAAATTGCACTCAACGACACGTGCTGAGATTCCACCCACTTCACCCCAGGCACATGTCCCACGGCCTGCTCAGTCCTGTCCGATGGCATCTGTGATTCACTGTTTGGGGTCCAAAAATAAGGTCTTTTGATCATGACCTAATTGTTGTAGTTCGCCGGGATCCGAACTTCACCATCGACGGTGGGCAGTATCTCAACAAGGCCCTCCAAGCCTTCTGGTTTGGTTGAGGCCTCTACAATGAAGTTCGGATCCCAGCGAACTACAACAATTGGCATTCCGGTCAGTTAGGGCGGGTTCTTAGCGGGGACGCCGACCGGAAGGCGCAGGAGAGTCCAATCTCGCAATTTTCAAGTGCCAACTTTGGCGATTTCTAACGCTCAAAATATTTGATAAGAACACCTGAAAATTTGATATTCTGTAATTCAGGTCGTTTTCTTTTCAGGAAAAATATCAAAAAAATAAAATACAATCGTTTAGGCCATGAAATAAATGCCGCGCCGATTTGTCACTTTTTCCATTTTTGCCGGTCTACAGCTTGAGGGCCAACGGGAAAAGTACCCCAATTTCAGCGATTTTTCATGCTCAGAACAACTTATAACAAAATCTGCAAATTTGAGGGTCTGTAGATTTGGTCGTGATCTTTCCAGGAAAATATTCGAAAAAATAAATAAAAAATAATTTCAACCGTGAAATGACATGTAGTAACAGTTCATCCCATTCTCCATTTTCGTCACTCTGCCGGTTCTCCACTCTGTGCTACCGGTAGCCCTCATGGACCTATGCTACCGGTCCCCCCAATTTTCGACGCCGGGTAGAGTGGTGGTTTAAAGAGAATGGCACTCAAGGACACTAGAAGAGCGTCCAGTGCCGTGCACCCACTACACCCCATGCACAAGTGTCGCGAACTGGTCAGTGTAGTATTCAAAATTCGTTATTTGGGGTCCGAAATTAAGGTCTCTATTGCGCGACCGGATTGTTGTGGTCCACTAGGATGCACGCTTATACCAAGGAGTCCCTCAAGGCTTTCGAGTTCAGCTGATGCTTCGAAGACGAAGTTCGGATCCCGGCGGACTTCAACACAATGCCACTCACAGACACGTGCAGAGCGTCCGCCCGCTTAACCCCTGCTACAGTCCCGCGGTCTGGTTGGCGTGCTCACACAGCAAGTAGAATTCGCCATTCGGGGTCCCGAAACAACGTATCCAAAACGAGACCTAATTGTGTAGTTCGCCGGGATCCGAACTTCACCACCGACGAACTTACGGCCTCGACCTCCGCCGGATCCATCGAGGTACCCGCCTAGAAATCGGTACCGTCCACAATTGGCAAGATTCGTTCTTCTTCTTCTGCGCGTCGGCTACGTTGACTAAAATAATAGACAAAACTGAATTTCCTAACGCACCCCCTGCATACCCCAATTCGTTTTACCGTTATTGCGATCGCATGCTCATCCGATGTCAACTCCTACATTCATGAAACACAAAAGCTCCTCCGCGTTTGGCATGGTGCACTTTTACGGTGCTTCATCGTTATTGTTAGGGGAACCCCTGCTCTGGCAACTTCGCATCCCAGCGGACTTTGGGGATCGCGCTCTGCCACAGCCATCGTTGCACCTGCCTCCACATATCCGCCTTCCTCTTTCTGCATTTTGTCTGCATAAGTTAATATTCCCAGCAGACGAGAAAACCTTATTGCCAAACCGCATCGGGGGTTTTGGGGGGGTTGGTGAGGGGTCCAAGAGGCGTGTTTGTTGATTTCGAACATAGCCTTGCAGTTATAAATGTTCGAGTTCGACAGTCAATCGATGCAGTCGCGGGAATCTCGACTCTGACGAGTGGCAACCCGGTGAACATACAACCCGAACCTCCACCAGATCCGTCGGTGTGCCCGCCTACAAATCCGTGTCGTCCACATTAGGCAACATTCGTTTTTTTCTTCCCTCAACCGACTTCGTTGACTGTGAATGATGGAGAAAACGAAATTTGATAATGGTCCCCTCGTCACCCCCCTTGAAACCCTAATTCGTTTTGTCATTATTGCGAACTCATGCTCTTCCACTGTCATCTCGTGCGTTCATGAAACACAAAAACTCTTTTGCGTTTGGTATGGTGCACTTCTACAGTGCCTCGTTGATGCTGTTCAGGAAACCCCTGTTCTTGCAACTTCGGATCCCAGCGGACTTTGGGGATCGCACTTTGTCACAGCCTTCTATGCACCTGCCTGCACATCTGCGCTCTCCTCTTTCTGCATTCCGTCTGCAGAAGTGAACATTGTCAGCAGACGACAAAACCTTATTGCCAAACCGCGTCGGGGTTTCAGGGGGGGTTGGTGAGGGGTCCAAGAGGGATGTTTTGTTTATTTCGACATATCCTTGCAGTGATAAACATTAAGTTCCACAGTCAATCAATGTAGCCACGGGAAACCCGTTTCTAATGAGTGGGGAACCGATGGACTTACGGCATCAACCACATCTCGATCCATCGGTATGCCCGCCTACAAATCCGGGTCATCCACATTAGGCAACATTAGTTCTCCTTCGTCTGCGCACCGACTTCGTTGATTATGAATGATGGAACAAACGAAATTTGCTAATGAACCTCTTTTCATCCCCCTTAAAACCACATTTCGTTTTATCATTATTGTTGGCTCATGCTCGTCCAATGTCGACTCCTACATTCATGAGACACAAAAGCTCCTCCGCGTTTGGCATGGTGCCCTTTTACGGTGCGTCATTGTTGCTATTAGGGGAACCCCTATTCTCGCAACTTCGGATGTCGGCGGACTTTTGGGATCGCGTTCTGTCACAGCCTTCTATGCACCTGCTTGCAAATCTGCGTCTTCCTCTTTCCGCATTTCATCTGCAGAAGTTAACATTGCTAGGAGACAAGAAAACCTTATTGCCAAACCACATCGGACGTTTACGGGGGTTGGTGAGGGGTCCAAGAGGCATGTTTCGTTTATTTCGAACATGGCCTAGCAGCGATGAACGTCTGAGTTAGAAACTCTATCAATGCAGTCGCGACAATCTTGACTACGAGCGCCAAGCTCTGTCAGATCATTCGTTCAAACCGCTTGCAAGCTTGCATCATCCACTGTTCACAAACATTTGCACTTGCGTTATTTGTGCCTGCATTTCCAACTATGATAGATAGATTGAAAAAAATTGGACAGGCTTGTTGGACTGCACAAAAACAGCCCATACCCCACGCTGTGGTGTGCTAGTGGGCCACCAATGTCGATTTCTGCAGTTAACGGAGTCGTTGTCGATAAAGTCGGCACAAAAAAAGGTTTAAATGATATTCCCGCAGTAAAATCACTGCAGTCGAGGAAATCCTATTTCTGGCAAGTCGAATCCCGGCGCACTTTCAAAAGCACGCACTGTCGAATTGTTCATCGCATCTCTGGCAAGTATAGATCCCGACACACTTTTAGGATCGCACTATGTCAGATCATTCGTTGCACCCACCTGCAGATCCGCGTCTTCCCCTTTTGGCATTGGACTGCAGAAATGAACACTGGCAACACATAAGCTCGTCTTGTTGAAAAACCGCATGGGGGGTTTATGGGGGTTGGTGAGGGGTCCAAGAGCCATGTTCTCTTTAGTTCTCCCATGCATAGTCTTGCAGTGGGAAAGGTGCAAGTCCTACAGTCCAATCGCTATAGTCGCGGAAAACCAGCTCTCACGAAATTTCAAAAAATCACATCGGGGATTTATAGGGGTTGTTGAGGGTTCGAAGAACCATGTTCTTTCAAGTTATACCATACAGAGTCTTGCAGTGAAAAACGTTTAAGTCCAATAATCCAATCACTGCAACTGCGGGTACCCGATCTCTCACGAATCCAGTCCCCAGAGAACATTGAGGGTCTGTCTCCGTCACATCTTCGGTTCGAACCTTCGTGCCGACCACTTCTGGAGCCGCATTCGAACTTGCACTGTGTGCGCAACAACCCCGTTTAACCCCCCTTGCACTGTGCGTGCAACACCCACTTTTTCGTCAATGTCAGATAGACAGAAAGGAAATAAACAGGCCTCTTCGACCCCGCAACAACCTTTTTTCTCACCAGTGCGGTTCGGCGGTGCGCGAAACTCATGGGCTGCCATTGTCGACTACTCTGGCGGACGGAATTCTTGTTGTGGGAGTCGACACAAAAACGGTTTAGAYGACCTCCCGCCAGTAAAATCAATGCAGTCGCAGGAATCCAATCTCTGACAAGTTCGGATCTCGACGCACTTTGAGGATCACACTATGTCAGATCCTTCATTGCACCCGGCTGCAAATCCACGCCTACCACATTCCGCAATTCAAGTGCAGACGTTGGAGATGCCAGTGCTCGCCTCATTGAAATGCCACATCGGGGCTTTAGGGGGGTGGATGCGGGGTCCAAGAGGCACATTCTTCATATTATTGCCGCACATAGTCTTGCAGTGACAGAAGTTCAAGTTCGAAGGGATCCGGACTTCCAAGAAGGAGAATTCGCCCAACAGTCCCGCAGCTGCGCTGTTGGGGGATTCCCTATTCTCGCAAGTTCAGATCCAGTCGAACTTGAAAATTTTCATTATACGCAGGAAAGGTCAACCGTCGGAAATACTAGTGCATGAATCAGGCTATGGAAACGGAATAAGTCTTGCAATTGCATTTCCATCAGGAAGTCCTGTAGTTGACCCCAACAACCTCTTCGGACAATTCGCCTTTCCAACAGTCCCGCACTGCATTCCCCGGAAAATGAAGTCTCTCTTATCGTGAGAGTTTTTGGGGTTATGTGTGGCATGTTGGAACTAGAAGCGAACTTTGATAGATGTTGTAGTGCTTATTTCTAAGAACAAGCTTACAACCAATGGTCGCAGTATGGACACTCCTCGCATCCTCTACGACTCTACGAGTCTACGAGAACGGACAGTCCGATTTAGTGATTGCCGGTCAAATTGATGAGGGTGACAAGTGGCGTGAGGTGTGTGTGATGCCATTGGTAAGTCATTCGTTGATGTTGGTACGTTTGTAAGGATGAAATATATTTTCATGTTGTCTAACGTGGCGACGAATGGAGAGCCAGAAACCCTAGCTTTCGGGTCATCAATGAATGAGTCGAGGCTCAGGTAAGCATAAGCAATGAGTCGAGGCTTGTACGGGTTTGGTTCCCATGAGACGTGAGGGACGCTCGTAAATGTTTTTCTAAATGGTAGCGTTTTTCAAAAGTTTAGATCATGGTTGCTTGTAGCATTACACCTACTAAAATCTTAAGTTTACAAACTTTTCGCTACTATGCATGCAGTTTTATGTTTTCAAATGAAGTTCATACTACATTTTCTCATGATTAACACAATTTGAACCTCTTCGTGAGATTTCCTCAATTCTGTAAATAAGTTTTGATGTCGGACTGGACAATGGCAATTCAAGCATTCAAGTTGGGGTTCAGTTCTTTTATCTTTTATTAACTTTTTGAATTCAATAAGTTAAATTGTCACGTGCGGTTTAGGGGGTAGGAAAACACAACTAACTCCCGACCCCTATCTATGATAAGTATTGGAGTTTTTGAATTCTTTGTATGGGTTGAAGATGAGTCCCCCTCCTAGCAACATGAAAATTCAATCACTTCGCTATATGTTGGAAATGGCTTAGAGTTGGAAGTTTCAAATTCATTGGGTGAATCCGCAGGCTCGTTATAGTTTTATCGGAGAAAAACCTCTGAGAATAAAAGTGAAGCAACTTTTTTTTTGCCGTCTCTTAGGGTTGCGCAAATAGCATGGCAAGTGTCTTAGCGTAAGCTGGCAAGAAAGTTCAAGATATAGTCCATACCAAATACAATATTAAATTATCTTCATGCTTACGATGAGTTTATCGAAGTGCAATGGAATCCATACTCAAACCATCTCGTTCACAGTGTGTTTGCCTTGACTCTTCAATTGAGTTTCAATTTATGTCTGTTACAATGTTATGTAAAATACGTTCGACTCAATCTTCATACAAAATTGATCGATCTGCGATGAAATCCAGAGTTGAACTTCAACATTCTCGTTCAGTGTCTCATTGCGTTGATTGTTTGCTCGAGTTTCAATTTATGACAAGCTATGTCAGTTACGTCTTTTGAGTTACAAAATTTATCAAAGTGTGATGAAATTCATACTTAAACCATCATGTTATTGCCTCAATTCAAACCTCTTAATGCGATTGCCCCAACTCTGTACATAGTTTTGATGTCGGCCCGGACAATGGCAATGCAAACATTCAAGTTGGGGTTCAGTTCTTTCAGCTTTGATTAATTTTTTAAATCAATTAAGTTGAATATTAAATTGTCTTCATGATTGGGATGTTTATCTAAGTGCGACGGAATCCGTACTTAAACCATCTCGTTCAATGTGTGATTGCTCGATTGAGTTTCACTTTACGCATGCCACAATGCCATGTAAAATACGTCGGACTCAATGCTCACACAAAATTGATGGAAGTACGATGAAGTCCGGAGTTCAACCTTCTCATTCAGTATCTCATTTCATTGACTATTCACTTGAGTTCCAATTTATGATAATATCATATCAGTTATATCTTTTAAGTTACAATATTTATCCAAGTGTGATGGATTCTCGGTCAGTGTGTGATTGTCTTGAATCTTCACTTCAGTTCCGATTTATAACTTGTCAATTGCATTTTTGGGTTCACTACTCATATCCTACGTTTCATTCACGTCTAAAATATAGTGATTTCAACCTGAAATTAATGGCAAGTGAGTACCAATTTAAAATATAATGCCCTGTTTTAACGAATAACATGTTTCTCTCTCTCTTTCTCTCTCTCATGATGCGATTTCGAGAAAACACATTGGTCAAATGAAATGTTATGGGTGACACCAGGTGTTGTGTGGGAATTTAAAAAGAGGGTTAGATGGAACAGTAGGCAGTGCAAATCTCCCCTGGTGATGGTTGTGCCGGCAACACACCCGAAACATGTAGAGAGCATTTGCCATTTTCTTCGGTGTCTTTTGATTTACTTTAACGAAGCACCTTTTGCGCTACTACTGTGTCACTTCTTTTATCCTCCTCCTCCTCTCTCTCTCTCTCTCTCTCTCTCTCTCTCTCTCTCTCTCTCTCTCTCTCTCTCTGTGTGTGTGTGTGTGTGTGTGTGTGTGTGTGTGTGTGTGTGTGTGTCTCTGTCTGTCTATCTCTGGGGCTCGTTCAACACTCCTCGGGCGCGTAAAGTCCCCGAGGAGTTCGTTCTACCTATCCTCGGGGATGCAGTCGGAAAGAAAAAAGTGAAAACACTCTGAAGGAAATTCCTTGGGCTCTGAGGATTCCCCAACCATTTCTTCCTTTTGCCCAAGGGACCTCATGAGGTCCTTTGGGCAATAGGAATCCGCGTTTTATGGAGAGGAGCGGGCACATGGGTAGAGAGACGTTACAACCGAGAATGTGGATCGTGGCGGCACCCTATTGGCTGAAGGCCTTAAACACATTTGATTTTTTTCTTTTCTTTTCTTTTTTCTTGTCTGACATCATTCGAAGGAAATGTCCTTGGACGACGTTCCCAAGGACAGTGGAACAATGGCGGGAATTTCCTTGAAAACCCCCAAGGAAACTTCCCTCGGCCCCGAGGACGCCCCAAGGAGTGTCGAACAAGCCCCTCTGTCTCTGTCTCTGTCTCTGGTGTGCTCTTCTGGATCTGGTGATGCCAACAGCCTATGGAGTCAGGAGTTGGGTGTAACGTGCCTACTGGCCTTTTCAACTCTTTCTTGTACTCCCACCAGCTAGAAAGAAGAGAAAGGGAACCCATGCCCGTTCATTTTTTTTCCTATCTCCCAGCCCTTTGGAGGCTCGTAAGAAAACAACCTGAGCTCGTGCGTAGTGGAGTTCAACAAATTAAAAAAGAAAAAAAAAAAACCGAATCTATTATACAGTCCTCATGCTGCCCAGTTGTCTTTACCCTTCATGGGGTCTCACTCCACTACCGTAACTCACCAGATGTGCAAAATGAGAATGAATCTTCCCCTAGACCATGGGAAGATACACCGCATACTTTTTATATTTTAAACCACCAGTACCTCACCCAGCAGAAAAAAAAAACAAGTCATGGGAGGTCGTCCCAATGAATGCCCGGTCGTTACAATTTGGGGGCTACAGTCCAAAGGGGAAAAAAAAAGAAAAATGAAAAACAAAATTTTCGCACTTCAATTATGACAGGCAGAGGTCGTCCCAGAAGGCCGTTCACTGGGTAGTTCTTTCGAGAGAGTGGATCTTTCCTGAAATAACATTTAGATTCATTTGCTGTTTTTTTTTTTTTTCCTTCTTTTCAAAAGCTATATTTTTCTCTCAATTTCACCTCACACTACCTACCAACCACTACTAGTAATTGTAGGCATACGGGGAACCCCGTAGCAGCCAGAACCGTGTTCACGAGACAACATGAGGGGGCTGATCCCTACCTGCGGGTGGGCGATACCAGCTAAGGGACGGCCGGTCGCATCAGGGACCATGCATGCCAACAGGACCAATCCCTGTGCCTCCCCTCAGGTGGTGGTCCCCCCCCCCCCTTACGAACATCAGCAGACTCTGCTCATTCCGCTGCCAACTTGGCAACACATATTCCTTGAAATGCTGAACTGGTCCTTCACGACATGCGTTAAAATTTGAACGCTACAGAGAAGATAAGCATGGCCCCTACACAAGGATGAAATGTTGAACCGTGTTCGTTGAGGTCCTACTTACACTGGCACTTGGAAGCAATGTATGCATACGGGTTTCAGGGCCAAAGGGGAGTTCCGTTCTTTTTTCCCCCCTTTTAGTTGGTAGATTCTGACAACAACAACGTGGCGTTATTTTTTCTGTCTTCTTTTCGTTTATGGATTTTGACACTAGAGCCACAGCACTGATACGTCAGCACAGAGTGCATGCTCATACTCGCACTTCGGAGAATGTATCAAACTACATACGCGACACTAAGGACGTTACCGGGCTTTTTTTTTTTTTTTTTTTTTTTTCCCAA
>BFEA01000581.1:771439-783159 GCA_003427395.1 Chara braunii
TATCAAACTACATTCGCAACCCTAGAGACGTTACCGTTTTTTTTTTTTTTTTTTTTTTTTTTTGGCTGCTGGTCCCCCCAGCTTCGGCCCGTCCTCCTACTGGTACTGGCAGGCTCAGCAAACCGGTCGCTAGAGGGTACGAAAAAAAAAATAGCTCTAGGCAGTGGAGGGAGGCCATGGTCTGAAGAAGACGGACAAGTTTCCTTACTGGCAGCCTGCAATGTCAAGGGGAAGGCCTCTAACCAAAGCAAGGAAAGAAAAGAATTGGAAGGGAAACACACGCAGCCCCGAGGGAAAGGAGGAGGCTCCCAAATACAAACTCCTTTTTTTTTTTTTTTTTTTTTTTTTTGCTTGATAGATGACTCCGTTCCATTGGTGGGGAGCTGAACCTGCTGGAAAACGGGTCCAGCGTCCCTTTACATCATAATCACTTGAAATGACAAGGAACAACTCATGCTAGGAACCGGACCCAGCGTCCCTTCCGAAAAGTTGTGAGTCCAGAAATTGAAAAGATAAGAGATAAGAGGATTTGGCTTCTGCGCCTCTTCACCCTGAACGGGTGCCAGATATGCGTGTCCACCCAGCACATCCAACCTTAAAAGTCTCTCTATGCTGGGAACCAGGCCCAGTATCCTCTCGCTGCCTTATCCAAGCTGACTCCAGATATGCAAATAATCAAACTCATCAAGTCTGGGAACCAGCAACTAAATAACTCCAATCCAAACCATGAAACAGGAACTAAAGCCAGCTTAGAAGGGGGGAAGGGTCGAAAAAAAAAACTAGAGGGCTGAGAGGAATAGAAGAATCAATTAGAACCAAAAATATACATTTCATTTTCTTAAATTAATGAAACTTAGGAGATTTTTCTCATGGGACAATTCAAAGAGATTCCCTTCTATAACCAATGTTGGTCCAGTCATTGAAATGTAGTTGCTACTTCTTTTGAGTCTCGTCATGTGCATTTTCCCCCCCTCCAAACTCTTTAACCTGTCCTATTTTACCACCTTGATCCCCTCCAAGCCAATTTTTGTTGAAAGTTTTTATTTGATGTTTAATTTTCTTTTCAGATGATAACAATCTAAGCTTTTCCTTCAGTGAAGCCCATCTAGAGATAATCTCTACTTGGACTTGTTGTTTAATAGATCTGTAAACCTAGGTCCATCAAGCCTGGTGTTTTCCCTTTCAAAGGTACACATGCGAGTCCATATAGCCTACATAACAGCTCTTCTTCCTATCGTGAATAAGTTAGTAGTGAAGTTATCCTCACAGTGAGGAATCCAGGTTTCCAGGAGAAGAGCTTTCCAATTCCATGGCAAAGGCAGAGATGTTTCAACATGGTTCCAAATCCTGTCCCACCATCGCCAGACCCAAACTGATCCTGGCATTGTAGGAATATGTGCTCAATGGTTTCCGGTATTAGTTTAGATGGAAAGGTAAATCTGCAGAATTTGCACCAAGGAGAGGCTAAGCCTCTTTGTTCCAGTGTTGTTCTATCGATGATCCAATCGTTAGTTGGCAAGCAACGGTGAGAGATCTGCCATTGTAAGGATGTCACATTAGCTGGTTTTGTCTTGACCGTTTGAAACCATTTAATTGGTCTCAGTTCCTCTCTACTTATTTTCAGGTGCCTCATCCAACGTTCCTCAACTTTGTCCTTGATGTTTATCCTAGGGCGTAGCATCCTACAGGTGGATTTAACCGTTACTGTGTGAAGAGACCTCATGAGAGAGCGACCATGGTAGACCGTGTACGACCAGACCCAAGTAAGTGGATCTATAGGGAGATGGGAAATGGGGGTGTCGGGCTTATATGCTAACAATTTGTCCTTGATCAATAAGACCCTAATTCTGAATAATCTGTCCTTTTGAATTAGGACCCTATACTGATGAGGAATAGTTCTGAGGAAACCATCTATACCCAAATCGTGTATTATCACTTTGACATCTCCGTTGAGATGTACTTCATTGATCTTCCCTCCCTTACCTGGCTGGTCGTGTATGGAGACCCAATCATTCGGGATGAGGGTAGGGCCCTTTCTCAAGATCCTGATCCAATCTAAGGGAATAACCTCAATTATCGTTTCCAATGCTTCTTTTGGTGACAATATCTTAACTTGCCATTGAGATTAGGGAGGTTTATCCAATCATTTGTATCTTTATCCCAAATGTCTTTTATACGAATGACCCCTCGTCTAATCCAGCCTCTCCAGGGAGAGTCTGTACAGTTAAGGGTGCAACCATTAGAGTCTCTAATTAGAATATTGTTGAATAATGGTTGCTGACAAACTTCTTCCCAGCTCTCAGGTACTACTTTATCTAGGATAGGTAATTTCCTCAAAGTTTTGAGCAATTCAATCCAAAAGGGATCCTTAGATAAGTCTCTTTTAGCCGCTTGTCGTTCAGATGGTTCAGGGCATGGAGAGTCTTATGATGATGCCCTTCGAAGGGGCCAAGCTCGATTCTCCAACCACATTAGTGAGTCAATCTTTTCTAGGGTAGGAGGAGTCAGGCGTCTGATCTGTTCACTAGCTAGAAGACTCCACGGAGTTTGGGCATTGAGAAAAAGACGTTTAATCCATTGGATTGAGAGGGCCTTCGCTTGAGTGGTAGGGTCAATTATACCCAAACCACCTTTGGATTTAGGTTGAATTATTGATTGTCATGCCACTCTACTAAGAACGTTCTTGGACTCATAATTACCTCGCCAAAGGAAAGCCACTAATTGCTTCTGCAGGATTACGAACTCCGATGGCCATATGCCCAACAATCATTGAACTAGAAAGCTGTATCCAAGGGACTCTTAACCCATTTTCCAGCAAGTGCTACTCCCCACCAATAGATGGAGTCTTCCCGGAGGTGCTAGAGGTGTCTGCTCATATCAGCATTCCTAGCATCCGCTCGGGTTGTGTTTTTTTAGGTGAAAAAAAAAAAAAAAAAAAAAAAAAAAAGTAGAAAATGGCATCCCCTTATCTTCTGGGCCGTGGTCCCACTAGCAAAGAGGATCGGATCGAATGCCTAAATCTCGATAAGTTTATGGAGAGGTGCAGGAAATCGAGATTGAACTGCTTTTCTGCATTTCGGATTAAAACACATTCAGATTCAGGAGCTCGATCGTATCCTTTTTGCTAGTGGGACCTCGGCCCTGAAATGGGATACTGGCTCCACACGGGATGACCAACACAACAGCTCCAAGTTGCCACTTCCAGGGGATCCAAAATACTGGCCGTTGTAATTGCATTTTTTGATTTTTTTCTATTAAAAATATATTTATAAAAAAAAAAAAAAATGTTGTGCAAAGAACATGAATATGGACGAAGCACAGAAATTCAGATTGGAAAATCACACTGAAGTCCAAGTAGTCAAAGCAAGAGCAGATAGCACAATGGAACCGAGTAACCATCCATTTGAGAACGATACAGAAGAATCATGAGTCAATGTCCAAGCCCAACAGGGCAACACCAACAACATAACCCAATGTAGCTCTCTCTCTTGAATGGCGCCAGGCGCCCTACCTACTCTATAGCCTATCTCTACAACTACAGTATGAAAGCAACCAGACAACTTGACGACCAGCGAGTGATGATGTCAACACCAATGCCGACCTCCCATCTCCACCAGGTACGTTTCCTTCTTCACCCACACTCTCCCTTGTTATCCCACACAGCGCCCTTCACCTCCGAAGAACCACCATCGCTCCTCACCTCCCTCAGCGCCCACAGGCAGCACGGCTATGGCCGCCAGCGCCCTACCGCCTAGCGCCTGCCTGCCCTTCACCTCAACCTAGCGCAACGCAGCTGCTCGCAAATGCGCAGCATGCCGACATTGCCCGCAATGGCCAAGATCCCTGCCCACTTGCCCTGCTTGCCTATATGCCAGTGTTGTGTGTGGGCGGCCTCCCTTTAGCCTGCGCCTGGGCCCCAATACCTGAACCCAGGCCCGATGCAGTTGGGGCCCGGGAGATGCAGTTGCGCCTCTTTCATCAAGGCATGCGGCTAGATTCAGATAGTGAACCGGTTTCCCATTGGCATTTTCGGCCTGTATATCCAGAATGCATTGTCGGCCTCACGTATATGTGCCCAGGGCCTAACCAACTCAGGGGCCCTGGGATTTCCGCATTTGCAGAGATCCGACACTCGGTGCACACCAACCAACTGGTGTGCTGCAACTGTATGGACCCTTCTTCGTGAAATGTTTGAACAAAGGGCTCTTGTTGATTTGCTGGCCTGCCTTCACTTAGGGCGGGCACAAGGCTTGCTGGGGGCCTTAGCCCAAAACATGTACATCACGGCAAGGCCCCTTCTTGAGGGCTCAATCCTCATAGCTGGCCGTTGATCTTTGAATATCCATGCAGTATCTTTGAGTCTGTGCAAGCGGAACCTCACCACAGACGTTCTCTTATTATATATTTTCGATTCCAATCCAGTTGGTTGGTTTTCTTTTGTACTTGATAGCGCCAAGGGTGTGGTCCCACTAGCGAAGAGGATCGGATCGAATGCCTGCATCTGGATGTGTTTCTAGACAGATGCACGAAATCAAGATTGGACTGCTTTTCTGCATCTCTACGTAAAACACTTCCAGATTCATTCATCCGATACGATTCACACATTCGATCTGATCCTCTTTGTTAGTGGGACCTCGGCCCAGGAATTGAACCCAGGTCTTCTTATCGGCAGTTCATGGGTGCACCGCTCGGCTCAGCCAAATGGGGTGGGTGCCGACCCCTTGACCCTGGTGTTGTGGACATTGGCACTGCAGGACTTGCTGCACAACTCACCAAATTTACCAAAATGTAGCATGTATCTTCTCCTAGAACATGGGAAGATACAACCACCATGATAGTTTTTGTCTTTTTCAGAGTTGAGTGGTGCATTGAGGCCCTATGGGCCTCGTTAGACACTCCTTACTAGTTCCTTGAGCCACAAGGAAATCTCCTTGTGGTTTTTTAGGGGAATTTGCGGCGTCGTTCCACTCATCATGTTTCCTTGTGGATTACCCGCGGCCGTTTTCATACGTAAATTAGCAGCCGCGGGGTCGGTCGTCCTTGGTCCAACGTCTTTTGTCCATGTGGAGGCGACGTGGTCCAGTGACGCGAGGTGGGAAACGACATACGGCGGGCTACGCGAAAAGAAATTTAACCCCAAGGACGTGGGCATTTGAAATTCGAAATTCGAACGACTGCTGCGACGACGACGACGACGACGACGACGTGTGGCTGGTGGCGCGAGGACGGCGTGCTGCGGAAAGGGGCTCAGCGGTGGCGGAGGTTCCGTCCCGAGGCCATTGCCACTGCGCGGGCAGCGTGTGGTGCGTCCATCGTCGTGGACCTTTGCACACGTCGACTGCGCCTTGCTCCTCGTTTCCGTGTGCGGGACTGTAAGCGGAGAAAAGGGGGCACCTTTCAATGGACGTCTTCGGCTTCTTCGTCGGGTGCGGAAGGACGACATAGACGGTAGCGGAGCGACGGATCCGTGTCCACGTCGTGGCTATGGAGTGCGGCGGAGAGGGTAGACGTGATGTGATGACGCCTCGTGAGCTGCAGGCCGTGGCGGCGGCCATGTCCATAATCGTTCTTCGATGTCAGCAGGAGAGGGCGCTGGGGCGACTAAAGGAGTCGTTGCGTGCGCGTAGACGGAGGACATTGACGCAAGGTCCGGACGATGGGGCCGAATACGTGGCGACGTCAACAGAAAAAATGCAAGGCAAAATATTATGTTTTTCAACGTTTACCGTGAGTTGATACGGCTTTAATATATCCTTACATATGTACATGTCGTATTTTCTTTTGTTGAAAGTTTGTTTATTGTATTTTGTAATCAGTTGGTGTGTTTATTTGTATTTTGTAATCAGTTTGTCAGTGTTTATCGAACTCATGTCAACTTGTCCCAACACGTTTAAACATGTACCAACTAACTTCCAACTTAAAAAGAGTATCTTTCAACTTCGTCTTAGCACCGTACTTTTTCTCAGGGGTGTGCCGAAGGAAACGTACGCGCATTTTCCAAAGACGTAGTCGAAGAGCGCAAAGAGGTGATAGGCGTTGTCACGTGTGCTACAATTGGCATATAAAAATATACTGTATATACGAGACGGACGTAGTTATTGGTTAAAAAAAATGCATACAACTTGCAGAGTGAAGATGTTTATAGAGGAGCTTAACTTATGTCCACCTTCTGCGTACTTTGTTTATCGGACATTTTTTATTTTGTTAACATAAAAAAATAGCCGTGTTTGTGACCGTTGGTTTGCTACAATTTATTTCTCTATCCTATCGGAGGTCGTGATATACGTTCTATACTTCATTGGTTGGACACAGACTCATGTGCGTAGAGTTGTGCCTGTTAAACTTTACTTTTATTAAAATCGTCTGTGTGCGCGAAACATGCATCACATCAACATGTCTTAGTCGGCAGGTGCGTCGTACTTCGATGCACAATTACACCCCAATCTCTCGAATGCGTACGCACCTGCCGACCACGACATGTTAACTGCAAAATCACTGCACCGAAGTGTTGATTACGGGCAATTGAACCGAAAAATGCATAACATCTGATTGGTTGACGTCTAACTATTTATTTTGATGAAATTACTTTTGTATTCATATTATGTAATCCTAACATGTGTGGGTCGACGTACGCTTCGTACATCTATAAAAACTATACAAATTTTCCCATAAGCGGTCGGGCTCCGGGCCATCACGCCCGGGCGTGTGTGAGCGTCGGAAAACCCGGGTACGGCAAAAGTTGTTCAAAGAAAAAAAAAAAAAAAATCACGGTCCGGGGGTTTTCTGCGCTTTCCGAGATGAGCCCGAATCCGGCCTTGTATCTTCTTCTGCTAACTGCCTGTCAAGGGGGAAGGGAGGGGGGGGGGGGGGGTAACAAGTTTAAAAGGGGCTACAGGGGCTTAAAGGGGGGTGCCTTGAGTGTGATTTGCTTATTTTCTTTTATAATATTTAAAAGTATTTTTATCCTCAGTTCTGTGAGGAATTGAGGTGTGTCCCTCAGCAGCACGTTGTTCGGTTTGCAATTCCGCACAACATGTTTTTTTTCCAGATTTTTCTTGAATTTTTATTTTTATATATATATATATATATCGTCAAATATATATATATCCGCTGAGGTCGCCCGGGACCATGCCCAGGGGGTCATGCTCGGTCGATCGCCCGGAACCTGAACCCTCGCGGCGCGACACTCATTGAAGGGTGGCAGTGTTGGACAAAGGATGACAAATGAATGACAACGCAACTTTGTTTTTTCCAAAGGCCGTCAGGATAACGGCCTGATACCTCTCGAAAATCAAAAGTACTTCAAGGGTTCGGTGGGGAACGCTTGAAGACGCATGAGTTGCAGGCTGGGGTTTCCCGTCTTTCGATAGCTGCTCTTGAACGAGTTTCAAGAATTGTTGTGACAGCTCTTCACTGCCTTGAGTGTCGATGGCCTGTCTAGCTATGCACCAACTCTTGAAAACGACTTATCAAGAATGGTGTGGCGAGGCCCTCCGATCGCGTGACCCTTAGGGCACACTGACAGTTGTAAAAAAAGTCACTTAAAAACCCCGATTTTGTGACAGTATGGGGTCACACAGCCACCACAGGTACGCAGACGACGCAAGTGGGTGAACAAATCCTCCGGCGTGCCTGTCTGCAGGACAACTAATTTTGCGGGGGCTGGCCCGACGGCGTTGTCACAGACTAGCTCCTTCGGTTGGAAAGCGAACAACTTTTTTCTAAGGTTGAAAAAATTCATAACCACCTGACTTTTTTAACACAATGTAAAATCTGGATTCTAAAAGGTCATGTGTCCCTGGACTGCACTATAACTCCCTATCTCCGAATCTCTATTTTCCTTTTCCCGCCCCCCCTATGTGTGTATGTGTGTGTGCGGCCGTGGATTGCTCTGTATACTCATAAGTAGGAAGAAGTCCACGACCACGTGTTTTTTTGAACATTATGTTAAAATTGCATATCAAAAGTTCACGTGGTAATGGACTGCATGCTACGCCCTTATTTTTTTATTATATAAGAGCAGCAAGATTCCTTGCATACATTCGTTTTCAGGGTGCGTTGTATTGGTGGAAGATGGTGGCGCCCATGGTACCGTCTTCCCCACGACACATGCTACTACGTTCACCTTACACATAATGCACTTTTTTTTTTCCTTTTTTTTTTTTTTTTTTTTTAACTTCATTTCCTTCCTTTGTTTTTTATAATTTTTTTTTGGAATGCCCCTCCGAGATATATTTATTTGCGCCATGCCTCTGCGACGCCCAACTTACGCTGTCGTGCCCCCGAGCCTCTGAAGTTTTCCATAGGCCCTGGTCAGGAAGGGGCGCAAATTTTCAGGACGCCCTTACTGGACCGCCCATTCCATTTCCCTGGTGGCTGTGGGGATGCATCTTTGTGAGATGCCCTTCAACAGGGAGGCAAGACCAGTTCGAATTCGAACTTGCCGTATTCTTAGCGTCGTTGCGAAAAAAAGTGTTGCAATCCACTCGACGCTCGATGCCACACTCCACCGTGCTGCAGATCATTCGTCCAATCGCACCCCCTTTCACATCCTGTTGCAATTGGTTCAAAAAGGTTAGCGTCCATCCCCATCTTGCATGCCCCTCTGCCTGTTGTCCTCCTGGCGTGTGTGTTTGATGCCCTACCTCTTTCTCTNTCTCTCTCTCTCTCTCTCTCTCTCTCTCTCTCTCTCTCTCTCTCTCTCTCTCTCTCTCTCTCTCTCTCTCTCTCGTTCGTTTTGAGAGAGTGCACCTGGTTCACACGTAACCTATACCTTGCTCAACCCTTCCTGTTTCGTTATTCTCGGCGGGAGGGGCGCACATGCGCGCTAGAGAGAGAGAGAGAGAGAGAGAGAGAGAGAGAGAGAGAGAAAAGGTACCGGTGGGCATATTGGTGTTTTCTTGCCTCGTACTGAACGGGTATCCTGCAGGGGCATACCGTAAATTTGGAACTGGTACTGGTGGTGGCATACGGATCATATTTAGGCCCAGACGAACCCATTTTTTTTCCGGAAACTTGAAAATCGGCCGTTGCAGGGGCACGACAGGGAAAGTTTTTTTAGGCCGTTGCAGGGGCACGACAGGCCTATACCTTGCTCAAACCTGCTTGTTTCGTTATTCTCGGCGGGAGGGGCGCACACGCGCGCTAGAGAGAAAGTTTAGGCCCAGACGAACCCATTTTTTTTCCGGAAACTTGAAAATCGGTCGTTGCAGGGGCACGACAGGGAAAGTTTTTTTAAGCCGTTGCAGGGGCACGACAGGCCTATACCTTGCTCAAACCTGCCTGTTTCGTTATTCTCGGCGGGAGGGGCGCACACGCGCGCTAGAGAGAGAGAGAGAGAGAGAGAGAGAGAGAGAGAGAGAGAGAGAGAGAAGGTACCGGTAGGGGCATATTGGTATTTTCGTGCCTCGTACTGAACGGGTATCCTGTAGGGGCATACCGCAAATTTGGAACTGGTACCGGTGGTGGCATACGGATCATATTTTAGGCCCAGACGAACCCATTTTTTTTACAGAGGGGCACGGCAGGGAAAGTCGGCCGTTGCAGGGGCATGCCGCAAATAAATGGGTTTCGTAGGGGCATTTCAAAAATTTTCCTTTCCTTTTTGGCGGGGGTTAACTAATTCAGAGTCACGCTTTCAGTTCTAAATTCACTTCAAGCATCCCTCAAACACAACACATCCCCACCCAACCATAAAGCTGGGTTGGAAACATACATGCAGCAGACCGTTGGCGCTCGAGCGCACGGCGCAGGACCTGCGCGGCGCATGAGAGCCCAGGGTAACCCCTCCCCCCAAAAAAACCTGTCGATACGTCCCTGTTCCGTCCCCCAACAAAAATCGTTTCCGTGCTAGGCTACCAGCCGGGCTGCCCGGGTCACCCTATTTTCCCGGGCGGCTCGGCCGTGCAAGGACTAGGGAAGGTCCCAGGGGGCTGGACCCATTAGCGAAGTATTTTACCACTCCGTTCATGATTTCGATCACGTGTGGCCTCGAGTGATGCAGTACTGCCGTCGAATACATTGAATCTCGACAGCCTGGTAGTTTCCCAGCGGCGACTGTAAAGATGCCCACCTCCGTTCAATGAGATGCATCGAAAAACAAAGAAAAACAAATTCGGACATGATAGCTTGCGGCTTTGCATGGGCGGGAAGTCTGGATTTTATGGGCTCGAAAGGGGAGGGGGGCGGGGAGGAGGGGAAGGAGTTCCAGACTTCATTTTGTTTTTTTGGCTCTGAGAAATCGAACTTGAAATGTGAAATTCAAATATTGTGGTGGATCTGACAGGAACGCCTCCGCGTCTGTCGCATGGCCTGTTAGAGGCATCATTAGATACATGGTGATGAATGTATGCCCATACCCGTTACTTGTTCATCCTTGTGGCTGTGTTCGTGGACACATTTTATTGCCACGGTACAACACAGTTCGCATATGGGACGCTGGACCCGGTTTCCAGCATTGTGGTGTCAGACTCAGTGTTTAAAAAAAAGAGAAAGATGTATCTAAGGGCATACTCACACTAGCACGTAATTCCACAAATTTTACGTATGTGAATTTGCGTTTATATGGCACCTGCGGGTCAGACTGCTCACCCGTTTTTTGCCCAAAGCAGAAAGGACAGGGTCGCGACCTGGCCTTGAGATGTGAAAATACGTTGTGTGCAGTCAGACAGCACAATGCCCTTCAATTTTTTTTTTTTTGCTTCCAGAAAGCAGTAGAGGAAAAAGAAATACGATTTTGCGAGGACCCCGCGGCTGTCCAGGCCGCTGACATTTACGAGCCCTTTTGTGTGAACACGCAAAATATGTGCCTGTTGTGACCCGAAAAACTACATGAAATTTGCGATTTTGCGAAAATACGTGGTAGTGTGAGTATGCCCTAAGGGACGTTGGACCCGATTTCCAGCAGGTGATGCTCCCCACCAATAGATGGAGCGGCCCACTAGACAAAGCCTCAATCCCGGGGGCCAAATCCCACTAGCAGCGTTGAGCTACCTCAACGCCTGAACGTGGACGCTTTTCGGGAGCTGTGCAGAAATCATGTTGAGTTTCCTGAACTGCACGTCTCGACAAACACGTCCAGATTCAGGCATTGAGGTAGCTCAACGCTGCTAGTGGGACTTTGCCCCTGTGGTTCTCTTACCACCACTGGGATGAAGGCTTTGCACAGCTGTTTTTCTTTGTTTTATGACCATTTCAATTCATTTTAAATCAGGAAACTCATTCATGCAAAAAAAAATCACTTTGTTTTTTCCAAAAAAAAAAATTTGCGTCACACATCGTAGAATACTTCGCAAGTGGGTCCAGGCCCCTGCCAAAAAAAAAAAAAAAAAGAAATCCAAAAAATCTGAAAAAAAAAATGCTATGCAGAAAAATAAATTGAACAACGTTTGCCTCAGGGTCACATCGAAACGGTTCGGTGGGGGGGGGGAAAGCACCGGATGATAGCTTTCTTGATCTTCTTGTTGGTCCTGGGTAGTGTTTGTTTGGATATTGTTGTGTAGGGAAGGAGTCTTACACTATAGATAATAGCATGAGACCGAGTAGAAAGGTTTGTGACAGGGCTAGTGCCGTGATTGAGTAGCGGGACGATTGTGTATACAGGCACGGGGCTCTGAGCTCCTGGAGGGGCAGGACAACCCTGAGTCCCTGGTTGCTGATTGTGCTAATGATGTAATTGCCTTGGGCACTGGGCCCTATTAATAAAAGTGCAATTTGGGGGG
>BFEA01000581.1:812782-846475 GCA_003427395.1 Chara braunii
AGGAGGAGGAGGATATCCCAACAAGCAGTCCCAACTATGGTGGAGAGGGGCAATGAAAAGGAGAAGGATAATGCAAGGGGGGGGGGGGAAGAAACACTAGAGAAAAATAATTGAGAGAGATGGAGAGAGAGAGAGAGGGAGAGTTGAAGAAAACTGGGGAATAATGCACGAGAAACATTTATTTTATTTTTTTCTATAAAAGAATAAAATAATAATTTATACATATGTGAAGGCTTTGAACGTGGATTGAGATCCAAGAATAAATTACTCTTCGACGTCTCTCATGAGACGGATCGTAATAGTCCAATAACAGGTGCAATAACGGCATCGATGTGGAGACACGTGCAAAATACTGTACCCACCGCCAAGGGGTTGGACATGAGCGGAAAACAAAGGTATGTAGTTTTTTTTACGTTATACTCTGACAAGACACATGTGGATGACAGAATGAAACAAATTGCATATCCACTAATGATGTGTCTTGCCGACAGAGCAACAAAGGCCTCACTTATAGCGTACTTGCCAGTTCTGACACACAGGCCAAAAGTCGCCGGTTGGGGTCAACAATCCTCACAGTTTAGAAAACGGAAAAGCGTAGTGTTCCATGAAGCTCTGTCCATGATTTTACAGTCTGCAAAGGATGCATCACACGAGGGCATCACCGTTCGAACATACGACCTCGGTGAAATCACTGTGCATCCTTTTCTTCTGAATTATATCCAAGATTATCCAGAGAGGTGTGCGTTTGCTGGCGTCAAATTTGGTCGCTGCCCTACGTGTACGGTTGCGAAGTCGGACATGGACATGTATGCTGATTTCGATAGCAGCTACAGATCTGAGGTGTCTGATAAAGCTGTAATACATAAGTCCACAATGTCTTCGAATGTCGACATCCGTCGTGCTGCAAAGGAGCGTGCTGAAGAGTGGGGTTTACACAGATACATTTCCACGAATGGGTTGTGGGGGTTTTACAAAGGGCCAGAGGGTGAGGACCCCTTGATGGATTATCATTTTGCTCTTCAACTAGATAGGATGCACACAATAGAGCACGAAATATTTTTACATATGATAGATGCATTTCGTGAGGCTGCAAGAAATAAACTTCTCACAACTTCTTACACGAAAATTATAGCAGAACTAGATGCACGACTCCAGTGCATAAGCGAACGATGAGTAAAGACATATCCAGGACTTGTATTGCCCGTACGCACAGGTTGTGATTTTTTTTCAAGAGATGGAAGATTCGAGGCGAAGCAGAATCGCTCGGTGATGACCGTGATCATGTTTGTAGTTCACAATGTAGTGAAGGGTAGAGCAGGGAAGAGGTTGACAAAGTGTTTCTGCAAGCTTATGAACTTTTATACGACTCTTTTTCGAAGGACGTTGCACACAGTAGCTTCTCTCGATTACTCAGATGAATTGTTAGCTGATTTCATGTATTATGTGAAAACCTACATGGGTCGATATCAAACATCACAATGAAAATTACCGAAGATGCACGATCTCAACAAGTTCGGAGCATGTATCGAGCAGGCAGGGCTCCCAGACACATTTGCTGCCGATGTATGAGAGTATCATCATATAACGTTTTGCAAAGATCCATATTGATCATCAAATTGCAGACAGGCAATGACGCAGATGGTAGACCATGTTCATCGATCTATTGCATTGCAAGATGAAACTGAAATCCTACGTCGACAGAAAATCAGGGAAATCGAGAACTAGTCCGCTGTCAGCAATGCTGAGACAAGGGGAACAAACACCTTGTCTGCGAGAAACAAAGCTACACTGCGTTTACAATGGTTTTCATTACCGGATGTTTCAGCAAACGCAACCGAAGGCAGGACTATTCATGATGCAGTGACTCTCGAAGACATTTCTTATCGACATAATTTCGATGCCGCATCATCAGTATTCTTGAACGAAAATGGTTGCGATCCCCCAACGGATGAGACAGTGATCAAATCAAGGACGCAACTGCAATTGCATGCACTGACGATGGAAGTAGCAGAGGAGCAATAGTACAAATAGCGAGAGCTTCACCACGGTTTCACGGTCGGCCTGTCCACCGCGATGTCTCTTTCAGAGCATTGGAAGGTGAGGTGTGATACGCATTAGTGGGTATGTTTTTCCTCGTCCAAGGTCGCCGAGGTGAAGAGGTGTTAACATTTGAGTGTGCATACGTTCACTGGTACAAAGAAGTCAAGAACGAGCTCTGTGTCACTACATCATGCAAGCTTGTCAAATGGGAGGAAGTGAATGATCGACAGCTCAGCAGCGTGATTTCTATTGATACTATAATCGATACTGCACAGATAGTTCCATATTTGAAGAAGCCCCAATGGGGAACAGGACGCTTTGCTGTGCAAAAGGAAGACCAATTCTACGTTAATAAGTAGACGTTGTGAGGAATTTCAAAATCCCATAGTATGCGTGAAGGTATAGTTTGTAGAAGAGAGAGAATATGATATTCTTCATGGTCTTTTTTTTTTTTTATTGTTCAGAAACATGCATACAAAGACACACACCAGGTCCTCTTCTTATTTTCCTCAGACAACGACATTTATTCTAGCTGTTATATGAGAGCTTCGAAAATGTACCAAATGTTCTAAAAGTACAACATGTCACCGATAAGTTCTTTCTATATTTAACGTTTTATTTGTGAACAATAAATATAGTGGTCGTAAGTGGAAAAATGTGAAAAACATAATCAATAGTGTATAAGTTAGAAGAACTATTCAAAGGTAATTGTCGAGTGCCCTGTCTCATCTCTTTTTTTTTTTTTTTTTTTTTTTTTTTTTTTTTTTTTTTTTTTTTTTTTTTTTTTTTTTTTTTTTAGGGGGTTGGGGGGGTTTTAATTTGTCCAAATTTTTACAAATTTCCACAAAGTTTTTTTTTTTTTTTTTTTTTTTTTTTTTTTTTTTTTTTTTTTTTTTTTTTTTTTTTCTGTGTGTGTAAAGGGAAATATGCTGACCCTCGCGGAGCGGCTGGTGGCCTTAACCACAAGACAATAACAACATGTCCAGGTTCACGAATGTCATGCCCGTCTTTCTAAAATAAGTTATATCGTTGTCATTTGCTATCAACACGTTCAGTATGAGAAAAACATGTTCTTTCTCAGAGAGTGATGTGAATGGACTTGTAAACAATTTCTTATGTCAGTGATATTTGTTGAAACCACGTTATTTCTTTCTACTCGTGCTCATTTTCTCTCAGACATACGCACACATAGATATGCGTACATACACCAGGCAATTCATGATATGACATTATAACGCTGTCATAAGGTTGTGTATTTGACTGGTGCGCCCTTTGTTTTCAGAAAAAAATGTCACAACTTGCATGGAGCAGAAAGAATACCTAAAATACACCATGCAAGGTTTCTGCACCATTTATTGTCCCGCGTCGAATTACGGGAAGGGGTATGCAAGATGAAAATGATGGTCAAAGTCAGCCAAACATGATGAATATAGTGAAACAGGTGATCCAGACACGAGCAGCAGTTGCAGAGGCTTCAAAAAGAAATCGCAGTGTGGATGTCGATCTGACAAAAGAGAGTGAAGACTATGATGAAGATCCGTTGGACAGTTTTCACTTTGCCGCCTCCAGCAAAAGGAAACATGACACTGTGACAGTAGAAACGTTGGAGCAAAGAAAAAGTGTAATCCTTGAAAATAAGTGGTACGCAGATGCAAATGCCCTTTGTCCGTTTGGCGAAAGAGTTTGGAACGACACTAGGAGAATGCAATCGTCAACAGTTGACAAACAAAATGTCACAGACCTCAATGGCAAAGCGCAAATGGATAGCTCAACTGTTGAAACAAGATACCGCGATAATGTGAACGAAGATGAAAAAATTGATGAGCGGAGAAGTGCGAAAAAAAAGGTAGATTCAAAGAGTTCAAATTGTGAAATGGACGATATAAGTCTTGTGCCTTTTCAGTTCAATACTTTTTGCGGTGAAAGTATTGTTGGCCAAGGATTTCATATCGTTAGTTTGAAAGCGAACGGTTGGTTGCATGAAACCATTATCGATTTTTTCATGCAGTCAACTTTAGAGGATGCATCACAAAGAAGGACGAAATGTCTCGTTTTTGTGTGTACATAGTTCTGGCACGAATTGATACAAGCGAAACAACCAGTGGACAAGACAAAATCGGACTGTGAAGATAGACTGAAGAAAGAAAGAGAAAAATGTTTGATTTTTTCGTGTGCATCCAAGATTTGGGATAGTACATTGGTGATAGTCCCGATCTGGCATGAGAAAAATTGGACAGTGTTGGTGATTATAAACGTAGGGGACTTTGTGAAAGGAGTTTCAAAAGATGGTAGATGCAAACCAACATTGATTCATATGAACTCGCTTCGGAATAAATACAATCCTAGCTGGGATGCACTACGTAGCTGGGTCTTCGATGAATTTTATCTTCGCAATTCAGGCGGAGGTGGTGGCAGATCAACCGAAGGAAGAGGGTCGTGGACCATGTGTACAGAAATGTTTGAAAAAAACATGGTGAAAGTTGACTGTCAGCAGCAAGAAAATGAAGACGATTGTGGTGTGCATACATGCATGAACGCAGAACGTCTCATCAAACACTTCGCTGATCGACCAGTTCTTGACGAAGTAAGCACGGACGAGGTATTGGCCGTGATTGACAAACTGAAAAATGAAGACAATAGGACAAAAGAAAAGCGTCAGGAAATTGTGGAATACACAGCGAGATATATCGCAAGAAAGAACAAGATTGAGGAGGCGAAGATTGACAATATTATCAAATCATTAATGAAACTGAAGGTCGAAGACAATGATACTTAGCCATAGTGTGGTTTACAGATTGAAAGCTAACAACAGACTACAAGTAACATGCACGAGAGATTGACACACTTTGTTTGTACTTCTTCACTTACAGGGTAGCGTGGAGAGATCATCCGCTATCGTTATTTAGTGTCTACGTAGCAAAGGATCGTAGGTTGTGTAAATATGGGTACAAGTGTAAAATACGACAACATCTGCAGAAAGAAAGGTCAGCAACGAAGCAACTCTGTGCAATTCATTGAAGAACACAATGTGTGTCAGACAATAGGTAGACAACGGAAGGCAGAGAAAAGCAACTCTGTGCACATTGATGGTGTCAGAGAAGTTATGAAAAGCACAAGGACTGATCTTCGCCACCAATCGAGGGGGAAGGAGTCGACAACCAAGGACAGAGAAAAGATCGACGAGACGTCTTCAACGCCGAGACGGAATATAAATCAGTCAGAGGAGGGAACAATGACGCCAAGCGCGCCACGAAAGGCGAAAAGATTACGTCAGAATAGTGAGAATGATGATGACATCAGAGGCTACCCACAAAGAGTTTAAATCGCGCAAGGAAGGGAAAAAACAAGCCAAGGGAGAGAAAAAAAAGGGAGCTGTGTAAAAAATAAGACCACAAGAGCAACTGACAGAGGTCCAGCGAAAAACAGATTTGCAATACATGATAACAGCAGTGTGAGAAATGGAGAAACGAAAAAATACGACAATCAGTTCGGTCGAGAAGAACACGAAGAATTTCCTGAGTCGGGGCAGTTAGAGGAAAGTAAGGATAAAAAAGAAGATCATTCAGAAGACACACATTCAAAGTCGGAATCACAAGCAAGTTCGGCGGACGGTCGAGAATATGACAATGAAGAAGACGGATCTGCAGGAGATAAACCAGGTCGAGAAAGCAAGACTGCGGAGAAGAAATGGATGATGCAAATGAGCAAAATAGAGACAACTACCACAAAACGACGAACCTTTGCACAGATAAACCAGATAAATATATTTGCTTCGAAGGCATGAGCAGCATCGAAATTGATGTATTTCCTTTGTATCTCAATTCTGCCGACAAAGTTATACGCTGTAAAATAAAAAGTATATTCCTTCTTCTTTCATGTTCTCATCAAGATTTTGTAATTCTGATGTTTATTATTCCTTTATATGTTTCTGTCAATGCAGGAAAAAAGTCGAGCAAAAGAGCGGTACATATTTCGAAGACTAGCACAAAGAGGACGGACAATGTTGCAGAAAAGCTACAACTCACAGAGATGACAAAAAAAATGAAGGACATGATGTTCCAGTCAATTACAAAGGCAAACATGTATATGTCTGCTCGAGACTTCACATTCTACCCGAAGGAGGAATAGTTTTTCAAGTCGTGAACAATAATGGCAGAACATATAGGATAATGGGCATCCGTAGGGTTAATAAGGTATGTGGAGGAGCGCGGCATGCGGCAGGTCCTCGTGGAATGTAACAGGATGATGACGACCATTAGAGGGGAGATATCATGAAACTTAAAACACGAGTTTTAGACCGATAAGGGATACCCTCTACTGAGTCGGAGCAGTTAGAGGAAAGTATGCATAAAAAAAAAGATCATTCAGAAGACACACATTCAAAGTCGGAATCACAAGCAAGTTCGGCGGACGGTCGAGAATATGACAATGAAGAAGACGGATCTACAGGAGATAAACCAGGTTAAGAAAGCAAGACTGCGAAGAAGAAATGGATGATGCAAATGAGCAAAATAGAGACAACTACCACAAAACGACGAACCTTAGCACAGATAAATCAGGTAAATATATTTGCTTCGAAGGCATGAGCAACATCGAAATTGATGTATTTCCTTTGTATCTCAATTCTGCCGACAAAGTTATACGCTGTAAAATAAAAAGTATATTCCTTCTCCTTTCATGTTTTCATTAAGTTTTTGTAATTCTGATGTTTATTATTCTTTTATATGTTTCTGTCAATGCAAGAAAAGAGGAGAGCAAAAGACCGGTACATATTTCGAAGACTAGCACAAAGAGGACGGACAATGTTGCAGAAAAACTACAACTCACAGAGATGACAAAAAAAATGAAGGACATGATGTTCCAGTCAATTGCAAAGGCATACATGTATATGTCTGCTCGAGACTTCACATTCTAACCGAAGGAGGAACAATTTTTCAAGTCATGAACAATAATGGCAGAACATATAGGACAATGGGCATCCGTAGAGTTAATAAGGTATATAGAGGAGCGCGACATGCGGCAGGTCCTCGTGGAATGTAACAGGATGATGACGACCATTAGAGGGGAGATATCATGAAACTTAAAACACGAGTTTTAGCCTGATAAGGGATACCCTCTGGTGAGTTCAAAATAAACAGATAAACAACAAGTAAAGTGACAGCAACTGAGAGAGGAAATGATCAAGGACAAGACATGGAGGCGGAAGGAAAACGAGTCATGGGCTGATCCGGCGTTCGAACTCTGTTTCGCGAGGGTGTTCTTTCACACGAGGAAAGACCAAGGGACTGGTGTGTCATTGCAACAACTTGCATTTGCAGAGATGGTAATAAAAAATGAGATATTGCAATGCGCGAAGAAAATTCGAGTGGACGAAAAAACCTCGGAGTTGACAAAGATTAAAAGAGAAATTATTGAATCCGTCAAGGCACGAGACACATGTGTGAACTTCAACATCTTCAGCCTTGATCGGTTAACGACTGTGGTTGATAAAGCACTCATCTTGTTCCAAGCTGGGTTGCCGACCGAACAGCACGATGACGTTCGTGCCACATTGTTCACTGATGAAGACTACACGTTTCAACACAAGGCTACTTCATCGGCGGTGCAGGAGAGCATATGAAGACGACAAACAACATATGATTCAATATGCTCTTATATGTTGAATAAAAGACAACAATTGCAAGGGAGAAAGTTGTCATTTGCACAGAGAGAGAGAGAGAGAGAGAGAGAGAGAGAGAGAGAGAGAGAGAGAGAGAGAGAGACAGAGACAGAGAGATAGATAAAGAGAGAGACAGATAAACAGAGATATAGATAGATACATAGATACATAGATAGATACATAGATCGATAGATAGATAGAGAAAGAGATAGAGAGAGATACACGTTTCAACACAAGGCTACTTCATCAGCAGTGCAGGAGAGCATATGAAAACGACAAACAACATATGATTCAATATGCTCTTATATGGTGAATAAAGGACAACAATTGCAAGGGAGAAAGTTGTCATTTGCACAGAGAGAGAGAGAGAGAGAGAGAGAGAGAGAGACAGACAGAGAGATAGATAAATAAAAAGGCAGATAAACAGAGATATAGATAGATAGATAGATAGATAGATAGATAGATAGATAGAGAGAGAGAGAGACAAAAAAAAAAAAAAAATAATAATAATAATAATAATTAAAAAAAAAAAAATGCAAGGCAAAAGGTGGGAAATACAGTTTGAAACTCCTTTCATTGGTCTACTTTTGCATTCAGTTGTTGAGGCCTTGTTATTCTTGCCTCCACTTCTTAGATGTTTTATATACATTATACATAAAATGATGTTGTGCAAGCAAGGAAGGAAGACAACTCTACGATAACATGCTAAATCTTTGGTTTAGGAATGTAGTTGTACAAACTGTTGTCGTTTTGTCAATAATATATTGAAGAACTATTTTCGATTTTTTTTTTTTTTTTCGTAGAGAATATGTTATGACCAGTGCCCGTTCTAGGGAGTGCTCGAAATAGATCGCCCTCACCAGAACAATAATTGTGGTGCAATTAGATCTTTATTTTGTTGTCAGAATGAAACTGTACATTACAATCGACATTGTAAGTGTACTTTTCTCCTCCTCGTGCATCTTTATAGTGTTCGTTTCGTATACACGTCATGATGTCGTTCGCTGCAACTGATGGATGATGGATTATATTGTACGTTTTACAAACGAGTGCTCTTTCTCTCTCTCTCTCTCTCTCTCTCTCTCTCTCTCTCTCTCTCTCTCTCTCTCTCTCTCTCCGTGGTTTACCCCTTTCCAACAAAAATACATACACACACACACACACACACACTCATATACACATACTCAAAACCATTGGATACACATAGACTTTAAAAAAATGACACAAATTGAGAAAATATGATGTCTGTAGTTTTTTTCAACATATGGCACTGCATGTTGAACACATACGAGTAACATGTGACACTGCATGTGACCCTCTTACAACTGCTTCCTTGTTCTTTATGGTAAAGGGTGTCTGTGAATTACAATGTATTGCAAAAGACAAAAACCTTTCATTAAATGCACCGGACAACAATCGCACCTTAATTTCTTGATTTAAATACAAATTTAAGACTAAAGGAGTGTGAAACAGTGTACGAAGGATCCTGAGTAATCATCTCATATTCTACGGACACTGCATGTCCGTTCGCAATGAATACTCCTTTGAGACGTCGTAGTCGGCAGGTGCGTTGTAATATTATACAAAATATTGCAGTCATATTAAAAATGAATACGCACCTGCCGACCAACGTAGCATTGAAGACAAAAATAGTTAAAGTTATTTAGTTGCGGAACATTATTATCAGAATCAGTGAGAGTCATGTGTTGCTTCGACAATCTCTTTGTCTAAAGCATGTTGACACATACTTGGCGACGACATCACCCCTGTATCATCCCTGTTACTTAGACACGGGGAAACCCACACATGCCATAACATACATAGACTACAAAATACAATGTAATTCGTTTTTTTCACCACTAAATTTTTGAAAGTGAGCAGCAACCAAAACGGAGTCTTCTCAGTACAATATTGTGTCTGTTTGTTGTAATAAAGAGTGATGACTATTCGTAGCGGACGAATAATTTTTTTTTTACATTTTTTGAACGGGGTTGGTAAACTGTTTGTAAACGGACTTTCAACAATTTTTAAACAGGAGAGGTTGTTTTTATACACATTTTCAATATAACTTCAACTGATTACAAACTACCGGTCCATCACTGGAATGATATTGTCCCGTATGACCAGTGTATTCAAAAGAAAGATTTCATTGACATCCCATGTGTTCAACAAGATACCCTCATAAATTGTGTAGGGAACCTGATTTTCAACAGCTGAATGTAGTACAAATCATACTAAGATTCAGCATGTTCCGAAACTGCATTTTTTCTGTTGGTCGGAGGTTGTTGTTCATCTGTGCTACGCGTTGGGTTGCGGAGTGATTCCTTGTGCGATGCCGCGGTGGTGGGTGAAGCGCAAGACAGGAGGCACGTGGGAAGACCTCAGGCAATGCGACGGCGCGACAGGCGACTACTTTCGGGATAAGCTACACATGTTGCTGCAAGTGTTCCGGGAAATCGTGGAGGCGTGTGCGCCTTATCTTCATCGACGGGTCACATTCTACGAGGTGCCTTTGCCTCCGGACCAGATTGTGGCGTACGCACTGTACATATGACAGGGGAGACGTGCGCGAGCAGCACGTGCAACTTCGGGATTGGACGAGCTTCTAGCCTGGTTGCCGTCAGCGACGTTACTGCTGCGCTGCTAAGGGTATTTGGAGAGAAGATGGCGTGGCCGATTGGACGACAAGCTAGTATCAGCGAACGTCCGCAGAATGACTATACTCACATTCGTCGTTTTGCGGGCGTTCGCTGATACAGGGTTCCCCAACTGCCATGGTTGCATTGATTGTACTCACATCTACGTGGACAAGCCGGCGAACGCTCCGAGCAAAAACTACTACGACAGGAAGCACCGTCTTTCCATCATCGTGCAGGTTGTCGTCGAGCTGGACTTGCGTGTGCTCGTCGTGCACATGGGATACCCAGGTAGCTGCCACGACATCAGAGTGTTGCGGTTGTCTAGCCTGTCGCAGCGCACGGAGGAGGGGTCGTTGTTCCGTGGTCCCCCCATCAGATTGTCGTTTCGTGTGAAGATGAACGCGTATGCCGTGGCGGACAATGGCTACCCCCCTTCGGAATGGATAGTCATCCCATTGTCGTGCCAAATACCCTTACAAGGGTATTTGGCGTGCTTCTCACAAGTCACGCCGGTACGGCCTTGTCCGGAGTTAATGGCGCATTTGCGGGTAAGAATTGAGTCCCGCCCGGATGAGCGGCGCGAGTGGTACGCCGACGGCAGGGTACAACCCTGCGCGGCCAAGGTCGGCGCGGCGTCATAGGCCAGTGGGACGCGTGGGCCCCCGTCCCCTTAATTTTTCTCATGTTCCTGACGCTTATATTTATTTTTATAATTATTTACTCATAATTTCATTCTTACGGATATCTTTGACTCGGCGACTGGCTCCGAGACTGATGTCAGGCCAATAGGTTTGACTTGGCTACTATTATGCCAACACGGGTGACCGTTACGGCAGTCGAGGAACTTGGGCGCGCGTCCTTCGGGTAGATCCACATCGAAGGAAAAGAGGCTGAGTGGCGGGGCCGGCCAGTGTGGTGCATCAGCCGCTCCCCGCGATCTGCTGAGAGAGGTTCGAATGTGAGTATGCCCGCCGACGCCTGCAAGGTGGTGAAATATGTCGGGGCAGGGCCGGGGGGGCGCCAGTAAAAGGCTGCCGCAGTGCTGGCTGTGCAACCCAAGCTGCCCCGGCAACAAGCCACAACAGCCTGCAAAAGTCTCATTCGAAGGTTTGCAGGTACCACCAAGATTTGCACGGGCACCACTTCACCGGTTGCTGCGACGGCCAAGTGTAGGATGCGCACTTCAGTGCCATCCATTTTCGGGGCTGATTGAATCGACAGATGAGTTGGTATACACTCCTTAGTGAATTTCGACTTGCATGACCACCTGCCTGCTGCCTGTATCGATCAACGTTGTTTATGTGGGTGGCTTAGCGCGCAGTTTCCCACCGGTCGGGGCCCGCGCGCTGGGGGCCGGTGCTAGTGACAAGAGAAATGAGCCTGGACGTGGTTCACGCCAGGTACATGCGGAGGTGAAGACGAAGAGAGCAATAGCAGAGCTGGGTAGTCGTATGGCGGAGCGGAAAGCGAAGTTCTCACCCGATCCTTGATGGAATCGGGCGGACCGAAGATTGAAATTGGGGTTTTCAAGGCGGGCAAATCGATTGGTGGAGTCTATTTTGCGGGAAGAGGAGTGTAGAGGGAGATAGAGAAGAGAAGGTGTGCGCGGAGCTGTTGGTGATGGCGGATATGGAGGAAAAGGGAAATCGAGAACACTACTCGAGCCTCGGCAGAAACAAGCAAGGAGAAGGTTTAGGTAGGGGTTTTCAGGGTGGGCGACCCCGAATCTCGCGTTAGTTTAGTCTAGAAGTGAGTAGATAGAGAGTTAGTAGAAGAGGAAGTTGCGTGGAAGGTGGCGAAGAGGCGGCTATGGCAGAGAACGAAAGTGCATACCTCGCTCAGTTCTTGAGGAAGATGAGCGAAAGAAGATAGTAAACGGGAGTTTTAGAGTGGGGTGATCGTGATGGCGTTGTTACAATTAGGATTTTATGGTTAGTTTTTCCATGCGTGCTGCACTATGAAAGGAGAGTGAGCAGGGAGCGAGAATTCTGAGCTATTCGGCTGTTTTTAGCCGTTCTTAGTGGATCAAGTTGTTGTGGGGGGGTTTTGGAGGTGGGCGAATCTGACGGTGGAGTCGGTTTCGAGAGTTACTGCATGGATTCGCCAGTTCGGATGTTGCGAGCCGCGCACGAGAAAGTTGGCTTCATAAGTGATGATGTACCTAGTCTGATTCTAGCTGTGGGTTCGTTCGATTTTTGCCCATCCTATCGGTGGAACCAGCGTGAGGCCAGCCGCTGGGATGGAGACTTACCTGTCGATCGGAGGGCTCGAGCAGGCGCGCAAGGTTGGATGGCGACATGTAATTCCGTGTCCAGTGAGAGGTCCACTCGATCTCGCTTGCTGGATCGATGAGGGAGCGTGAGAACAGGAGCACGGTTGGGGTCGTACCTGATGACTGGCGGGCTGAAACGAGAGCACAAAAGCTGTAAACAGGCAGTGTATATCTCCGTACTTCGCGGAGATACGTTCGAATTTGCCCATCCTGGCGATGGCAGTAGCGTAGAGTTAGTCTGAGGAAGGGGGGGGGGGGCTTACCTGCAATCCGAGGGGCCAGGCTTGTTGCGTTCCGGTAGCTCGTCTCGATTCCCACCTATCTTCGACACTCTTGCGGGTCGGTGTTGAGATCAGCGGATGACGTGGTGCTACTGCTGATTGTGGATCCAAGGTTGTCGAGTATTTGCATTGCTGAAGTAAGGAGCAGTTGCTTTGCATTTATTAGACATGTGTCATGCTGTACGAGTCTTCTTTCGTAGCATCAGGTGCTGCTGCGATCAGCAGGCTGCCCTTGCTGCTGGCTGTTGTGCACCATTGCATGTTGCCACGCACACTTGCTGAGTATCGCAGCATCTTTGTTGTATATTGTTGTGTACACAGGATTTCGTCTTGCGCGGCTAAAGCCTTGCTGATGGAATCTGTTAGTGTGCCCTGGCTATTCTATTGGGCACAATCGCTGCGGTGGTGGCTACACATGATTGCTGAGTGAGTTGCGCTCGGCTGGGTATGGAGACACTTGTTCGCAGATCGAACAGAGAACAAACAGAGTCACTGTGCGATCTGGGAGGGTCGTCAGGAGGGACTATTTCAGCAATTTCACCCTCATTGATCAAAAGCTCCTATGCGTTTTTGGTCATCATTGCGGGGCCCTCAGGAGCATCAAGATTACAAGGCTCTCTCCTGCGAATCTGAGTGCACCTTCCTTGGATCTGAAAGACTGAATCATTATTCCTCTGCCTTTCTATGTCTAAGTCTAGTCATTTCGTTCTGAGAGAAAGGCGGCAGGCGGGATTGCAACCCGTAGGACCGCAGCGAGACTTTGTAGGGAGTCAGCCCACCGATTGCGGGAGCTCTGCCTGAACTCAGGAGGAGTTCTAGAGACAGGAAACTGAAAGGTAACCATTGCTTTCCTTCTAAAAACCCAGTTATAACCCATAACCGTATTCCTTGCTATGTTTGACTGAGTATGTTGCCTGCATCCTTTACTTTGACTTTTCAGTTTGACTTTCAGAACATAACCAGACTAAGTGAAGGAATGTGGGTACAATATCAGTTTTGGTTTTATTGTTTGATTGAAAGCAGATTGTGAGGTTGCATCTGGGGGAAGGTTGGGAGAAAGGCAGTTTTGCATGAGGCTTAACTGGGTCAATTGAGGCTGGGAAGTCCCCATAAGTTTGGTGAGACCCAGTGCTGTGTTTATTTTTTAATTGCCTAGAGAAGCAGACATGTACCATAAGTTTGGGTGGTCTGGTTGCTCTGACTTGTGAGGGTTGGATGCGAATGACTTTTCAGGGACCTAGCATGTTCCATAAGTTTGGGTGGCTTGGTCGCCTTGTTTACTTTGGGTTTTTGTCAGTTTCTTTACTTCCCGAACGAGAAGGTCTGAGCATGTTCGATAAGTTTGGGTGGCTCAGCCTCTTCCTGCTTTGGCTTTGAGATAAGCGAATCATGCTGAGGACCAACACATGTTCCATAAGTTTGGATGGTTTTGGTGGTTTTGGTCCAACGCCTCGCACATGCTGGAACCAAAAGGTTATAATTTGGCTATATTTTATTATTATATTATCTATGAACAAGCTAGTCAAACAGGGTTCCATAAGTTTGGGTGGCATAACTATAGCTTATCACTAACTGAAGAGAGTATAAATTAAGAATAAAATTTGGGCACGAAGGGGCTAACTGAGTCTTGAGCTGAAGATGATCGACTTAGTTATATGGTACCTCAAAAGACTAAGTGCATACAATTATAAAAAGCTAGTATACTTAAACAGTTCGGGGCAACTAGGGTGGACTAGTCACATGCCCAAAGAAGAGAAAAGTTGTTTTGCCCTATGTTTGTGTATATCTTGGCTAAGTTAGGCATGTCCCATAAGTTTGGGTGGCCTGAGTTTATTCCCTATGTAAGCTGGGTATAAAGGGATGAATCATTAAAAGACTATGAACTATTATTTGCTAAGTTGATTTGGGCTGGTGAGAGTACTTACCTTTGTGGTTTAGCCTGCATATGACTGAGTGAGGCTACTACTTAGTCTGAGTTTCAATTTAATTTAGTTGTTTTAGTTGCTCGCCACGTGCTAGAGCCATAGGAGTTAGTTTCAATTCCTGCATTTTTTTAGCTAAGTTTATTTTTACATAGGTCGATTTCTGCATTTTCTGGAATCTTTTATTTGTACTTTTGGAGTTAGTTTCAATTCTTGCCTTTTTTTAGCTAAGTTTGTTTTTATTTAGGTCGATTTCTGCATTTTCTGGAATCTTTTATTTGTACTTGTGAAGTTAGTTTCAATTCTTGCAATTTTTTTAGCTAAGTTTATTTTTACTTAGGTCGATTTTTGCATTTTCTGGAATCTTTTATTTGTACTTGTTCTTGTATAGATCTTGGCATCCACTTTCTCTTCGGGAAGCGCTGCCAAAATTTCTTCAAATCCAAGGAGTTAGTCAAAACTCGACTTTTCAAAATCCAACTTGTCTGATTTTCATATATGGCTTAGTAAAAATCTGAGAAATCTCCTTTTCTAAAGGGACTGCTGCCCAAATTTTTGTTAATTCAGGGAGTTAGACAAAAGTTGACTTTGGAGGATTGAAGATTATTTCTGTTTTCATGATTAGGCTGATACAAATTATGGAAAGACACTTTTCCTACGGGAAACACTGCCGAAATTTTCTTAGTTTAGGGGAGATAGCTTATATTTTGATAGGTGGCGACTCTGGCGATCCACTCTGTATGGGGGAGATTCCGCCGTGGGTCTGCCTTTCTTTGGGCACTAGCTTAGAGATAGACCTAGGCTTGGTTATTAGGAGAGTCTTGAGTGAAGACGTGTCATGGGGATTTGATCTCCATACATTTACGACTTAGCTTGCATGTTTATCTGTCGTATGATACAGGTCTCCTTTGGACATTCGATCCAGGATTTGGACTAGTTTCAGCTTGATCTCACGAGAATCATCTTCTGTTATCACTGATAACATGTCGGTTGGTTGATCGCCGACTCGTCGGCTCACGACACAACTCTGCTTATACCTGTACTTCAACTTGATTGCCTTAGCCCTGAGTATTGATATGTTTCTTTGAGGTTTTGACCGAACTTCTTTTAAATGACCATTATAAAGAATTTATGAGAATTATGGAGATTTGGACAACGACTGGGGCTTGAGTGTGTGAGGCGTGGTTCGAGTTACACAGGACAGTAAAGCTAACTATATTGGTGTATGGCAATGTGGCTATTGTGTGTGTTTGTGTTTTATGCAGGTTAGTATTTTGGAGCATGGTATATGAACCATACCTTGGAGACAATGAGAACGACAACCATGTGTCGCACGATCTGCATACCTGATGGGTTTATTTTCCCCCTTGTTTTTATTTTTATCTCGTGTCCTGATTCGATATATATGAATGTTGGGATATTTATTTATTTATTGAGTGATTTTACTTGTTAATGTTTATAGTTAGACATTGTAGTCCGTGGCAACCGTCAAAGTCAAACCCCTTGACTTCTTTCCAGACCCAGGATGACAGAGTTGGTCTCCAGGGCAATAAAAGACGATTTCCATCACAGGTATGAACCTGTGTATCACCCACTCTCCGCAGGATGCAGAAGACTATTAAACACCCGCGGACGCGTCCGCGGGGTCAAGCTCGGAGGACGGACGTGATCACGACCGCCGCGGCTTAGCCGCGGTTGGGTGCGGCCGCGACTTTCATGAATTTTTTGTGACCTTAAAAATTTATTAAAAAAAAAAACAAAAAATACGGGGTTGTAGATCTTTTCGAGATCTAAATTGCGCAATGTTTTATTTAATTTTTTGACTTTGTCTTCGAATTTTAAAAATTCAAAAACTAATTTTTCTGAGGCAAAAATTGTTTGTTTTGTTTTTTTCAAAAAAAAAACATGAAACATATGTGATTTTTTATTTTAAATTCAGTAACGTTTTTGGGTATAACCACAATGCAAAAGTTGTTCAGTATATGTTTCTGCATAACATATTTTTTTTTCAATTTTTTTTTTTTTTTTTTTTTTTTTTTTTTTTTTCATGGCCATGGACCGCGGACACGTCCGCGCGGCCGCGGACTTGTCCGCGGATGGCCGACGCCGAGGGGGATAGGCAGAAGAGGGTGGTTTTCAACCACCTTTGGCGGTTGTCCAGCATCGAGAAATCAGTCTCTCAAGGCGCGTGTCAGCTGACACTTGAGTGTCGAATGCTACCCTTGAGAATAACGAGAACCGCATGAGTATGGGTACTACATAGTACGCCATCATTGCGACTGTTTGCGTAGGCATTCATTGCGAGTCGATATGAGTTAGCCTTGTGCCCGCGCAGTTTTATATTAAGTCTCGTGCGCATCACTTATATGATTTCTGCGTCGAAAAGTTATGGGATGGCTACTAAGGGACTAAGAGTGTTGTCGCGTCGTTTGTTCAGTGTCGTTCTGTACATGTATATGTACGTGTATGAGTGTTTTTATTTTTATGTTCCTTACAGTGGTGTGCGCGTGGTGTGTGGGATGCGTCCTAGTCGACCGACGATGGGTCGCGCTTGGGCCTTCAGCCCCCCAAGATGCTGGTTCGCGTGCGGGTTCGATAGAGGCGTAATACCGCACGTACCCCCTAGGCTACAGCGAACGAGAAACACCCTCGGCTGGTCCACCTCTGCGATTGCAGCTGATTAACTTTCGTATTGTGGACTGGTAGCTCGGCGAGGATACACCCACCGAAGGGAGGTGACAATTCCCGTAAGGTGGAGGTAAGTTGTGCCTCGTGTAGGCCCTATCCTGTCGTAGGGGCTCACGAGAGGTATGGCTGGCGCACTCGGCCGGAGCGGTTTGTGGAAGCTCCAGGTATATTCGTAACAAGGATTAAGAGCAACTCCTGGGTGACGCGGCCGGGAGGGTCCCGTGCTGCCTTGTGCGGTGCCGGACCGATGGCCCGACACCGTATGGAGGCATCAATCAGCACGTCGACGAGGAGCGGTTTGACAACAAGCAGAAGGTGGCGAGGAGAGCGGTGGAGAGGGCGTTTGGCAGGCTGAAGGGCATGTGGCAGCTGTTTCTGCGGACACACAAGACAAACCTGGACACGCTCCCGCAACAGTTCACTGTCGTGTGTCTACTGCACAACATACTGATCGACGCAGGAATCCCCTTCGACGAGAATCTGCTATGGAAGGTCAATGATAATGGTGTGCGACGTCGTGTGGACCTAGGGATGGAAGAGCCCCTTCAGCCTGTGTCGATGATGACGTCCACGAGGGAAGCGTTGGCCCTGAGGCATGCTTCGGCAGAACGAATGAAACACCATTGAATCGTGTTCCTATGGTGGACGGCAGCGCGTGAAAGTGCATTCATTGCAGCAATGGCCAGAGGGCAGATTCGTTGTTCTGTCCAACCTTTATTGGGTTGCTAGTGTCTGTCCCACCTCGGAATTGGTGGTTTGCGTTGAGGGTCATGGTTCGTCGCCGTCGTCATTGGTGGATGTGCATCGCCGTTGTTCGTGGATTTTTATAATTAGCGTTGACGCTCTATAGTGCGGACACGACGCACTGCGGATGTAAAGTGCCCCGGTTTTTGGCACATCGGGTGTTGTTTAGAAGATAGTGCAGTGTTGGTCATTCGGATGGGCCTGAAACTTGTCCCCCACCTGCCTTCCATTTTTTTGTCTCCGCAATGAAATGATGAACGATTTCGTAATTCTCAAAGTTTGTTTCGTCGATTTCCGGTATGTGTTGTCACTGTGTGTTTTGCTATTTCATTGCGTTGACGTTCACAACATGTTAGGTCAGACATCGTATGTTGTATGGTGTTGTGCGCTTTGTCTTCCTGCGAGTGTTGAAATCAAACACAAACACGTCTTTTGTTTGGCATTGGGAAAACTGGAAAAAAAAAAAAAAAAAAGCAACAAACAAACAAGTGACAATGACACAAGCAAATCAAGATGACATGTGTGAATGTACATCCAACAAGCCAAGGAGTTAAGGACTATTCATGTTTCATGAGAAAGACTGTTCGTTGTAGAATGAGTGATCAGTCATGATTTGCGAACTGACGAAAACAGAGAACGCAAGATTAAAAAATCAAAGGTGCGCCCCAAGCGCAATTAACTTGTTTCGCAGCAAGTTGCGCTGACAACAACACAAAACATAATCACAGAAATCGAATTCGCTCTTACAATGTGCTGAAGAGAGCGCCGTTTACCGTCGCTTCTCCACTATCAGCAACGACAGACTATACACATCCACAAACAACTACGACCGCAGTTACACAAAGCACCTCTGCCGGAGTGGACGATCGAAAACGTCGGGCGTCTATACACAATAAACAAACGTTGCGCACGTGCACAACGAAGGGAAAAACCATCAACAATCCGTTTTCCGAACGCGCCGCCAGGAAACCTGCAGCTTCGACACCGCCAACATGTGCCCCCCTCCACTTCCCTCACCCGCACCGACAAACGCGACCCGTTCAGCTACCCTCTCCCGCCCTGCAAGTGTCGGCAACATTAAACCGTCCTGCATCCCCCTATGCGTTGTCTTTTCCATCGTCGTCGTCGTCGTCGTCCTCCAAGGGGTTCGAACCCAACCAATCCCTCCTCTTCGCGTCCTCCGGCCCCGTTATGCTCGCGGGCACGAAGACGATGTCGTAGAAAGCCAAGTTGGGGATGTACTTCAAGTACTCTCCGAAGGTTGCGTTCGCCTTCCCTAGTCTCTCCACCACGACGTTGGTGGCCCGGATAACGGATCGTCGATGCTCGAAGGAGCGATGCATGGACGCGATGAGTGTGGGCTTCGCGACCAGCTTCGCGAAGTAGAAGGCTTCGTAGTGGCTGCGCGAATCGTCTCCCGCCATGCGCATCAACCACATGCTGGCCGCCAACAAATGCCTGAAGCAATCTGCAATCCTTTACAGACGGTCGTGTGAGATGAACCCGTCGTTGACGTTCGCACCATTTGCACCGCGGCGTGGAATGCATGCACGGTGCATATCACATCAACTCCTTGTGCCCCGCCATGTCGTCGTCCTCCGACCTGTCCTCGATGTTCGCGGCCGCAAACCACAGTGGCAAGTCCATGTTCAGGTCGATTGTGTGCTCGCAAACGGTCGCACTCTCGACGTTGCTCCACTCCTCGCCGTACGTCATGACACGCGCAATGTCCGTCGCCACTGACTCCAGCACGTACTGGAAAGCGAGATTGTATCCTCAGAGGCGGTTCCCGAACTTGAAGACCCATCCGTGCAAGACGCGCAGAGCAATATTCTTCACTGTCGCCGCGCGGGAGATCGCCTGCTGCAGTTGTGTGGGATCCGCAATCCTTGTTAGGCTCGTAGCGAATTTCGGCATGACTACGCTCCGAGGGACAGAGGGTGCTTGCTGCCCGCTGGCGATGGCGACAAAATTCTCCCGCGTTTCGTGGACGATGTTGTACAGTCTTTGCTCCTCTCCCGTCGTCCAGAACGCTTTGTCATCAACCGACAGGTAGGCACGGTCGGCCAGATCTTTCGCCATGCCTCCCCTCCACATCCGACTTAAAAGGGTGTCCTCATTCTCCCTATCACCCCTGTTGTTGCCCCGCGCCACCTTCCGCAGCACAACTGGAAGTTCCTCTCTCATTCTCGCCACAGCCGCAACATCGCCCGAAGACCCCGCACCCGCAGCAGCGATCGCCCCCCCACCCGCCACGAGCGCTTCTTGCTGGGTTCCCCCCCCTCCACCGCGTTCCACGGAGCCCCCCTCAGCAGCCGTGTTGCGCGGACGCGACTGAGACGGCGTGGAGAACAGCCCACCCTGAGGTGGCCTTTCTTCAGTCGAGCCGCGTATCTCGAGTGTCGTTGTCGTGGCGCCTTGCGTGAGATTGCGCTGCCGATGGCTTTCCAACGGCCCGTTGTCCTCACCGTCGACATCAACGACAACCTCCTTCGCCTTCGGGGTATCGTGGGCACACGCTTGCTGCGCCTCCGGAGGGGGTGTCAATAATTTCCTCGCAGCGCTCTGATCAGTTGCCCGTTGAAGACTGCTTCCCCGAGGTGCCGACATGGTGTCCTCTGCTGCTTCTTCCTTCGTCGTGAACACGTCTTCGTCGTCCTCTTCGTCAGCTGTCCCCCAAGTCTGCCCCCGCCGAAGAGGCACGCCTCCTGATGCTTCTTCTGAACGAAGCCTCTTCGACTTGGGGACATGCCCCCCACCCTTTCCCGCCCCTGAGTGTCTGCAGGAACTATTTCCCGCTTCTTGCCACGGGCGCCGGCTCGGGCAGACATGCTTCATGCTTCCCTCTGCGGATCGCTCGTGCCTACTCCTGCGTTCGCGAAGACGAAGAACAAGCGGCAATGAGGAGCAAGGCATCCAGGTATGCCAAAGTAGTTGGGCAACACCGACGAGACTGCTCCGCGGCGAGAAGAAGACAACACCGACAATGACAAACCGACACGTGGCGAGAAAGATCCGCGGCGACAAAGAGAGAGTGCCCCGCCGATGGTAGTTCCATTGACGGGCCGTGAGCAGCGTCTTGCGAATGGATTGGTGTACCTCAATCGGCCGCGTTCGCACCGACGATGAAGAACCGCCCACGCTGCACAAAGTAGCGTGACGTCGACGTCCGCGCCAGAAGGAGATAAACCCTGCCAATACTGCTCCGCGGCGAAAAACAAACAATGCAGAAGGGCGCCGAACCTTCGAAGCGACGATACAGATCCGCGGCGAGAAGGAGAGAGCGGTCTGCCTGTAATGAGGCCGAAGTTGCATCGTCTGTCCACGTGTCTACAAACCTCCGCGTGGCGAACGCGAGCACTTCACACGGCGCGAAATGCCGACGTCATGAGATGGCGAGAAGATCCACGGCGATGATCCTCGATGACACTGAAGAAGTCCCACATGAGGAGTGAGAAAAAAGGGGCGAGCACGCGATTGCGGTGCGGTGCGACGAGGACAAAAGGCACAGGGCGTCCTGCGTGGTTGTGCTCGGTGTGCAGCATGTGCGGCGGCCTTCAGTGTTGGAGAAGCCGCAAGCGGACGACCTTTATGCGGGAGGGGGCGCAGACGCATCGACAAGATGGAGCAGACGGACGGTCCCCGACGTCGCTTCTTCACCTTTCGTCGTCGTCGACAGGGACACGTGTGACAACAGCTCTTCAGACCTCCTTCTCTCACCCGCCCTCCATCTATTGCCACGCCCACCTTCCCCGAGGCGCCAACAGACCCTTCGATGCCTCTGCGGCCGCGCGCTCATACACTCTCCAGGGGCCGAAATAAAATTATTCAAAAAAACAACAGCATACCCCTCAAACCCCCCTCCACCTCGTCGGCTGCCTCCCCTCCACCCTAACTGGCCATGGTCTCCCCTCCAGCCCCCGCGTCTGCCGGCATCTGAACCCCCCCGGCAGCCCCCGTGTCCGCCAAATTCTTCGGGTGGATCGTGTGCTCCCCCTTCGTCATGGCCTCCATCTCGTCGTACACGCTCCGGTGCATGACGAAGTTGAAGCCCTCCGATCGCATGACCTTTGAAGCAAGCTTGAAGTACTCCATCCCGTTGGAGAGGTTTTGGAACTTGCGGACCTTTTTGAATTACTGCATCAAGTTGTCCCATTTCTTCCCGCAGTCGACGACCTCCCTCGTGATGCCCATCGTCTGCAACCTCGCCCGCACGTCCCCCCACTTCCACTCCCTCCTTTTCATGCGGGCGAAACTGGTGCCCATGCCGGCGACATACAGATCTTGATCCTTTTTTGCCTTGACGAGTGCGATCGTGTCTCCCACCGACCAGAAATTTTGGCCGCCCTTGCTCCCACCGACGAGTGCGATCGTGTCTCCCACCGACGAGTGCGATCGTGTCATCCATTTTCTTATTCCGTCGATTTTTCGGAGCGGGACCCTTCTTCGCACTCGCACTGTCGTTCGTCACCTTCCTCCCAAGCGGCCTAATGTCTGGCAAATCATCGGAGTTGCAATCGTCATCACTTTCAACGTCGTCTCACCCCAGGGGCTCCTCAAAAGCCACTTCGTCGCCTCCGTCCACGTGGTGCCGTTGCACCCCTCTCGTGATTGTCTCCGTTCCACCTTTGATTCAAGGCCTGCCTATACTCTGCCCACAGCTGCCTGCCCTCGCGTTGCACGTGCGCACCTCCCTCACGCCAATCCTCCAGTCGCTGCCGTCCTCGAGTCGTCCCGGATCCGCTTTGCGACGCAGGTCACAAGCGCATCCACTCCGGGCGTTCATCGCACCGAGTCCTCCTCCAACATTCGTCGACGACACATTTCGATTCCCGCCACCTTCGTGAAGAGAATGAGGTAGACCGTCGTCTCGCGCCCGGCACAGACCAGCATACGTGTTGTCCGCGCAATCCCTATCTGCGTGGGGATTGATGATCCGAGTGTGCGTTGCCTCTGCTCTGATGCTGCTGGACAACTGGAAGCTGAGATCAACCAATGCATTGTCATCTTCATCGCACAGCCCCTCGTTCAGCAGTGAGGTGTAAGACCATGGGGTTTCCGCCCGCCTGCCATCGTACGACTGCGTCGCTGCCCATTCCTGCGTCGAACCACTTCCCAACGACAAAGCCGACGACCTGACGTCTTCCCCGTCATAATCCGACGGCGAAAGAGGAATCTCGTGAGACGGCAGGTGAGCATACAACCTCGGGTCGTACGGCTGCTTCACCACAGACCCCGCACTGCGTTGCCCATTGCTCACTCCGGAAGTTGTGGCTGCCGGTCTGCCATTGGCCAGTCGTCGATCCATCATGTCGGCTTTCTTGGAAGATCTCCTTCTGCGAGTCGCGACCGGGACAAGGCCGACGAAACACGCGTGGAAAAAAACAACGACGATAAGTCGCACGACGACGAGGAGCAGCAGAGGCAGCCTGTGCAGCAGGTCGGCCATGTAACGGCCGTTGAAAGGGCAACAAACCGACGTCAGCGGTCTACCGTCCAACGAACAAGCCCGTCGACACAAGAAAGATCGGTGGAAGATTTCTGCTCCAACCTGCGAGGCGTGACTACAAACGAAGAAAACAACGATCTTCTGCAATGAAACTGTCGTCGTCGAAAGCAGCGCCGGCTGGGAAAAGCATTCAAATTTCGAACCGTTGTCGACGATCGCCCGCCGCAGCAGACCCCAAGGCGCCAGTCGGCAAATCGCGTAGACAGACGGAGGCCTTACGCGGACGGTGACCGTTTGGAGCCGTTGGGGCGCCTTGCAGATTTTGGAGGCAGGGATGTCCGCGCTCCCATTTGCTGGACCACGTCTGGACCACCCTCGAACCGAAATTGTGCATTGACGCATGCCTTCTCCGAATTTCGCACTTCCGTGTGCTCCGAGGGACCCCAGGAGGTCCCTTGGGGGTTAAGAAAAAATGGCTCTGGCCAGAAGGACGCACACAAAAATTTCCGTGTGGTGTTTCCACTTTTTTTTCCGAGAATTGTCCCCATGGACAGGTGGAACGATCAGTTCCTTGTGGATTTCGCGTCCACAAGGAGTGTCTAACGAGGCCCTATATCTCCTTCAATTTGTCTTGTGCACTTCCAGTACAAGCGGGGTACAAACAAGGCTGCTTGCCCATTTCCTTTTTTTTTTCCTTTTTTTTGTCTTTTTTTTGTCTTTTTTTTCGTTTCCCTGCCTACTTCCACTGTTTTTTTTTTTTTTTTTTCAATTCTCATTAAAAAAAGCAGACTGCTGCCCCAGTCTTTTTTTTTTTTTTTTTTTTTTTCTGAAAAAATTTGAACCACCTCTCAATGTATGCTTGTCATCGTTACACTGGGTGCATACTTTTTTTTTTTTTTTCATAGGGCAACGGCCTTGAGATATCATCATCAAACTGACCAGCCCTAAGTAATTCAGAAATCTAGTATTTTACTCATCTGCTTCTAGTGGAGTTCGAACTCAGGTATGTATTTCAAGTGTGTACCAACTGAGCTAGACCAGGTGCATCTTACCCTTTCCAATTTCCAGGAATATTCCGGAAGCAGGACTTAGCATAATTGCTTTTTTTTTTTTTCTTTTTTTTCTACCTCTATAGATTTTTTGCATTTTTTCTTTGCTGGAATTGATCCCATCATCTGTTTGATGAATTGCCATGTATACCATGCATCTACAACCAGGTACACCCACAAACTCTCTTCACTTCCCTACACGACGCTCGGGGCCTCCACACACTACTCAGCAAATTTTAATCTGCAAAACTGTGAACGTATCTACTCCCAAAAGGTGGAAAGTTCCACCCTCCAGAATTTTGTCATGTTCACAGTTCGTGAGTGGTCCCGCAAGGCCTTTCTTGTCAATTAATTAATCTCATACGAAAAGGAAAATGCCATCTCCGGCAAGGATTAAAAAAAAAAAGAAAAAAAAAAAGGTCCCTTCTTTCCAATCAAGAAAAAGCTTCCCGCCAATAGACAGGAGCAACCGTAGAGGCCTGCTAGTGGGGGCTGCTCCTATCACCCCTCCTAGCAAGCCACGACCAGCTTCGCCAACAACCAACAACAACACCAACAACAACAACAACTGGGACCGCGCAAGTGTGGAAGCGCAGCCACTCGAGAGCGAGCGCGGGTCTTTAGTGCAGAAGTTCAATCTTTGTTCTTCTTGACAAAGTGTCTTAAAGTTTTTTTCTTTTGGTGAGCCTTGTCAGCGCAGAAGCCCAGCGGTGGGGCTTTGCTGCTGCATTCACCAAATGCGTACCTTCTCGACACCCAATAAACCCTGTTAGAGGTCGTCGACATTTCCTAAAAAGGCCGCACCACTAAACGACAAAAACGCAACCGGGAAGATCCTGGTAGAGTGTGTCTCGCTTTCAAGCACCACCTTTCCTTTTTTCCCTTTCCTTTTTCCCTTTCCTTTTTCCCTTTCCTTTTTTGGCGCCACCTATTGATTGGGAGCTCCACTCCTCAACTTTAATCTGCAGAATCGAGAACGTATCTACTCTCAGAAGGTGGAAAGATGCACCCTCCACAGTTTTGTCATGCTCACAGTTCGTGAGTGGTCCCGCAAGGCCTTTCTTGTCAATTAATTAATCTCGTACAAAAAGGAAAATGCCATCTCCAACAAGGAAAAAAACAAAGAAAAGGTCCCTTCTATCCAATCGAAAAAAAGCTCCCCACCAATAGACAGGAGCAATCGTAGAGGCCTGCTAGTGGGGGCTGCTCCTATCACCCCTCCTAGCAAGCCACTACCACCTTTGACAACAACAAAAAAAAAAAAAAAAAAAAAAAAAAAAACAGGATACCTGGAAGATCCTGGTAGTGTATGGGCCTCGCTGCACTACTCTTGAAATGCACAAAAGACAAAAATCATTGCCGCGTATCTTTCCATGTTCTAGCGGGAGATTCACTCTCGTTTTGCACATTTTGAGAGTAGTGCAGCGACTCGGAGGCCCTATATCTCGCTTTCAAGCGCCTCCCTTCCCTTTTCCCCTTTCTTTTTTCACCGCCACCTATTGATGCGGAGCTGCACTCCTCAATTTATTGTTCACTGGCAGTGACTGACACGACAATCCTCTATAAGCGAAATCGCAGAATGGTGGGGGCACGTGTGAAGTCGGCAAATTATTGTGTTTCTGAAATGTGGCCCTTTCCCAGGCACCACGTGTCATTTTCAGATAATCCACGTTCCCGTGAACCAGGACGGAGGGATTTTAGAGGTGGCAGGGCTGCGGCAATACTGCCACTGTCGCCTGATAATTTTCACTGCAGATAACGCATGGCCTTGTACGGCTGCCAGGTTGTTTTTTTCTAGTGAGTTGGAGGCATCTCAAAGAAACCCTTTCTGAAGGATATATAATATATCTCCCTTTTCATCTTCAAGCTTTTCTTTTTCGGACATCCACCTGAACTGCTGCCAAGAAACCGAAAAGGGGAAACTCTGGCTGTGATAGGCTTTAGAGTTCAAAATAGGCAAGAAAAGACAAAGTGGCGCCAGCGTCATGGTGTCAGTTTTGAAATGCGCAAGTTTAGCGCGGGCGCCGGGGGGGGTCTAAAACTACACCAGTCACGGTCATTACCTGCAGTGGTCCTTGGCAGATTTAGGGGGTCATCTTTTTTTTGCACCATAGTTTCGGGAACTGCTGAAGTCGCCTATTCTGGACGTGGGGTGTGACTCGGACATACTTGGCGATGCCCCAAAAGAAAAAGAAAGCTGGCTTTTCATGAGCTGGAGGGTCCTCAGGTGTCGAGGCTGTACCCTGAGACCACCAGTGCTGCTGAGACTCTTTTTCTTTCCCGCGGCGCATTTACTCGCTTCGCCGGAACAAAAGAAGTGCGACAATGTTGCGGTTTTTTTTTTTTTGTCGTTGATTTGTTTATTTTTTTTGAAAAGCAATAGTTTATTACAGACCCGGGGCCCAAGGCAAGAAAAGAACACAGAAGCAGTTTGGAAAAGTAGTGGCCGCAAGGTCTCATGCAGAGCACTGTGTGGAAAAGCAGGGGGTCGCAAGGTCTTTGTTTTTTTTTTTGTTTTTTTTTCTTTTTAGCCCTTCGACGGAACAAAGGGCCGTTAAAAATTGTTGTAAGCTGCTCCGTGTGCTCAGCGCGCGGTATTCTTTAGTGAACAGCGAAAGAGGCTCTTCCACCCCTAATGGGAAGAGGCGTGGGTATAAGCTTGTAATCAAATTCGCAATTGGAGCCTTGGGCACTGGGGCTTTTTTCAAAAAAAAAAAAAAAAAAAAGGAAAGAATAGTACTCCATATGAGCTGGGCACGCAGCTGAATTGGTCGCAAGGTCTCATGCAGAGCAGTGTGTGGAAAAGCAGGGGTCACAAGGTCGCACGCAGGTCTCAAGCAGTGTGGGCAAAAAACAAGTCTATCTTACAAGAAAGAAGATACTTAAGTATAGAAAGCTTTGTACAAATGAAAACAATAAAAAAAGGGAAAAAAAGGGAAAAAACGGGAAAAAATGAAGAAAAAAGAAAAAGCCGTGTGCAAGCAGATGTATGCTAGAACAAATCGAGAAGACAGCTATCCTGTGCAGATATCTACAACGGGGGCTAAGTCCCGCTAGCAGCATTGAGTTTCCTCAACACCTGAATCTGGATGTGTTTGAGGACATGTGCAGAAATCGCGTCGACCACACATCTCCAGAAACACGTCCAGATTCAGGCGTCGAGGAAACTCAACGCCACAAGTGGGCCTTGGCCTTAGGGCTCCCCAAAAAGGGAGAAAGACTTTTGACAATGGCCCAACAGATCTGGTAGGCTCAACCCCAAACGACATAGTGCGTAGATGGGAAACGTACTGGTGGTTTAATCCACCATTACTTGGGCACTGCGCGCCGGAGGTCGAAGCAACACGGGCTGTGGATTTGATTTATCCACGGCCCGCCGGCCGCGAAATTTTCATAGCGTTAACACTAAGGCCGGCCCCAAGTACTGGTGGTTTAATACTTTTCTTTTCTTTTTTCAAACCTTTATTTTGAGGGGCCGAGGCCTCAACTAAAAAAAAGAAAGAAAACGAAAGCAGAGAAAGGGGGGGGGGGGGAAGGCAGAATGACCCAGGGTTGAGGCCTCAGTTAAAAATAGACATATCATGGGTGACCATCTCCCACAGTTCGGAGAACACTTGTTACGACCACCTAGGCCTTGCTCTTGGCGCCTAAGAGTGAGATCCCACTGGCAAAGAGGATTGGAGTAAGTGTCTGAATCTGGACATGTTCCTGGAGACGTGCAAAAAATTGTGATTCATCTGCGTTTCTGTATCTCTGCATAGAACATGTCCAGATTCAGACAATTATTCCAAATTGAATCCTCTTTCCCAGTGGGATCTGTTCCTAAGAAGAAGAAGTGCCGTCCATCTCCGTTACGCACATACAATATGATCGGCTAAGGGGCTGATCCCACCACTACACTACAGCCCAATTACAGTGTAGTTTTGAGATTCCACCTTTTTCCGGCATTGTGGCGGCGCCGAAATATTTTGCTTCACTTTCGTTTGGTTGTGTCGTGGCCGCACGAAGGGCGTAAACATAATTACTACAATTACGAAGGGCTCAAACGTAGTTACTACAATTACGAAGGGCGCAAACGTAGTTACTAGAATTACGAAGGGCGCAAACGTAGTTACTAGAATTACGAAGGGCGCAAACGTAGTTACTAGAATTACGAAGGGCGCAAACGTAGTTACTACAATTCTCGTGTAGCCCGTGAGTGAAACACCTTTTTGGGAAAGTGCTGGAGAACTAAGCAAAAAAAAAAAAGAAGCAAGCAAGAAAGCGACTATGTTTAGAATAGTTATATATCGTCCAACAGGGTATTAAAATTTTATAGAGAAGAACTCCTCAGTTATTCAGCATATTCCGATAAGATCAAGGATATAACTGCCGTCTTCACCCAAACACAAGGCCCCATCATTGTAACCGTATTTGGGTGAAATTTCAGTCACGATTCAGCCATAATGACAGTCACTGTCGTGGTGGACAGTATTCAATGGGCCTGGCTCCATTACACAACACTCTTTATGCATTTGGACGCTTTCGGGACCAAGTTCATTCGGACGAGTCCAACGTTTGAATCTATTGCGCCCAGATAGCATCCACATCCAAATGCATGTAAACTCCTGTGCAGTGGAGCAAAGGCAAATGTTTCCCTCCCCACTCCTCCTCCCCCGTCCCCCTCCTCCTCCCCCCTCCCCCTCCCCACACTCTCGTGAAGGAAGAAGCACATGAAGGTTGATCTGTTTTCTTTCTCTTGATTACTTCATCTTATGCCAAAGCGTCCTTTCCATTCTGGGGCGAGATCCCACTCGCAAAGAGGATTGGAATTAATGCCTGAATCTGGATGTGTTTGTGGACACATGCAGAAAATCAGGACAAATCTGCGATTCTGCATCTCTTCACAAAAGACATCCCGATTCAGACTCTCAATCCAATCCTCTTCGCTAGTGGGGCCTCACCGCTGGGGAGCGGACGACGTCCAATTCCTGTGAAGGTTCATCTTTTTTTTTTCCAACTCAGATCATTTTAAGTGGCCCTGCAATGCAGAGGATCCGATTAAGTTCCTCAATCTGGACATCTTTTATGCAGCGGTGCAGAAAAGCAGCTCAATCTCTATTAAATTTTTTTGCCCCTCTCCACAAACACGTCCACATTCTAGCACTCATTCCAATCCTTTTCCCTAGTGGGACCTCACCCAAGGCTGATCTCATTTGTTGCCAATGTCAAAAGAGAGTAAAGAAGGCACAAAAAAAAAAAAAAAAAAAAAAAAAAAAAAAGCAGCAGCAGCAAAAACGAGGAGAAAATTACATTCAGGAAAGATCACGAAGGGACGCTAGGCAAGGTCTCAGCAAATGCTTTTATGCTTTTATGATCCAATGGGACTCTGCATACAATTTGCAACAGGTGATGCTCCCCACTAATAGACCGGAGCCTTCACACTGAGGCCCCACTCTCTGAGGATGCTTTTTTTTATATCTCCGACAGCGGAGAACCTGGACCGAAGTGCGCGGGAGTCACAAAAATGAAATGAGATGTAATTGCACTACGGGCCTAGATAGAGTTTTGAAATGCAGTTTGGCCAATGCATACAACCCAGCTTCCTGGGCAGGTACGGTGCCCGAAGTGCAATTGCAAACTGTATCTCGCCCCATTATATAACTCGTTTTTGTGACTCTACTGAAGTTACCCCAAAACATAAAAATCAGGGGTAACTTCAGTAGAGTCACAAAAACGAGTTATGTAATTGCACTATGGGGCAAGATACAGTTTGCAATTGCACTTCGGGCACTTCACACCTGGGCAGAAAACTGGGTTGTATACATCGCCCGAACTGCAATTTGAAACTGTATGTTGGCCCATAGTGCAATTATAACTTCTTTTTTTTGTGACTCCCACGTAATTTCCCCTTTAAACCACCAGTACTTGGCTCATACATCGGCGTTGTCGTTAACGCCCCGCAACTTCCAGAGGCTCGGGGTACCGGCCCTCAAAGGCTGGCGCCGCACCCAAAAGTATTTTTTCTTGTTGCACTGGCGGGTCGGCATGAAACGGTGCGCAGCCCGTTTTCAGGCTCGGCATCGATAGCTGGGCCAAGTACGGGTGGTTTAAAAGACCAGGACGCAAGGGCGGAAGGGGGGGCGGGTTCTACCTATTGGTTGGGGTCGTGAAGGACGGCAGAGGGTTGTTGATTCTACTTATTGGCGGACTGATGGGTAGGAATTTAGAAAGTAAGGACTCTGGAAAGAGGACAATGGGGCAAAGGTCGAAATGGCTGAGGGTGAAAGATTAAAATTGTGCTCAATTGCGAGTGAACTTTGAGAGCTCCCAAACCCAAAAAAAAAAAAAAAAAAMAAAAAAAAAAAAAAAAAGAGGGTTTCCAAAGTTTCTGTTCTTTTCTTCGACGATCGACACTTGACTTTTCAGCTAAGTACACTCTCGGGGAGAGTGGGGCGTGGAAACCCTTTTTCCACCGGTAAGCCAAAAAGGAGCCAAGTCAGAGAACACATGCCTACCACAAAATTTAATCTCCTCCGGCTTAGGGATGAGAGGCCCTATGGAGCTTCCTAGAGGCACTCCCAGCCTCTGGAAAGCAATCATCCCGCTTTGGGGACTAATCAATGTCGTGAGTACTCCTCTGAGTCCTCTGGAAGAAGAAAAACCTCCCCTTTTTGATGATTGCTCTGATGACCAATGCCTCCCCTTTTAAGAGCACCCCTCCACTTTCGGGGACCAACTAACCATGATCCCCTTCTTGGGAGCAATCAATACCATGATTACCCCCTCCGAGAGAGGAAAGTTCCTCCCCTTTCCTTTCGTATCTAAACCAGTTAATGTGAAAACAATGAGAGAATGTGCAAGATGAGCTAAATACATGATACCTCCCATAGACAACATAGTCATGATAGTCCAAGCAAAACCACTCAAAATCTTCACTAAACTATGACCAGCCATCCTATTGACAAATAAATGTATTCCTAGACTTAGTGCGCAAAAACAATAAGAAATTAGTAATGTACTTGTGGGGGCGAAAGTCTAGGATGGATCTATTCTATTATTATCTGATGGTAGTTCTCTATGTCTACTCTTCGTTGCTAATTTCATTATGTATGATATTAATCCATATAGAATTGGACACTAAAGAAGGCAATCTTCACCTTGGTAGAGCAATGGCTATCATCCCCTTTGGAGATTAATCCTCCACCTTAGAAGAGCAATCTTTCCTCTTTGCAGAGCAATCAATGTCACGATTGCTCGCTGTCGAGAGAGAAAACGATCCTCCCCCTTCGATGCTTCCGAGGGCAATCCTCCCCTTCGGAGATTAATCATCCACCTTTGGAGATTAATCATCCACCTTTGGAAATTAATCATCCACCTTTGGAGAGCAATCTACCTCCTTTGCAAACCAATCAATGTGACAGTCATGATTGCTCGAGCCCCTCTTGGGAAAGAAAAAGATCCTTCCCCTTTGATGCTTCCTAGGCTGAGCAATCCTCCCTCTTTGGAGAGCAATACCCCCCCACTCTCCCCCCTTTTGGAGATCAATACTTACCCTTTGGAGGGCAATCCACCCCCCTCCGGAGAGCCACCCACCCCAATTTAATTTAATCCTGGCCCTTTGCAGAGAAATCCTATTTTTCTGAGAATAGGCTTAGCTCCACTACTCACCAAATGTGGAAAATGAGAATGAATCTTCCGCTAGAAGATGGAAGTGTACACTGGCATATGTTTTTTGTCTTTTGTGCATGTGGCGAGCAGTGGAGCCAGGCCCAATATGCACAGGAGTACACATGCAAAAATCACTGCTGCATACTATACATGGAACAATCAGAACGAAAATTAAATCTCCAATCTCAATATGGAATCTAATCTCAGCAACCATGCACATTGGATCTGACCGCAATCACGCCCAGATTTGGCCAAAAAGGTCCAACTATCAAGTATCTACTCACGTAATCAACACGAGATAAAAGTGCCATGGCGAAAAACTCAGAGCTTAAGAGTTTCTTTTTCTTTTTGAAAAGGGCCTAGATCAGGTGGGACACCCATGAGCTGCTGGAATACAGACCTGAATTCGAACTCCACTGGAAACAGATGAGTAAGAGTACCTCGCTTCTATGATGATATATCAAGGCCGTCGCTTTTTTTATTAAAAAAAAAAAAAAAAGTTTGGCCATTGTGACCTTCATCATCTACTACGGCCAATATGGGCCTCGGTTCACTACTCAACGTTCGCCAAGTATCTGGACTGCGATGTGGAGCAGATGCATTGCTGCTGATCGAAAATTTTGAATGTATTGGAACCATGATCAGCTCCACATACATTTGCAATGCTGTGTGGTCTATGTTATTCCGTGTAGTAGACAGAACCGTCCCCAAGGGGCGAGGTCCCACTATGTAGCAAAGAAAGGATTGGATTGATCGCCTGAATCTGGACGTCCTTGAAGACAGATGCAGAAAATCAGGATCGATCTCGGCATTCTAGATTCAGCCACCTACCGGTAGTCCAATCCTCCTGGCTAGTTCGACCTTGCCCTGGTGATTTTTTTTTCTTCTTCTTTTTTTGGGGGGAAAATTCAAGGAGTTCCTGATTTGGGCCTTGGTGAATTTGGACCATTTCTTCCCCCCAAGTGGACGTAATCCCAGGAAACACAGAGGGACCTGGAAGACCGGATATAGCAAGGATTGACGGATTTTTGTGGTGGTGGGGAAGGGGGGGGGGGGGAGGAGTCCAGCAAAAAGAGGGAACCGAGACCGAAAGGCTCCACAGAAAAGACAACAGAACGGCCGAAAAGAAAGAAAGAGAGAGGCCGAACAACAGAGAGGTTCACGTGAAATCAAATACTTCCAGGGTTGGGATGTGTCAGGGCAGCGGTCTAGATTTGACCATTCTGCTTCTAGACCAGTGTCCCAATGCCTGCACCTAAGCTGGGTAATGGTCCTAGTATCAAAGTTGTGCGTTTTTCTT
>BFEA01000581.1:864996-879783 GCA_003427395.1 Chara braunii
TTTAGAGAAGAGAGAGAGAGAGAGAGAGAGAGAGAGAGAGAGAGAGAGAGAGAGAGAGAGAGAGAGAGAGGAAGTTGACGCCAACCGTAATCTGGGCAAATTGCACGGAGGATTACGGGCAGGGTCTAAGCGATCACGATCCTACGGTTTGGTGCTACTTGGACCTGGACGAACTTGCATCGGATAACTCCGACTTCGACGAGTTTTGGAAGGCCCATCGGGAGAACGGGGAGCTGCCGTCGGACGACGACCCGGGTCGCATAGCCATCGCCGGGCTATCACAGGAAGAGGAGTCGGAAGCATGGTCGACGTCAAAGGAAGAAGAAGAGGCGTCAGCACCCGAGCCCCGAAAGGATCCTCCAGCACGAGCATCGCCTATCGTCCGAGGGGGATCCGCATTGAATCCCGCCATTCCCTCAGATGCCGCCAGTCGACACGATGGCGCAACAACCTTCCGCCGGCGCCGCCGCTCTCGCTCACCATCTCCCTCCATTTCCGCACCCTCCACGATTCGTCCCCGTCCTCCTCCCGGCCCAGACGTACCGTCCTCGTCCCGTCTTCCGCCGCCCCCTTGATTACCTCTCCTTTCGTCCCCTCCCCCACCTTGAATTCCCTCTGGACTATCGCATCTTTGCCAGCCATGCATTTTGTCATCATTTCGCCGTGCGACTCTTGTGTATAGTTTTTCCTCATCGCTCCCCCTCTTTTCACCTCAATGTTCTCCTCTTTAGCGTCGCCTGGGTAGAGTTCAACCATATGGAGTTGTACTGTATCATCTGAGGCACCTTTCCCGCCTTTGAGGACTATGAGTCCCTAAGCGATAATGTCCTCCACACCATACCCGCCTTATATCCCAATTACCTATTTTCCATGTCCCGACCCAATCATCGTTTCCCCGCGTACACCCGATCGTACACTTCGTCCATCTCGGCGACGAAGCGGCGGATTATTTCCCTCCGCTCCCATCTGAGTGGCCCCGACCTCTCCACCACCCTCTCCTTGTCGACTACCGGCAGGCGGACTTCCAATGACAGGGKAGGGGTGCAGAGCACACGGAGAATCAGCGGACGATGATGGCGTCACCTGGACAATTTTCAGCGATCGAGAAGGCAAGGGGATTCCAGCAGCTCGAGCCAATAGACTCGTGAAGATATTGCAATTGACGTTGGCATCAACATGAACTCTGGCTCAACTATCTGTGTTGCTGCGGACACTTTCTCTCCTGATACGCTTGGTTCCTCATTCATCCTCTCTCCCCTCTCCCTCCTCTGCCACGACATGCAATCAAGAGATCGCATAATTTTGGAACCCCCTGCGCGTCACATATGTGACGAACCAGCTTCCGGATTTGCGCCATCTTTCGGACCCCTTCCCTTCCCGTGTTTTCTCTGCATCTAGATGTGTCTTGATCGGCCCCCGAAATCCCCCCTCTGTTTTTGTTCGATTAAAGGTACCTCGTTGAAATTTGTATGTTTGTCAGCACTAGTAGTTCTTGAAATTCCGTCATTTTTTACTTTTGGAAATGCATGGGAATTACGCGCGCCTTAGTGAGCGTGCTCGGAATTTGGCTCGACAGTTAGGAATTCCGGAATTAACGGAACGCGGCGTGTCCTTTCACGCGCGAATATGCTCAACCTCGACATGGAAAACTCTGGGAATTTTGTAGGATTATGGATGGGCGTAGGACTTTCTTTCTTTTCTCGCGTCTACTTTTTACGCACATATGGTGATTTTAATTTTTGAATTAGCGTAGGGCTGGGAAAAACTGCAACTATTTTGGTGCCCATTCTTCTTTTGTTGTTCGACACCATGCAAACGAGCTCCCTCCTCCTTCTTTCTTGCGCTCCTCTCAACGCCTCCCCTCGCGCGCACATGCTTTCTCGCTCCCTCCCCCTGTAACTGTTTTTCTCTCTCCTTCCCCGCGCGCGCCCTTTTTTCTGTTTCTTGATCATCTGAATCTTGGATCCGTTTCACGCTATCCTTCGCACTCTTTTTCTTCCCACTCTAAAACCCGCGCTCGAAAACCCGATCGATCCTCTCTTCCCATTTAGCCAAGGAGAAGCGCCGTGTAAAAGGAGATTCCTACTGCGCGATGATTCTGATTGGCTGAGATCGGATTGTGAGGGATCAACATGGCTTGCAACGGGCGATTACCCTCAAGCCCTCCCTTACCCTCCTCTACCCTACTCTTCATCTTTCCCCGCATCTATCTCCCCTCTCGCAACTATAAATTACGTCGGCGCTGTCGGTGCAGATACCCTTACATGGGTACCCGCACTGGGTTTTGGCAGTTAACAAAGAAATGGGTAGATTCATAATTAATGGGAAAACCCCACGAGTCGCAGGGATTCACGGACCATAGATTCGGCGGTAACATCTAGGATTAGAAAGTGTGTGGGCGCACAGGTTCGAGACGCGCGTGATTTTTCTCTCTTTGATCACAATGGAAGACGAGGTGTGCATTCGGGTCAGCGTGCTTCGTTATAACAAATTATTTGTTTTGATTAAACTGACTAACTATGAGTGCGTTGTTTTCTGATTCCGCAGGGTACGGTGGACGGTTCAGTGAGCCGGTGCGGACGTACGCGGAATCTTGATGATGGAACCTGATGGATTCGGTTAGGGAAGGGTAGCCGTGGCACGACAGGTAGGCCGGAGTGCAAGTGCGGGCCGAGAAGTGACGTGGGGTGGTTCCTTGGCCCTAAAAGCCGCAGGCTACCTCTTTATTAGGAGATCCGCGCCCACTGGTATCAGCCTTGGACTTGCCCTATAGGTTACGGCATTGGGCTGACACTACGAAGGTTCGGGATCGAGGCCAGCGGGCGTCGGCGCAGCAGCAGCGGAGCAACCTGCAGCGAAAAATCCTGCGGGGTCGCGGGCCTGAAAGGACTATCCCCCTCGGTTTGTTGGTGGGTGCGGCGGCGGGCCCGATCCACGGGAACCCCCCCCCCCCTTATACCTCTTGTTATTTTTGTTTTAGTTTTCATCTTGTAAGCGGGACGCGATACCGGGGATGATATGGGGCTGCGTGGAGTGTGTTGTATTCACGGGGTCGCCCAAAATGCAATTGCAGACTGTGTTCGTGGCTGCGCAAGGGCTACCTTGACCACGCCCCGTTTTGCCTAGGACGCGGCACAATGGGCGTGGTACGGGACTCAAGAGCTTAGCTCTGTGAGTACACCCATGAGCTGTTGAAATACAGACCTGTTTTTGAATCTAGGCGATGGGGCCGCGGCCCGGGCGTCTGTCCTTCGGGACAATCGTTAAAACTGGAATGATACAGGGAAGGTTAGCCAGGCCCCTGCGCAGGGATAATGGGCATAACTCACGGGCGGTCTTCCCATTTGTTCGCTGGGCTCTGGCCCAGGCCTCCATATGGCCCTGACCGAGTGTGCTAGTAGGAGGGCAGGTGTACTGGCCGATAGCTCGTCGTTGTCGGGCTTGCGGTTAAATGATAAAGGTCCTTGGCCAGGGTAGCACATCTCGGCAGTAGGCTGCGCTGATCAGAGGGTGCCTGAAGTGCAATAACAAACTGTTTTCGTGACCGCGCTGGAGCCGCGCCCGCTTTGCCCTGGGACGCGGCATAGTGGGGGCGGCGGCTGATTGGGACTGTCGGAGCCTCCGTCGAAGGTTGGACAACACGGAGGAGAAGTGCTGGGAATGAACCCGGACGGGTTAGTAGAGAGGGCAGATAGGCAGCGAATAGGGCGTTGGGGCGGTAGCGGGCAGCGAGGCAGCAGGCGCAGACAGGGGCGGTCGTAAAAGGGGAGGAGGCCTGACGACCGATCACCTTTGCGCAGGGTCCGGTGGCCAACGGGCTGCTTGCGGGGAGTCGACATCGGCCGGGGCAGCGGGCAGCAGATATCAGGGGGTGGTGGAGTACCTGGGCGCACCCCGGCACCAGGTGCACCCCCTGAGTGAGGGTGGGCGGAATCGGCCGGGTAGCGCCAGGTAGCAGCAGAGCGGAGCGGGGGACAACAGAGGCGCGAATCGTTCGTCGGACTCGGGATATCAGCCCGAGAGGCTAGTCAAACCAGTTAATAGTTGGTTCTTGCTGAAGCTCCCGAACTGCTGTGTAGCTCGTACTGCTGATGAACCGGCCACTGAAGGACGCCGCGTCAGCCTAGGAGGGGTCAGCGAGGGCGGAACAAACAACGTGGGAAAACGCGGATGAACCCGGACGGGAGGCGGGGCCATATGCGTGCGAAGCGAAGAGGGAGGAGGTAAGGCAGGGCGGCTACCGCTAGGTGCTGCGCTAGCAAGTGGTGGAAAGGAAGAATGAACCTGGCGGGGCCCTGCGCCAGGAGCATCCGGGAAGGAGGACGATGGGAGGATGAGGCGAGCGCAGCAAAGGAGAGCCGATTCTTCGAGATTCCATGGTTTCGGGTGAGGGAAGAGTCGATCCCGGGGTTTTGACCCCGGGCGATCTAGAGGTATAGTTAGTTTCGATAGGAGGTCAACGGATTAGGAGTTAGGAAGAAAGAAAGGTCCTGGGGCTATGGCGGGTGAAGGAGGGATGAAAACGGGGAGTGCATGACAACCTCGATCCGTGACGGGCTTCGGTGAACCAAAGGCCGAAACCGGAGTTTTTGATAGGGCGGATTCGATGGCGCGGTTAGCTTGGGAGAAGAGTTAGTATTTCGGGGGTTAGAGTGGAAAGGTGTTGCGCGGGCGATAGCGAAAGCTTGGCTATGTCGAAGGGGAAGAGAAACAACTCCCTCGATTCGTTGTGAGAACGAGCGAGTGAAGGTGCTAGACTGGGGTTTTCTGGCATGGCGAGTCAGGTGGCACTGTCAGTTTTGTCAACAGGATGTAGTGTAGTGGGGTAGGAGAAAAGATAGACTGCGAAAAGTGAGGGGGAATGTGAGGAACGTATCTGGCGGGGTTTCTGCGACAGATATGTCAAGGAAAAAGGGGGTAGAAAGCCGAGTCGGGGTGCAGCAGGGAGGTAAGGACGAGAAGGAGGAGTGCCGTAGCGAAGAAAGCGCCTACCTGAGAAATTGCAAGTTTCCGGGGCTGATGGCTCGTCCCTCCTCCCGGATGTATGCGGCCGGGATCGTGGCCGGGTGCGTGTAGGAATCGGCAGGGGAGGAAAATGTCACGATTTGAAGACATCATTCGATACTGCACTCGAACACTTGAGGCTGGGGGGTTGAGCTATCACGGAGGAACTAGCGGCATTACAGTCTTGGCATGGAAAGCAGTCCTGCTCGATACGAACTGTAGGGGCGGCGCTATGTGCAAGCAGGGGCAAAGCAAGGATGCACAGGGGAATACCTTCGTGTCCTAGCGGAGGATTCAGTCAGATTCTGATCACCTCGTTGGTGTACAGGGCCGCAAGGGCGTTTCTGCCTCAGCCATCTTATGGGTCGAATACTCCATTCCCTACGCATGAGCACACTCAGGGGCATTACTAGGAGCTGTGAACAATGGTGAGGTGCATCCGGGGCTTACCTTCTGTGTAGAAGCTTGTGTTGGAGGAGGTGTAAGTGTGCCTGCGGGCTGGTGAGTTGGACAGCCTGTTGAGCTACTGTTCAGAGGGCTGTGAACTACAGAACTACAGGATTACAAACTGAGTGCTACAGGACTGTGGGCTCCGGACCGGAGGGCTGCGCACCACTGCTGCGCGCGACTGAGACTGCAAGGATAGTTGCTGCACATGGATGCCGACAGTTACAGACTGTTACAGACTGCTTCAGGCTATTGTGCAGCTGAAGCAGGGATAGGGAGGAAGCTGCAGCAACGGAGTAGGGAGGGTGATAAAGAAGAGAAAAAGGTTGCGGCCATAGCCTGGAAGGGCAGGGGGGGCAAGGGTTATTGTTGCCCTTTGGTGGAACCAACGACCTGCAGTTTGGTCCGAACTGCTGCTACGATACTTGGTTGTGCACGGTTTGTTGGGGGTAAAACAGAGTATTCGTGAAAACCAAACAATCTCTATAGACCGGGGAAAACCAAAATTTTTTCACTCATTTTCACTCCGCTGGTGCTACTTTTACACGTTGTATGCCGCACCTAGTGATGGAAAACACACCAAATCAAGGCTCCTGTTAGGAGAAGGTGATTAGTGAGACGAAAGCTTGTCCACGGAGCCTCATTTTTATCACATACAAAAGCAGGTCAACAAGTGATCCCAAACGTCGCTTGTAGTCGAGAAATCAATTCTTTGCTCTGCTGAAACCGCGCAAATATGACAATTCATTCCACAATACTAGATACCACTTACAAACTTAGAGGAAAGTTAAGAAAACCCAGGCAGGATAACGATCACTCCAAAATTTATTGCGTTGTACGAAAGTAGGACGTCTTTGCATATGCAGCTTTGGAGTCCTTTCATTAAAGAAGCAGAAAACAGATGCAGTTCAGGTATCCCGAATTCCGTTTGTAGTTCTATAAAGCAAGCGACAAAGACACACTAGAAAAAAAAAAAACAAAGAAGCACTCCGGAAATGTGTGCCCTTGTACCGAAGCCAGACATCTTGACATTTGCGTATTTATAGTCCTATAAATTGGAAAGCAAAAAACCATATCAGCTTCGGAATTCTCCATTCGGTTTATAGTTCTATAAACCGTGACACACAAACATGCGAGAAAAAAGAAAACAAAGAAGCACTCCGAAAATGTGCGTCCTTGTACCGAAGCCAGACATCTTGACATTTGCGTATTTATAGTCCTATAAATTGGAAAGCAAAAAACCATGTCAGCTTCGAAATTCTCCATTCCGTTTATAGTTCTATAAACCGTGACGCACAAACATGCGAGAAAAAAAAAAATAAAGAAACACTAAAAAAATGCGCGCCTTTGTACCGAAGGCAGACATCTTGACATTTGCGTATTTATAGTCCTATAAATTGGAACGAAAAAAAACATCTTAGCTTCGGAATTCTTTATTCCGTTTATAGTTCTATAAATTGTGACGCACAAAGACGAGAGAAAAATGCGAATGGTGACATGATTTCTAACAAGCAAGAACGAGTCAAAAAGTACTAGAAATTGCTACTTTGAAACCGAGGTCTTAGAAACGCCTAAGGGACAAATCTTTGGAAAATGATTTTAATCACTTTAAAATAAATCTCCAGAATTGTTCCTTCTTTAAAAAGAGTGTCTCGCCAATGTTTCTGTGTTGAGCGGAGGGCACACGCGCGAAGCTCGTGAACGGCTGCGAAAACCGAATTCGTGAAAACCTTACAAAACCACAAAACCTAACATTTTTAATAGAATGAAAAAGTAAAAGTCAAACTGTTATTTTTGACACATAAAAAAAGAGAACGTTTTTAACTGTTTCCCAAGAAAGGAGGCAAAAAAACAGGCAAAAAGTCTAGCGATTCTCAAAATGTGCAAGAAAATTCTTTTCAGCAAAGAGCATGTTATAGGACTATAAGTCGTTCTAAGTAGATTGACAAAAAGCATAGCTCAAACAAGACAATCTTTAACGACTACAAGACGAACCCGAAAGATGTTAAAAAAAACAGTTTCAGTGAATACTCATTTATAGAACTATAAGTCGTTTTCAGCACTTTGGTAAGACCCAAATTCTACGAAATCGAATTTATAGAACTATAAATTAATATAACTTCATTTTTAAGTTAACTGTAAAACCCTTGTCAAAAAATATATGTTATGTAAAAAAAGAATTAAAACAAATTTTGCCTGGGAGACATCTTCAAATTTCTAGCCAACGATGATTTAAAATAAAAAAATAAAAAAATACCTGAAAACACCAGATTCTGCGAAATCGAGTTTATAGAACTGTAAATTAATATAACTCTATTTTTAAGTTAACTGTAAAACCCTTGTCAAAAAATATATGTTGTGCAAAAGAAGAATCAAAACAAATTTTGCTGTGGGACATCTTCAAATTTCTAGCCAACGATGATTTAAAATTAAAAAATGAAATTCATCCATGTCTGAAAGAACATATCCAAGCGAATGTATTCGTGAATAGGAGAGCATGTGTGCATGTTTGGGAAACCCCCGAATAGGTTCGTCGTGCTACATACCTTACAAAACTATAAATATGATTTTTTTAGTTAAACAAAATATTGTGATATTTCAGTTCCAGAATTAACGGTGCTTTGCAAGGTACTGATTTTTTGTAAAAAAACATGCTTCTCTCCTCATCACTTCTAGTGGTTCTGAAAAAGTAGTTTTCTATTATTTTTTTGCGGTTAATTTACTTCACATAAAATCTTGTTCATGTAGGGGGCCTGAAAAAAGTATTATCAGAATCTTTAAAAATTTTCGTGCAAACCTAACAATTTATTTTGTTAGGTTTTCACGAATTCTATGTTGTAATTGTTGGTGGTGTACGAATTGCTGTTGCCTGTTGCAGATTACTGCGTACGGCTGCGCAGTGCGGCGTTGGTGACGGTTGGCTGTTACGGTCGCTGTGTGGCCGTGATTGGGGTAAGAAGAGACGCTGTGACCTGAGAGAGCGATCAGACTGGGCTAATAAAGGGTTAGTGTTGCGATCTGAGAGGTCGTCAGGAGGTTGATTCTGGCAGAATGACTTCAGAGGGTTCACCAAGCTGACACATTGGCTGCCATTGCGGGGCCCTCAGGCGAGTCAAGGAAACAAGGCCCTTTCCAGTGAGCTTGAAAGCACCCCTCTTGTATCTGAGAGTCTCAAACCTTCTTCTTCTACCCTTCTTGCTCTAAGTTTGGTCCTGATCTGAGGGGAAGGTGGCAAGCGGGATTGCAACCCGTAGGACCGCATCAAGACTCTGTGGGGAGTCCACCCACCGGTTGAGGGAGCTCTGTCGGAGCCTAGGTGAGGCTCTGGAGGCAGGGAATTGACAGGTAACCAGTACATTCCTCTCTATATACCCAAACTATAACCCCTACTTGTATCTCCCATTGCATCGCTGATTGAATATATGGAGTGCAGCCTTACTCTATTTTTTGTTTGACTTTCAGGAGACTAAACCACACTAAATAAATGAATGATTGTTAAATTTCAGTTTCAACTCTGTTGACTGTGTGAAGTCAGATTGCAAAAAAAAAAAAAAAATTGTATCTGGGGAAGGCAGGAAGGAGGTTTATTTTGTATGATGATTGACCGGATCATTAATGGTGGGGAGTCCCCATAAGTTTGGGGAACCCCAACGCTTTGTTTTATTTTGGTTTTCCATGGAGAAGTCAAACCCTTTTATAAGTTTAGGGGGTCTGATTACTCTGAAGGCTGGGATGTCCCCATAAGTTTGGGGAGACCCAGTGATATGGTTTGCATGGAGGGTCAGGTTGTTCTGTAAGTTCAGGTGGCCTGACTGCTCTGACCTGGGAGGGGTTTGATTGTGCTTGATTTTCAGGGACTCAGGGCGCTCAATAAGTTTTGGTGCCTTGGGTTGCCTTGTTTTCATTGGGATTTTACTTGTTTCTCTGGTTTCTGAACGAGGAGACCGAGCTGTTCTGTAAGTTCAGGTGACTCAGTCTCTTTCTGCTCTTTATTCTGAAGAAATAATCTTGGCAAAGAGGCAGACCCTTCTGTAAGTTCAGGGGGGTTGACTCAATGCCACATACATGATGGTTCAGAGAGAAAAAAACTTGGCAGAGCGCTAGACCCTTCTGTAAGTTCAAGGGATCTGGCTCAAAGCCTCGCACATGCTGAAACCCAATGGTTACAATTTGGCTATACTTTATTACTACTCTATCTAAGAACGAGCTAATCAGACTGTTCTATAAGTTTAGGTGGTCTGACTATAGCCGTGTCACAACTTGAAGAGAGTATAACTAAGAATAGAACTGATGGTAAATTGGGGCAGGCTGAACTTAAGTTAGTTCAGTCATATGCAGTCTTAGAAAACAAAGGTGAAGATAAGTATATATAACTTGGATACTTTGAACAGTTCAGGGCGACTAGAGTGGTCTAGTCATGTGCCCAAAGAAAAGAAAAGTAGTTGTGCCCTCTGTTTGTGTATATTTGACCAAGTCAGAACGCTCTATAAGCTTAGGTATTTTGACTCTAGGCCTGGCTAAGTTGGGCGCGCTCTGTAAGTTCAGGCGGCCTGACCTTTGCCTTATGTAAGCTGGGTATAAAGGGTTAAATCATTGAGAGGCCATGAACTATTGTTTGCTCAGGGTGACTCGGAGCTGGTGAGAGTACTTACTTTTGTGGTTTGGCCAGCATGTGACTGAGTGAAGTTACTACTTAGTCTGAGTTTCAGATTGATAGGTAGTTGCTTTAGCTGCTCGCCACGTGCTAGATCCATAGGAATTAGTGTCGATTCCTGAATTTTATGAAATAACTTTTTTTACTTAGGTCAATTCATGGCCTCTCAATGATTTTTTTACTTGGCAAGCTACTTTCTCTACGGGAAGCGCTACCGAAATTTCTGTAAATCCAAGGAGTTAGTAGAATTTTGACTTGTGAAAAGTTCAACCTTGTCTTTTCTCTTATCCGACTTAGTTAAAATCTGCGAAGTCTCCTTTTCTAAAGGGAATGCTGCCCAAAGTTTTGCTAATTCAGGAAGTTAGATAAAATTGGACTTTGGGAAGTCAAAGTTACTTTCAAATTCTGGACTTAGCCTTGTATAAATTTTGGAATAACACTTTTCTAGAGGGAATGCTGCCGAAATTTCTAAATGACTAAGGAGTTAGCTAAATCTTGTCTAAGTTGAACTCAAGTTGTCTTTCGAGTTCATATCAGGCTTAGTATAAATCTGGGAAGTCTCCTTTTCTAAAGGGAGTGCTATCCCAAATTTTTACTAATTCAGGGAGTTAGACAAAATTTGACTTTCCAGAGTTAAAGATTATTTATACTTTCATATTTGAATTTATATAAATTCTGGAAAGACACTTTTCCTACGGGAAGCGCTGCCGAAATTTTCTTAGTTTAAAGGAGATACATAGTATTCTGGAAAGACACTTTTGTTTGGGCACTTGCTTAGAGGTAGGCTTAGATATAGTTAACTAGGATGATCTGGGTAAGATCATGATATGGGGATTGTTCTCCATGGACTTATAGGTTTAGCCTGGGGCATTGACCTTTCATGTGTTACATGTCCTCTTGATCGTTTGATTCAAGTTCAGGACTAGTTTCAGTTTGATCCACAAGGATTATCTTCTGTTATCACTGATAACAGGACGGTTGCCGATCCGTCGGTCTACGACTCAATTCCAACTCACCCTCCACACTCAACCTTAAAGGTCTTAGCCTTGGTGATTTCATTGTTTCGTTAAGGTTTCACCCGTACTTTTATTGAATGGCCATTTAACAAAGGTACTGAGTATTTAACTAAGGTTGGTTGGACAGGAGGTTGGGGTTTGCATGGCTAAAGCGAGGGGTATGAGTGATGAAGATGGTTAGGGCTGACTCCGTGTAGTGCGTGGGCTGTTGATTGACTCGTTGATGTGACTTGCAGGTATGTGCTATGAATCAGATTCTGGATTTGGTTGTCTGCGATCACATATATACGTATGGTTATGAGGGACCCCAATGAGATTGTGAGAAGTGATCGTCACATACTTCCCCTTTTTTATATATGTATATATGAGTGTATCTGGGATGAATGTTTGTATGGGTCAAGGGGTCCCGTACAAAGAGCATACACAGACGTTAAAAACTGAGAGGCCCAGGGAAGACCCTTCCTTTTATTTTGCTTTGCTTTTTGAGGATTTTCGTAGCCTGACGTTGGTCCTGGGCCGGGATTCAAGGTCCTCGTCCAGGACATCCCAAGCCCTAGGCTCTGCAGGGGAGGGGTTTTCCCTCGCGCAAAGCCTATTTGCCTTGCCTACCGAGACGCTCAGACCAAAGGCCGGGGGTCTCGCGGCGGCTGCACGGCTATTCCTTCAGCCGTGCAATGTCGTGAAGGGTTAGACCCTCACGACACTTCGAGTTTGACACTTGAGTGTCATAAGCGGTACTCGGATCCACGAGAGACTGCTTGATTATAGGTACTACATAGTACGCCATCACTGCGACCGCCTGCGTACGCTTGCATTGCGGGTCGATATGAGTCAGCCCTGCGTCCGCGCGGTTTTATATCACGGCTCGCGCGCGACGCCTATCCGATTTCCGCATCAAAAAGTTATGGGTTGGCTACCGAGGGGCTAGAGGCGTTGTCGCGTTGTTTGTGTTGTGTCATTTTGTATGTGTGTGTGTGTGTGTGTGTGTGTGTGTGTGTGTGTGTGTGTGTGTGTGTGTGTGTGTTTTATTTTTGTGTTCGTAAAGTGGTGTGCGTGTGGTGTGTGGGATGCGTCCTAGTCGACCGACGACGAGTCGCGCTTGGGACCTCAGCCCCCCAAGATGTCGGGTCGCGTGCGGGTCCGATAGCGGCGTATTACCGCGCGTACCCCCTATGCTACAGCGAACGAGAAACGCCCTCGGCTAGTCCACCTCTGCGATTGCAATTGATTAGCTCTCGTACTGTGGACTGGTAGCTCGGCGGGGATACGCCCATCGATGGGAGGTGACAACTCCCGTAAGGTGTAGGTAAGTCGTGCCTCACGTAGGCCCTATCCTGTCGTAGGGGCTCGCGAGAGGTATGGCTGGCGCACTCGCCCGGAGCGGCTTGCGGAAGCTCCATGTATACATTTTGCGACGGGGATTTTTAACCAACTCCTGTGTGACGCGGCCGGGAGGGTCCCGCGCTGCCCTGGTGCGGTGCCGGACCAATGCGCTCGACAATGCATCCGCAAAACTCTCTCTCAACTCGTCAGCCAGCTTCTGAAAAGCAGTGGCTAGATGATGTCCATGTGGTGCGAGTCGAAAAGTCCCGACGGGCTGACTGTAGACTGGCTGGTTGTGCGCCTGATCGCCACGACGTGCTGTGGGATCGGGGAAAGCCCGCGCAAAAACTAAGTCGGCGGGTGACGATCGCAATGGTGGCAGGTGGCACGTGACGGCCGGGATCGTCGGTGCATGTATGAGGATAGTGACCAAAGTTGGGTGGATGAATGGCCCGGGGCCATGACGGATCTTTACGGCAGATGCGCCTCCTTGTTTCGAGTCTATTCTTTGGTATGAGTGTAACTTCACGGCAGTTAAGCCGAAAATTCTTTTTTTTTCTTTCATCTCCGGACTTCTGTACGATTGTCCTCTATTGAATCCATTTCGCACTTTTTCTCCCCACTTATCTTATGATGCGAATGACCATGTATGTTTGTCGTGGAATGGTTGTCTGATGGGCCGGCGCTTTGATTAGTCTCGAGATGACGGGGCAGGGGCGCAGAACACACGGAGAACTGAATAATGTGTGGCTGTCATTTTTGCACCTTTCGCGATGAGTCACCACGAATGAAGATTGTCGTTGATGGACTGGTCTTTGATTAGGGTAAAGAGTTGTTGCAATAGGATGCATGAGAATGATTGAATTGTTGGCAAGGACAATGTTGTTGGGATTTTGTTCGAGAATGCAAGAGTGTTAGATCTGTCGACGATGTGATTCGAAATGCCTTGCACACAACCTGACAGACAATCTGTCCTCTCAAAGAGAAGAGGGGTGACACATGTGACCTGCATGCGCGGATTACCGACCGTGTCCCACCTGACGTGCGTACTGTCTCCACGATTCCTGTATAAAAATTTCTTGGCGAAACCATAGACCATTGCAAACGCTCTCTCTCTCTCTCTCTCTCTCTCTCTCTCTCTCTCTCGTTCTGAGAAACAAAGGAATGCTCCCACTTTGCTTCGCATGTTTCGGATAAATAAAGGCGATAATCGAAAAAATTCGATCGATAGATGGGGGATTAAAGATGAATGACTGATATCGATTCTTGCGATTGAGTGGATTGCCATGTGGACTGAAGGCCTCACTCTGACTTCGCGTGCCTCCCGTACTCCCTCCACGTCCCTTCCCGTATAACGAGAGAAGGAAACGTGTATGCGAGTGGGACGTACGAGAAGCCGTCGCCAAGATCGGCAACCGATATTATTTCCCTCCCGAAACTCAATGCTCAGGATTTGTCGGAGCGGGCTTTGTCATCATTGATACGCATTTTCTGCCCTATTCACTGTGGTTACCATTCAACAAATTGATTGTCATTCCGTGGACGGCAGTGGCGTCCCATTGGCCTAACACCCTGTGCAACGACTGTTGTCGCCTCGAGCGTTACCAATCAAAAGGCTTCCACTACCGTGTACGAAGTGAGGACGAACACAGGGAACGAGCTACGCGGTTGAGACCTTCCACGTCAGACTCTGAGTTGTGCAATGAGCGGCGTCGGGACTTTATCCGAAAACGAGACACCAAATGTGTACCCGCTCCCTTTCACGTGAAGCGAAGGGCAACGGCCCGCTGGGAAGTTCAACGATACTTTTTGGATTGAATTTCCCCATGCCGAACGTCCCGCGCGCGCCTTTCTCTCCCTTGACATCCGCATAGTGACGGACCCTCCCTGCTTACCAGGTCGGACCAGCACGGGGGACTTCGGTTTTGTCCGTATCCCCACACTCAATTTTCTAAAAATCCTTGGCACACCCCATCTCGTTGTCATTCCAGGGCCCCCTTCCGCAACCAAAAACACTCCGAATGGAAGATAGTGCAGGGCGTGAGGTTGCGCGTCACATACATCCTTTCCGACTGGAAGTAAAATCTATACCGTCCCTGGGGTCTCGCAACCATTATGGCGGGAAGCATTTTCAATGAGTGCATTGTAATCTGAATTCTAGACTTGTCGGTGGAATAGGCACAGGATAGACGCTCCCCATAAGGGACAAGGAGCCAGAGCTTTAAGGGTCAACAACGATTTCGTTAAAACGTTCATATTTTTTTTTTTGCGCGAAATTGAAAGTCCTTTTTTAAGCAAATTTGTATGTATTTTATTAAGTATGTTAGAGGGGGTAAGGGGGTA
>BFEA01000581.1:900167-929324 GCA_003427395.1 Chara braunii
ACCCTAAACACAAATGCATGTGACTGGAAAGCGGGTGGCGGTTCAATATTGTAAGACATGGTGTGGAAGTAAAATGAGTTATCGATATTTTATGTATAACCGAGCAAAGATTTTCGATTATGTGGAAACCTACACATAAATGCATGCGATTGAAAAGCGGAAAAAAAAAAAAAAATGCTGCATTTTGATAAACCATTTCACCAATGTTTCTGTAGAAAAAAAAAAAATGCAAAAAAATATGCCTTTTATAGAACAAAATGCCAAAACATATGAAATAAAGTGAAATTAGAAAACAAGTTTTGTGAGAAATGAACCAGTACTATACAAAAGAAGGAAACAGGATTGAAAAATTATGAAGTTTGCAATGAAAAAATATAAATAGCTGCCAAGAAGAGCTAGTAACTTCAAAGAAATGAGAGAAAACAAGTGCCAGATTGACAATAATATTTAAAGGTATCCCCCGAATATAGATATAAATGTAAAAAAATCAGAAAGAAAGAGAAAAAATCAAGGAAGTTATGTGAGAAATGTATGAATAGTATACAAAATAAGGAAAAAGTAGGCCGAAATTATAGAAATTGAAAAAAAAAAGCGTAGTAGTCCCCAAGAAAAGGTACATACTTCAAAAAAATGAGAGAAAACAAGTGGTGGATACACACTAAATTTTCAAGGCATCCCTCGAATTCGGAGGGTTGAAAAAGATAAAAACACGAAAAAATGCTTGAAAAAAGGACTTTCAATTTCGCGCAAAAAATAAAATATGAACGTTTTAACGAAATCGCAATTGGTCTGTTTTTTAACCAAAAGGGAAATTTAAACAAAAAGAAATAACTACGCCCAGAGTGTAGTTGGCAAGGTACACAAGTGGCATTAAGCAGGTCTTGGGTTCAATACCCATTGGCCTCGTGGACCTTCCTGGGCAAGCTTGGGGCCCGCCACCTAGAGATATGCCATCGGTCCCCCCCGACTGGCATTGAGCAGAGATTGCTGATGCTCATAGGGGGAGGGGACCGGAGGGGAGGTACAGTGAATGACCCATCGAAGAAGCTCGGTCTTGATGCTACCGACAACCAACTGACCCCTCGCCCACCTGGTGTAGCCGTTTGAAACTGCAAAAAAAAAAAGAAGTTATACCTGGACCTGGTTGGAAGTTTGGAATTCAAAATATAGGAAGCTACACAGAAGTCACAAAAAATAGTTATAATTACACTATCGGCCAAGATACAGTTTCGAATTGCAGTTCGAGCAATGTATGCAACCCACCTTTCTGGCCAGGTAGAGTGCCCCAAGTGCGAGTTCCACCTGAAATGCGCCACCTTAGCGCTGACGCAACGACGGGTTCGCGGCGGTGGTAGCGCGACATCTCCGGGATCACCAAGGGGAGAGAAAACACGGAATAGGATAGTGAGACATGGAGTACGCCATCATCTGCAGGTAAGGAACGACGGTTTTTCTCAAGAAGAACGGTGATAGGAGGAGACTCCCAACGAATAGTAGCACCCCCCGAGAGCAAGACGGGAGCGTTGACCACCAGGCGAAAGTGTTGACCCGAATTTGAATCGGGAGAACAAGGTGCTATTAGGGAAGGCGAGGTGTGCGAGGAGTGCGAAAGAGAAGACGAACGACGAAGGCCAACAAAAGGCGTAAGCAAGAAAAGAGGTGGAAAGACGAGAAAAAAAAGAGAAGGAGAGAGGAATAAAAAAGGGGAAGGAAAAACGAAGAAGACAGAGGACAAGGCAAAAGTGGCAATAGGGACTAAAGGAAACAAGGGAGGGTGACCGGAATATCCGGGGCACAACGGCACAGCGAAGACAGGAAGCGTGGAAGTACGAACGAAGGAAGAGCGACGAGTATACACGACGCAAACAAGAAAACCCCTAGGGGACAGTGGGCAAGAGGATCGTCCAGACAAGGCGACGTGACAAAGACCCGAGCACAACCCACCTTCTCACGCGGCCCCGCGAGCAACTCAGCAAGCGGAGGAGGAGAGTGGAAACAAGTGAGCGTTTTCAACCACCCGACAGTCTGGATAACCTGACCCCACCCCTCCCCCTTCCCGATACCCAGTCTCCCTTCGTTCGGTCGTCCGTCTTTTTCTCCTTGGCTGAACTAGATTTCCCCCCAGAGTCGTGACTTTTCGAGTGAATCGAACACCCTCACACACTTCTCCCCAACTGATCGAAGGGGGGTGGGAGTCCGCTGACTCATTGATACCATCCTAGTAATTGATAGGGGAAGGGAGTCCACGCTGTACCAGGAACCGGGGAAGAACGAAGAGGTTGGAAGAAACTCAGGAAGGAATTTACAACCCCCACGACCTACCATCCCAAATTATTCGACAGTCAGACGGACAACAGGAGGGTGGGCCGCACACAAATTCACTATCAAGGGGGCAATGCGCCACGTGGCTGGAGGAAGGAATTCTACTGGATTGGGCGGCCACCTCACTCGAGAGGTGACCATGTCAGAACCCCCCCTAGCGAAAAAGACTATGGAGGGGGAAGAACAACATACACATATCTCACCAGCCGAACTCTTACAGGAGATGCAGGCAACCAAGGAAAGGAGAGAAGCACAAGCATCACTAGCTTCCTCCTCTTCATCCTGGGGAGCTAAAACAAAGCGCCTATACAGTGGAGAATCCTTGACGATTCACCAAGGAGAGGAGGGAGCGACAGACTAGACCTGGCAGATTCTGTTGGACAATCTTATGACTGCTAGTGCTTTCTTCCTTTCCAAATTCTTGACTAAAATTGACGACCGCCTGATCAACCAGAGGGGGGAAAAATGCCAAGTCAAAACACTGCCTGATGCCAAAATAGCAGAACGGAATGAACTATATGGTGTCACTCGTCATGCGAGTAATTGGGTGTTTTACGATGACGCCATGTACAAATCTTCCAATGACAAGATTGGCTGGATACTAAAAAGACTCGCGGTGCTTAAAAACGGGGAGGAGGGGGCGCACAATTTTTTCCTGATACAGCCAGTTTCGTCATCGGTTTTCAACGTCATCAGCATGCTTGATGCCGACAAAAGGATGATGGACTCCTGACGAAGCATGCGTTGTGGACGATTCAAGGTTCGAATTTACCCGTAGTCTCCCCAACGTCAGCAGAGCAGAGAGAAGAAGAGAGAGCAACTCATGTCCAACTATTATTGGGTGGAGTATCACCACGTCCCAATTGAGATCCAAGCTGCCTTTGTCCTGGATCTAGCGCAAAAATATGATATTGTTGATTTCATTGATCCTCTGCCTGCACACGTGGCGTCATGGGACAACTACTTGATGGTGGCTTTGGACATGCCAGCAGATCACATCTTTCAGATAGACGATATGATCCCATTCAGAATCGGGGGCAAAGACTTTAAAATACACACAGCCCATAAGCGACGCCCTTGGTGCTTCAAATGCCAGCAGTACGGTCATAGTGTATCAGAAGTTGAATGCCCACACCACCCAGGTAGGCGCATTAAAGCTATGGGCCGACTTCTTCGAGATCCGTTTCAAGCTACATGCTGGCGAACGGTTGACCCGGGCTAGGAAGGTTGGGTATATATTGACGAAACTAAGGAGGGAGGGGAAGTTAGATGGTGGGAATAGGAAAAGAAGGAAGCAATGAATTGGGACAGCAGGCCTCCGGACCACTGGGCCCCCCCTCACTCAGTCGACGAGCTTTTGAAGACACATCAAAAGAACCAGGACCCCATAGACACGAAACTGATGCAGGAACCGCAACCGGGCCACTTTCTGAAAAAAACAGACACAACGAAGATATGACAATCAGTCTCCCAAAAGAACCCCCCCCCCAAACCAATAAGAAAAACCAGTAGGAACAACAACAGAAAAATTTTCCAAAATTAAATAATCATTCTATAGTCAAATTACATTCTAAATTCTAAATTTTCATTCCATCTTTAAAAATGTCATTCCAATTTTAAAATTTCTCGTCTTACTTGAAAACTTTCATTCCAAGAATGGGGTATCCCTTCTTATTTGAATTCCATGCTAGAGATGAAATGAAAGTCTGGATGAGTTCATGAAATATTTTAATTGGACTGTCATTCTATGTAAGGATTTTCAATCATAAATAGGTCAATCCAATCTAAATTGAAAGGTATTTGTTATAGTAGAACAAAAATTTAATTAAAACATTTCATAAACTCATCCAGACTTTCATTCCTTCTTGAACAAATAGATGTAGTTGGAAGGGAAAGATCATATTTATATGGAAACTTATCAAATAAAACTGAAAATTTTAGAATTGGACGAACATTGAAATGCTAATTTATAAATATGAAGGATTTTTTTTTAATGGAATATTTTTTCAACTTTTATTTCTCGTGGGAATTTTTCTGTTGAAGAGCACCGGCAGGGATAATGAGGTGCAGCACCCAGATGCAAACCGTTTTGCAGTGTTGGGAGCAACAGAAAGAGAACAGGGGGTCGAATCCACAGGGGAGACGAGTGACGCAGCAGGAGCAACCGTAACAGTTACAGCAGCAGGACCGACATAAAAAGCAACCAGCACAGCAAAGTCAAAATCATAGAAAGACACAGTCTCCGACAGACAACAGATCAACCAGGCAGAGCAACCAGGGTTCTTGCTAGCCCCTGCCGAAGTGGTAATGGAATCACAAGCGGATATTAGTAGCTCTCTGATCAGGACCAACAACGAACTGGTCAGGAGAAGGGAGAACAGGAATTGGAGCAACAGACCAGCAGAAAACAATCATTCAATAACTGCCATTTCGTCAAAATGAACATCTTTTATTTTTTGAACGAAATTGAAACTAAGTTTTTTGCCCGAAACTCGTCAAAATTTGTTGTTCCTGAGATTCCAGCGTTTTACAAACGCTGGACCCCCTGGCTGTACATGGACCTAGCTTGAGACAAGGCACCTCCAGGCAGTCCGTCCTGGAGGTGCCTGGTCTCAAGCTAGGTCCATGTACATCCAGTAGGTCCAGCGTTTGTAAAACGCTGGACCCTCAGGAAAAGCAAATTTTGACGAGTTTTCGGCCAAAAAACTCGGCTTCAATTCCGTTCAAAAAATAAAAAATGTCCATTTTGACGAAATGGTCGTTCAATCTCCCACACGCGACAAATCCCTTCCAACAGGCCTTCGGACCACAACCAATGGAGGTGGAGGTGCCACCTCCTCTGCCCTCCGAAGCCACGACACCCTCCCCGCCCCCACCAGATGTAATCATGACGGACCCGGAGCCGGGGACACGAGGAGATATAAGGGACAGATGAAGGTCTTGGCGGAGTGGCTTCACGAGCTACTGAAAGCCCGATATGCACACAACAACCACCTATCTGAGAGTTTTTGGGATCAGGCATACGTTGACCTGTTTGAACTGCTAGACAACAGTCCGAGCCTTAAACAGGTCCTAGAGCACGGGCTTCCGCAGATAGCCAACACACAGGAAATCTGGCTCCTGGTGTGGGGAGTTGTCCACAGCCAGTTCCAATACCTGCTCCCCCAGAGGGAGAGAACACTGACAAGTAAAGGGCCTCCACAATGTCTACAATGCCCGTTCCCCCCCTGTGAATCTCCTCCCCCCGAGCCCCGGCAAGAACCTCAGCCAGGCACACAGATACCTGGTCAGGGGGACAAAGAGAAGGGGATGCCATGAAGGCCACGATTGCGACACCTCATTGAAAAAGGTCTGATATAGGGCCCTCTCCCCTTCGAAGATAAGGTCCTGGCGATCCCGATTAGGAAAAAAAACAACCAATGGGAAGTCGGTCTTTCCTAAGCTGAGGAACATGACTATGCACCCAGTCGGGGGGCAATCACTTTACGTGGATGGAGACTGCAGCAGGACGGGGAGGGACATGGCACCTTCAAAGTAAGAGATGCAAAGGACTTCATCAACAATCATTCTGAACCCCGGGCGAAGGCCATGATGAGGGTTGGGTCCGGCTCTGGTAGGATAGCAAGCAATGACTTATACATCTTTTTTGACAAATGGAAAGAAGCGGACCTGACATAAGTCTCACACAACTCGCTGCTTGATCTGCTACAAAGTAAGGTCAAACCCAGTCATACCTGGTCGGACACAAAAATTCTCACTTGTTTGTGTTCCATGCTCCGAAAAAATATAGTCAATAATGGAATAGCATGGGACCTGCACTCATGACACTTGTTGTAAAGACCAAGCACGAGACCCAGAACGAGATCGAACGAGGACGATAAAGGAGATGGATCAAAATCATTGGATTGAGGCTATTTACGGTCGTAATCGAGCCTGGAGGTGTACCCTACAGAGCGCAGACTAGGATCTCCGGTCAATCAATATCAATGGCCTGGCCACCCACAACCTAGATAAAACATATGCAATCTAGGATCTGCTCAGAGGGTGGGAGGCCGGAGCTGGCCAGATGTGGTTTGTGTTCAAGCAACACAATTGCTGGACATACCGGAACACAATAGAGCACATAAGGCAACCTGGCCCTTTCAGGCATACCGGGCGCATGCACCAAGTCCGACAATGGGGGGAGAAACAATTTGGATACCTCCGGGAATCTCGCCCAGAGGTACTGCACTGGGAGAGTGATCCGGAAGAGCGTCGTTGGGTGTCAATATTGGGGGCACTTGAGCTGGAAGTAATATGTGTATTTTGTATCTATGCACCCAACACTGCACGAGAAAGGGAGGAACTTTTTAAAGCAATTCAAAGCAAAATACCGCAAGACAATCAGTCATATTGGTAGAGGACTTCAATGCAGCATCCGATCGATGGTTGGACCGTTGGCAAGTCCCCCCCTCTACCTTGCGACACGCAGATTCTGAAGAGGATGAAGAAATGATCAACCGAGACTCTCTTTCTCTTTTCGACTCCTTCCGACACACCTTCCCCACGAAACGTACCTTTACATGTCTCAGAAACAACAACCCGCTCCGACTTTCTAAATCAAAAATTGATTTGATTCTAATTTTCGAGGCTCTCATGGGCAGTCTTACATTAGCAGTGATCCTCTCGACTAGCCCTTACCCAGGCCTGGATCATAAGATGTGTATGGCAACATTGACCTTCAGAAAAAGACCGGATCAAGGACCAAACTTTTACAAGATGAACACCTCGTTGCTCCGATTAGACACTTTCCAACAATACTTGTCCCAAGTATGGGCATACTGGAGAGAACGCAAACCGCAATTGGATTCTCACTTGACTTGGTTTAATAACGGACTGTACTTTCTTGCCAAAAAATGCAACGAATTTTCCAAACAATTAGCTAGACAACGTAACCAACAGGAAATCGACCTTCCCAACCAGCTCCAAGAATTAGAATAGCAGACAAATCCGCAATGCATAGAGCAACACACACAATTAATTCAAACAGTAAAAGCCCAACTACTACAACAAGCCCTGTACCGATGGCAAGGGACAAGAATCCGAGGAATGTTATCCAAGCACACCACGGATGACACAATGGACACAAATTGTTTTGGCCTTACCCGAGCAAGGGCAAAACGCACAGTCGTGGAAGCACTGTATGGGCCAGGGGGAGAAGATACCCACCCAGTTCTTACTACAACAGAATGGGTTAAAATAGCCCGGAACTTTTTCAAGAACCTCTTCGCCACTCACATCCCCACGAGCGATGAAGAGGAACGAACACGGCAAATAAACGAGTTCCTCCAACTTGAACCCGTAAACAGAGCCCTCTCCCCTGAACAGAGGGAGAGGCTGGAGACACCCCTAACCAAGGATGAAATATGGACGACACTCCTGCAAATGGAGGAGGAAAAGACCCCAGGGCTGGATGGACTCCCAAAGGAGTTCTGGGAGACAATGTAGAGGTGCATAAACGCTGATCTCATGGACTACTACAAAAACGTCTGGTAAATAAGAGAAATGGGGGAACTAGTAGGCCAAGGGGTCCTGTCCATCCTATACAAAAAATGGGATAAGTTCAACATAAGGAACTATCAGTCGATTACCCTACTCACGGTCGTCTACAAAATGTTGTCTAAAGCCTTGACTAACAGGATGATCCCGGTTTTGAACGGGGTTTATCCAAAACAGACAAATTCAAGAGAACATCCTGTTAGTACACGAGATAATCCAGCTGACTCGACAATCCAAACAAAACGCGGCTCTCATCTTTATAGATTTCGAAAAAGTCTACGACCATGTCGATTGGCTTTATATGGATAAAAGTCTGGAAAAGATGAATTTTGGGCCGGGCTTCCATAGGTGGGTGCGCATTCTTCACCACAACGCAACCACAAGAGTTCAGGTTAATGGGACCCTGGCCCCTCCAATTCGGCCGGAGAGGTCGGTACGTTAAGGCGACCCCATCGCACCTTTTCTCTTCCTCGTCATCATGGAGGCCTTGTCCACTAACCTTCGAGCAAATAAATACATTACACGAATCCATATTGCACGGGTCCCTCGGGAGGCCATCCCGGTATGCTCATTGTTCGTAGATGATCTCACCATTATGGTAGATGCAACGCACCAGAATATGATAGAGATCAAACGACTAATGGACAAGTTTGCCTCAGCATCTGACATGGTAGTGAACTGGGGAAGCAAAACACAGGGGTGGTGGATCCACCATCAGGGGGGGTGTCCACCAGACTCCCCGACAATTTAATGGCTCCCCCACGAAGCCCCACTCCGTGTCCTCAGGATCTCTATAACGGCCCAGGGGCACCCGCCCTCCAACGACAATTGAATAAGCACCCCAGCCTTGGACAAACTGGCTAGCTGGCGCAATAAGCACACATTTATCCTTGGCAGGGCACTAACACTTAACAACGTGGTCTTTGCTACCCTATGGTATAAATCAGTCCTCTTGCCGTTAAGTAAGACAACATTCCAATCTCTAAAAGCTAAAGCAGCGACCTTCTTATAGCGAGGTGATGACGAGCGGGAAAATGTGATAAGCCGAGTGGCATGGGAGTTAGTCATTCAACCAAAACGAGCCGGGGGTCTAGGCATTATTGATCCGCCAACGCAGGTCCAGACCCTGCGTCTGAAGTGGATGAAAAATCTGATCTTTTCCACCACTGTGACAAGCCCTTGGAGGGCCTTGACTCTTGAACACCTAGCCCGCCTGGCCCCGCCTGCACCGCCAGAAGTACATCCCCTCACGTGGTTGGAAGATCGCTTCTGGTCAATCCCGCGTAGAATCCAAGCCCAGCCAGTGGAAACATTTTGGCCCACACTCTTGAAAAGATGGCACAAACCCCCCCTCCCTGCGAAACCAGCTCCGGAGCGATGGGAAGAGGTGTACCGACAACCTCTCTTTGGAAACCGGTGGATTTTCCCACACCATGGTTAGCTACTCTACAGCTCCACGACACCATGGAAGGGATGGGTGAAACAAGGGGTGCTCCGGGTAAGACATCTATGAGACCGAGAAAAAAAGGATTGGAAGATAGCTGCTCAACTCCGGGACAAACTTCGGTACTGCCACCACATAGAGAAACATCTAGAATCCATAATAAAGGCAATCCCATTAGCCTGGCATAGGCTGCTAAGAAAAGGACCCACCCTACAAGAGGGAGATTGGGTGGCCTTCCCAGATGACCCTGATAGGATAGGCATAATCCATGAAGTGCGACTAACAAACACATTAGTGGAATACTATAGGATAGGGCAGGGGACCGGCTCCTGGACTCCCGCAACCCTTTTGACTAGCGGGACAAACCAGAGTTGTTCAGGGTGCGAGTGTTAGGAGAGGGAGCGAAAACCAGGGTATTTCAGCCTCAGACACCCATTCACGGGCTAGCCATAGACCCAGAAGAGTGGCAATGGCAACCTGCGCGGAGGCCAGGGAGGGTTCCTGACAAGAAGCTCCATCTTTATAAGTTGTCCGTCCGCTCCATGTATAAGATGCTACGACCTAAAAGAGCGATGAGGGACGTAGTCATAGACAGATGGGCCAGGCACCTCAACGTAGACAGATCCCGTCTGACGCCCATCAAATGGTTCGAAGAAAATAAGGTAAGACCAGCAAAAACGGCTTCCTTGCAGTGGCAGATTGCCCACCGCTGCCTACCGACGAATGCCTGGCTGATCAATCACACCTATCTGGAACAAAAAGGAAGAGCACTCCCATGGTGCGAGAGGTGCCTCACAGCCTTCCCTGCACAAAACCGAAATGAGACCATCGAACATATATTCATGCAATGTCCGGTAGCACTGCTGACATGGCGTTGGTGGGACCTTATCTGGCAAAAGATGACAACAAAAACACCCTGGCCATGGTCTTGGCAAGCTACACTGACAGGACATTGTCCGACACTAGAGCAAGCATCCACCTTTGCAGACAACATGTTAAGACTGGGCAGACGGACAATATTGTGGGTACACAGACAATATTGTGGGCACTCTGGTGGCAGCGCTGCACCTTAGCACTGGAACGAGTAAGAGTGGAGGGCCCCGAGCTGACATGGCATATAAAAGAGCTCATTAAACTAGAATTAAAACGAAGGTGGAACGAACTCAAACCCCAATTAGATCTCTTCCAAACTGGTCGAGATGTCAAGAGGGTGATTACCGGCTTTTGCACAGAATGGCTGGGAGGACACCAGGGGGGTTGGATAGCACGGGTAGAGTGGGGAGGAGATCGGGCTGCGGCACTAGGTCAAGGACGACCTAGAGACTATCATCTCATCTTCAATGAGTGGACTAACATTGAGCCCGCCTTCCCAATGAGGCCACCGTCTGATTTCCCAGACCCCTTCCCGCCCCATCCCCTGTCCTTGATTGAAATCCCAGAGTAACTAATCCCAGAGTAACTACCTACTAACCTGTCCCCCCCGTGCCCCTCGGGGAGGTGAAAACAGGCAATGGGACGCTGGACCCGATTTCCAGCTGGTACAGACTCAATACATCCTAAGGGGAGGGAGCAACTAAGATATAGTTGTGCATCTGACGCCGGATTTAAGGTGAAGAGGTCCCCCCCTCCTTCCACTATCCTGCTCAGTCAATCCCCTGAACGTCAAGGTAATCAATGCTGGCAGGAATACTTCATAACTTTTTTTTTTTTTTTTTTTTTTTTTTTGGTGGTGGGGGGGGGGGGGGGGGGGGGGGGGGGGAATAACCCTTTACGTAAGCCCTCTATTCCGGCGGTGGTAAGAGAACCATTTGAATTGAGGGCTTATTTGTTGGGCTGCTCCATCTATTGGTGGGGAGCGTCACCTGCCGGAAAACCGGACCCAGCGTCCCATTGATACATCTTTTAGCACATAAAATGTCCCATTAATACATTTTAAAACTCAGAGTGCGATGTTTATTGTTTCCTAGGCCTGTGACCATTTCTGTCGCATCCTGGGGCCCCGTTATCCCATAGAGCTGCCAATATCACCCATCCCAATATCACCCCTTGTCTATTAGCCCTACCTTATTTAGCAGCCCCCCTAGTTATGTCTGTTTCTTCAAACCCTTGAAGCCTTTTCAACCCTTTAAACCGTTTCCCTTCTCATGGCCCATATAAAGCACATTCATGACCCTACTAGCCCGAGGATCCTTTTAAGCCCTTTAAGCCCTTTCCCTTCTCAGGGCCCATATAAAGCACATTCATAATCCGACTAGCCTGAGGATCAGCAGGAGGGGGAATGCAATCCAATGCGTCGTCACTTTTGAAGTATAATGTAGTCCCGCGTCTTGAAGGGAGCAGCCACAGCACTGTGCACCTTGAGTCTTCACACCGTTGTGCCGCAGCCAGCCTGATCACAGTATCCCTTCGCTAGACTTCCTTCGTGGTGTAAGGGCCCTGCTCCCTTAGATGCATCGGTGTTCCTGGTGCCAGTTGCAGGACATGCGGCAGTGAGACGACGACTGTTGCTCCAGTCCTTGGTGTCATTACTTTTGTTGTTGTCTGTCAGTCCAACCTTCATTTGTCTCTCGTGTTGTTGCCAGCCAGTTGAGCGGTTGGAAGGGAGTCAGCGGGGGGAGTCAGCGGGGGGAGGTAGTGGAGGTAGCGGTTGGAAGGGAGTCAGGGGTTGGAAGGGAGTCAGCGGGGGGAGGTAGTGGAAGGGGGGGCATGGGTAAAGGGAGGTGGCAGTGGTGGCAGGGCAACGGGGGAGTGGGGGGGCAGTGGTGACTGGACTGGGTGCCGCGCACGTGGCGGGGGGGGKGTGATAGGTGGTTCGGGAGAAGGACAAAGTTAGGTTGAAGATAGGGAACCTGAAAATCAGCAAATGGTTTTCTCTGCCAGGTGGGTTTCGTGGACCTCCATGGTTTCCATACGATGTTCAGATCAGCATCCAGGGCCGAAAACAATCCTTTGCATGTAGGAGTCGCGGATCGCTTGTCTGGCCAGGCCCGGGGGTCTTTCTCTTCAAAGTGTTGTTGCTTCATGGACTTCGAGGCTTGCTGGATCTTAGCCCTGATGTCTTCCACGATGGCTTGTTGTGCCTGCTGCAATCCAAATTGGTGGTCCTTCCTTTCAAAGGAACATCGGGCTCTCCATGCGAGCATAAGGAGGTGCAGCCTTGTGTAGGAAAAGAGGTTGGTCGCGAATGGGGACCAATGGGTCAGCAGTTGTCTCTGTTCTCCCAATAGTATAAGTACCCTCACTTTTCACCCCTAGGGTAACCTTCACCACACTGAAAAGTGTAGTGGGGATCATGTTTTTTTTTTTTTTTTTTTGGCCTGTTTTGGTTTTGGTCAAGGTTTGTATGTGCCAAGTTTGGTGTTTGTTGTGTTCCTGGAGATGGTTGTTTTGGGCCGTGGTAGGAGCCCAAGATCTCAGGGTATGTGGTGGTCAGTGAGGGAATGGAAGGCCGCGTCCCACCACTGCCATAGCTGGGTAACCATAGGACACGCCAATAGGCAGTGTTCGAGAGTTGCTCGGGCTGGCTGTCGGGATCCACCACAGTAGGCATAAATGGGTGACAACTTCCCTTGTTGTTCAAGGTCAGTACGCGACACAAGCCAGTCGGGGGTGGGGAGGCAGCGATGGAGGATCTGCCACTGCAGAGACCTATGATTCGTGGGCATGATTTTCTCATATCTGGACCGGGTAAAGGATTCTGAAAGTTTGGGCTTCAATGGTGACTCCCGTGCCCATCTGCCTGCTATTGTGTGGTTGATCTGCTGATCCTGACAAGACGCCCTATACCCCCCTTTGACTGTATAATCCCATGCATGCATGGGATGAGGTCCGAGCCATTCCCATTCAACCGGGTCAAATGAGAGCTTGGCCACTGGCGTGGAGCTTTCGTATACACAAAAGCCATTCTCGGGGTCCCCCACCACTCTAACCTGCATGAGTCCTCCCCACTCATATGTTGTGTCCAGATCCTCCTTCCTTGTTATATTTGAAAGTCTGGCTGTGGGCGATTGGAGTTCATATGCTTCCAGTTCACAAGGCCCTTCGTTGTTTTCCCTGACCTTCACCCTGTAGATGGTCAAGGGGAGGGGCAAATCAGAAAATTTAACTACCCAGTCATCTTGCAAGACAGTGGGCCCTTCCTTGAGTGTGCGGTGCCAAGCGAGGGGGAGAGCCTCTCAACAGGCCAGTCTTGTCTTCTATGTTCTTTACATATTTGAGCCTCTCTTGCAGCAGTCGGGGGGTTGTCCATTCCCCTCTCGCCGGGTCCCACAGGTCCCCAACCGTATAGATGCCCTTTTTGGCCCAGATGAGCCAGGGCGAGTTTGTTGTTAGCTCAAAGGGAACTCTCGTTTCTTGGAGGATATTCGGGTTGCCGAAGAGGGGTTGCCTCCATATATCATGCCACCTGTTGGGTGACATTTTTTGCCGCGGTCCCCGTTGTCTCCACAGCTTGAGCATGTAAGGCCAGAGCGGATCCAATGTTATATCCATCATTGTTGCCTGCGCAGGGCCAGCAGTGTGCCCATTCTTTGGGGGTGACGGTATGGTCCAGTAGTTGTTGGTCAACCATTGGAACGGATGTATTTTTCGGTCTGTGTCTGTCCCCAGGGCTAGATGTGCTATCTGGAGACGAGCCAAGGGTTCCGAGGGAATGTCATTCCCGATGAGCAACCTGATGAGGACTTTGAAGATAAGGGCTTCACTCTATCTTTCAGGGTCCAAGATCCCCAGCCCCCCTGCTGCTCTGGGTTGTGTGAGCACATCCCATTTGACCCGACTAATACAACCTTGGGTCTGGGTGCTATTTTTCCACAAATAGGTTGTAAGCGCTTTCTTTAGCCTGACATATTGTTTCTTGTTTAGCGGCCATACTGCCAATTTATACCAAATGGCCGCTAAGATGGTGTTGTTAATTGCAAGTGCCCTCCCTACCAACGAGGTCTGTAGGCCTTCCCATTTTGCCAGTCTATCCACTGCCATATTGACCAGCATATCCCCATGGTCCGGGGGGGCCCTACTGCAGTGAGTCGCACCCCCAACACTTTGATTGCGTCTTCCTTGCGGGCCCAGGCTACGACCGGCTTGGTCGGGGGGGGTTGTCCCTGTGGATGGAGCCACCAGCCCTCTGTCTTGGATCCCCAGTTAACTCTCATGTCGGCCGCCAAGGAGAAGAGATGTATCACTTCAGTGAGGGCTTGGAGGCTGACCGGATCTGCACGTAGGAGGACGGCGAGGTCGTCTGCAAACAGCGATGTTACCGGTATAAGATGTTGAGGTATGTCCGGGATAGGCACCTTGCTAATCAAAGGATGGGATCTAATTAGTGATGCAAGGGCCTCCATAACTATAACAAACAGCAATGGTGCAATGGGATCACCTTAACGTACCGACCTCTAAAGGTGTATCAGTGGTGAGAGGTGACCATTAAGCATTATGTTCGTTGTAGCTGATCTGTGTCGCAACTGCACCCATCGACAGAAAGTCGGGCCAAAGTTCATCCTAGCAAGGCACATGTCTAGGAAGTCCCAGTCAACGTGATCGTACGCTTTCTCAAAGTCAATAAAAAGGATTGCAGCTTGGACTTTTGGCTGACGGGCATACTTTATGGTCTCGTTAACGAGCAGGATGTTATCCTGGATGTTTCGATTAGGCATGAAAACTGTTTGGTCCGGGTGGATGAGTATGTTCATGAAGGATAGCAGTCTGTTTGTCAGAGCTTTGGCTACCAGCTTATACGGGACGGGGAGGAGAGTAATAGGTTGGTAGTTTCTATGTTCTTTTTATCCTCTTTCTTATATAAGAGAGTTGTGACCCCTTGTCCAATCATTCCCCCAAACGAGCCCTCGTTCTGCACCGCCTTGATATATTCCATGATATCCTCACTCAGGAGATTCCAGAATTGCACCCAAAATTCCTTAGGGAACGAGTGTATCCCAGGTGTCTTCTCCTCTTCCATGCCCTAGAGGGCCTCCCAGACGTCTTGTGGAGTTAATGGGCTGTCCACAATGTCCCTTTGCTCATGCGTGAGGCGCGTGTATAAGGCCTATAGTAGTGTGTCCCTCGCCTGATGGACCTGGTCAAACTGCTTATTGAGGGTCTCAGATGTGAAGAGGTTCGCGTAATATCTGGCGGCATAGTCCGCAATTGTGTACGCGTTGGTTGCCGGCGGGGCTGTGTCGTCCAACGGGTGCCTGAGCCTGAGAACAGTGGCAGCTCTAGCTCTGGCCTTAGCTTTATTGAAGAAGGCTTTTGCCATTGTTCCATCAATGCGTTCCTTTTTTATTTCGCTTGCACTCTCCATGCCTGCACCTGTTGGTCCACGTAGGCTTGGAGGTGGTCCCGGGCCTCTTGGAGTCTCTCATAGGAGGGGAGGTGCAGCGGTTCATTCATCAGTTCTTCATCCCATTCTTCTAGGTCCCGCATGAGTTTATCAAGGAGAGCTTTTCGGTCCCTGGCATGTTGGATGAAGAACTTCTTCGCCCTTTCCCTTAATTGTGCCAACCCATCATTGAACCAGTTCACTCTTTCCCGACTCTGGTTTTTGCATTCGCCAATATTCCCAAAAAGTGGTGACGAGGTCTTTAAATTTGGGGAGGGGGAGCAGTGAGGTATTGAACTTATAGAACCCAGGTCCTCGCTGTATCTGGTCTGGAATGAGAGTCCCAGCGTAATCAACCTATGGTCGAAGGATTTACATGGGTTAATTGTTGTGATTTCCGTTGTGGTAACGAGACCCATCAGGTCTTTCGACACCAGTGTGAGGTCAATTTGTGAATTGGCCAGATCATGCTCGCCCTGAGACGAGAGGCATGTATATGCTTCTTGCGTGGGGTGCAGCAATCTGTACGCATCCTCAAGTTGTCTATCTGCCATAAGTTGCTTCAGCATGAGGACATCTGGGCCACAACTTGCCACTTGGGAGGGCGGCAAGGTCTGACGTTGGGATCTGGATCTGCGATCCATCGTGGGATCAAGCGTGGTGTTAAAGTCCCCTGCTATTATAACTGGGTCATCGCGAGGCAAGTGGTGGTGAAGGGCGAGCCAAAGATCCACTCTCTCTACGGGGTCATTTGGCGCATAAACGCTGACCATATAAAACTCTTCGCCTTCATACTGCATTTTTAAGCAAACCCATCTGCCTCGGTGTTTGTCGTAGTCCACTGAGAGAGGTTTGAGCTTAGAAGAGGGCGGGATCCAGATGGCCACTCCAGCAGATGCCCTTTCCACAGTCAGTGCAGAGTAAGATGTGTACGGCCATACACTTTTCTCTTTTGCCATATGGGCTGGTGTGTGTTGCAGATGAGTTTCCTGGATGCATATCACATCTGGCCATGCTCTCGTCAGCGGACTTCTGAGCATGTCCCATATGGCATCTTTTTTTCCTTGTGATGCCTGAATCTGACCGTTCACATTAGCGAGCGGATGTCAATATCTGCTCGTGCCAACTTAGCTTCCCATTGGGGCTTCCTCCTATTCCGGGGGAAAACCGGGGGGGATGGGGGGCGTTGAGGGGGGTGGGGAGGCACTGGGGGGGGCAGGTATACGGGAGGGGGAGGAGGGGGGCACATGAAGTGTGCGGGGGTGGAGTGTATGGTGTGGAGTTCTGCCTCAGAAGAGTGAGCAGAATGCTGACCCATTATGTGGAGTTCGTTCATTGGCTGCATGTCTGTGTCAACATTAGTTTCCATCATGGTTTGCAGTTCAGGCACTTCAGTTCCTAGTCATCCATAAACGATTCAGTCCTTGGTTTTTACTGGGAGAACAAATGGTGGATCATCCCACTGGTTATGTTCGTCCAGCACATTGTCCTCTAAGAAGATTTGCATGAACAACAGGACGTGGGTGAGAGATCAGGCCAGATTTGTTCTAAATCGGTTTGTGGAGAGGTTCATGAGGTTATGGTGAGCAAACGATGCGAATCTTGTCGGTGTTTTCATAGATGTGGTTTTGTAATCCATCAACACAATGACCGGTATAACGCCCTTCGGGAAAGATAGTGATGCAGGCAAAACGGCACCCACGACTCCGTCTGTGACTATCTCTTGGCGCTAGTATTTTAGATGCTTGAGGATTAGTACGGTAGAGGGGTTGCCCCTCCACCCTTCCACTGTAAGGCCCTTCGGGTCCAGGGGCTGTTCTGGATGGCAGTCTAGAGGGGGTCTGAGTCCCAGCAGCCATTGGCCACCATTCCTTTCCCTGGTCAGTTGGAGGTATGACCACCCCTGGAGGAATTTCCCCTGGGGCGTCGTCCTCCACTTGGAGTCTCACCCTGTCTTTCAGTTTCCGGGGGGGACGGTCCTTCATTGTGTCTGCTTTCAAGTCTATTGGCGAGGTGTCATCATCTTAGTCGTCGTCGTGCACAATCTGGATTTTCCGATGCAGACGCTGAAATTGGGGGATGGTGACCACAACCATTATGTGGCCTTCGTATTTCTTCGTGATTTGTGGCCCCCCTGTGTTGAAGGGGGGCGTGTCTGTTGTTCCTCCATATAGGTGGGTGCAGCAATAGGGGGGCCGTGCAGGGTGGTGCAAAGTTCTTGGACCAACAGCTTGGGCCAAGCCAGGCGCTCGTGGAGGAAAGCCTCCTCTTGGGGGTCCGGCCAACTCGAGTCATGTGCGGTTTGTTCCTGACAAAGTGTGTTAGTTGCATACTCCTCTATTTTGTCCAGAAACTCATTGACCATGAAGACAATGGCCGCTCCCACGTCCATCCAGTCAATGGACGCGATGTCCTTATATTTTTCAATAGTGGTCAGAACTCGAGGGCTGAACATTAGCACTCTTTTGGCGTCGACCCAATATTTGTTAGCAAGTTTGTCCTGTGCTCCATCCGCCGACATGGAACATATCTTGGCAAGGGTCTAGTCCGTACAACTTCTGTTTAACCTCGTCATTGGCTGCCAGCAGAGGAGGGGGAGGGGCCGGGGGCAGAGTGTCCTGTTCAAGCAGGGTCGGAGCCTGGGTTATTTCGATGTCAGCATTCACCTATAACAGGGCTGGGTGTTGCGTGTTCGGCGAGAGCTCATCCGGGGCCGAGGTATCCATATCTTGGGGCTCCGGTTTATCCTACCCCGAAGCGCAACAGCCGCGGGCTGCATCAGACTGTTCAGTGCCTGGTATGGCTGTTGCGTTTGTCTTTCCTGCTCAAGCCGCCAAAACATCCGCAGCTGTTGTTGTTGTTGTTGTTGCAGGATAAGCTCCTGTTCACAGCGAAGCTGTTGCTGCCACTGCAGGTGGAGGTGTTGCAAGATCTGTTGTTGGTGGAGCGACCTCTGTTGGTGTTGCTAGTGGTGGTATTGTGCCAGCTGAGTTTGTAATAAGAGGTGGGCCTGGTCCTCGCACTCCGTGTGCTGCCTGATTTGTTGCTGATGCGGTTGCGCTTGGTGCAACGAGTGGGTGTATGTGTGCTGGTGCAGAAGATCTTGTTGCCATTGTTGTTGTTGCTGATGTTGACCTTGTGCTGCCTGCTGCACAACTTGCTGCAGCTGGATTTGGTGTTGTGCCTCCCGCACTTGCTCCTGTTGTTGTTGCTGCTGCATTAGCGTTTGTTGTTGGCGTTGTTGTTGTTGTTGCAGTAGTTGGTCTTGTGTCACATGCTGCACAGCTTGCTGCAGTTGGATTTGGTATTGTGCCTCCTGCGCTTGCTCCTGCTGTTGCTGCGTCAGTTGTTGCTGCTGCATGAACATTTGCTGTTGGCATTGTTGTTGTAGCTGTTGTTGGCATTGTGTCGCATGCTGCACAGCTTGCTGCACGGTTTGTTGTAGCTGGATATGGTGGTGTGCCTCCCATGCTTCCTCCTGTTGTTGTTGCATCAGCTGTTGCTGCGGTTGTTGTTGCTGTGTTAGCTTTTGCGGTTGGCGTTGCGTATCGTGGTGCACTTGCCAATGGGTTGTTGTTGCTGTGCTTGAAGTGCTTGCAGTGCTTGCAGTGCTTGCGGCGATTGTTGGCATTGTGCCTCATACTGCAGCACTTGTTGTATTTGAATGTGCTGCTGTGCCTCCCTGAATTGCTCTTGTTGTTGCTGCTGTGCCAACAGGCGATGGTCCTGCTGCTGCGATTGCGTCTGCTGTTGGGCATGCACCGCATGGTTCATCTGGGATTGTTGCTGCCTTGGTTGCAACTGTTGTAGACACTGTGCTGCTTGCTGCTCAGCTTGCTGTAGTTGGGTGTGCTGGTGTGCCTCCCGGGCTTGTACGTGGCTCTGCATTACGTACGACTGTGCATTCACTTGTAGCTGCGGTTGCTGCTGCTCCATGGTGGACAGCAACTGCTGTTGTTGTTGCAGTTGCTGCTGTTGGCAGCATTGCACGGCCCCAGGCTCTTTGTCATTGGCAGTGTTGGTTCCTTCTCAGACAAGGCGGCGGTGGGCAGGGATAGCAGCGGTGGGGGCTGTTGAGGATGAAGATACCTGTTTGCAGTGGTTCCAATGTCAGTACATTCAACCTCCTCCCCTAGTTGTTGTGCAAGCGGCTGAATCCTTGCCTCTCCAGCCTGCGCGTGAGATGTCATCACTTGGATCTGCGCATTCTCTTGCTGTTGCGGATGCTGTTGCTGTTGCTGTTGCTGTTGCTCTATGTTGGATAGCAAATAATCATGCTGTCGCCCCTGCTGGCAACATTCCACAAGGGCGGGTTCGTTGCCTTCGGAGGTGTTGTTACCCTCCTCAGATAGGGCGGCGGAGGGCAGGGATGGTGTCAGCCGCGAGGGCTTCTGGGGCGGTTGGCGGGGCAGTTTGGAGTGAAGGAACTTGATATCCCCTGTCAGTTCCGAGATCACCTCTTTCATGCTAGCAGGCGACGGTCGTGTTCGAGTTGCTCCCGCCCTCCATCTCCCCGGGGGTCATCCTGCGGGTGTCCCCCTTCCCTTTGGCCGATGTGTCCTGTCTGGGGCTGTGGAGTTGAAGGGGAGTGACGCTGCAGCTTTTGGTGGTCAGGTAGTAACAGTTTGTCTTTAGGCGTGTGAGGGGATTGGTCATGTTGTTTTGCCGGTGGCTGATCCCAATGTTGGGCAAAAGCTGCGTCCTTGATTTTATTAAGCAGGGAATTGGCTTTAAACCATACTCCCTGTGGGTTGAGGCCTTTCCCTGTGTCTGCCTCAGGTTCAGTTTTAGCCGCCCCACTTACCTGGTAACTGGAATTTACAGTCTTCTGTCTTACCGCCTTTTGTAGATCCTCCCTACCCCCCTGTCTCTGCGTCGTGTATCTTTGGGTTAGGGGGGAGGGGAGTTGCTGCTTATGCTGGGTCTTCTTGTCCAGGTTGGGGCCAACGCTGGCCCCTTCAGGGAGCTGCTGTGGTTGTTGTTCAGCTCCCTGCCTCGGCCGTTCAGCAAGCATATATCGGGCCATCTCCGATTTGTGCTCCCCTGCCCCCTCACTCCCCTGCCCATGTTCTTGCTGCAGAGTAGTTGTGTTGGTCATTGTGGTTGGTCTTACTTCATAACTGTTTTCGAATGTACTCTAAGTTCAGTATGTATAAGGGACGCTGGACCTGGTTTCCAGCAGGTGACACTCCCCACCAATAGATGGAGCCTCTCCCCAGGTGCTAGTTGTGCCTGCTCTTCTCAGCACCACTAACACTCGTGGGGGAATTTGTAAAAAAAAAAAAAAAAAAAGGAGAGTGGCCCAAGTGCAATTGCAAACTGTATCTTGCCCCATACTGCAATTATAACTCGTTTTTGTGACTCTACTGAAGTTACCCTTTTCAAAAAATCAAGCCTCCCCTCGTTATTGGCCTTTTTGTTTTTTTTTCCCACACCCGGGATTTGTTTTTTTTTGGTTTCCACGCCTGCGGCTGAGCTGCAGCCGAGATGGGTTTTTTTTTTTTTTTTCCCATGCCCGAGGCTGGGCCACGGCCGAGATTTTTTTTTTTTTTTTTTTTTTCCACGGCGGAGTTTTTTTCTTGGCCACGCCCATGGCTGGGCCACGGCTGAGATGTCTCGGCCACGCTCGTGGCTGGGCCACGGCCGAGATGTCTAGGCCATGCCCACAGGTCCACAGGAAAATGACCGGTACCAGTACCGGGACCTCCCGCTTTTGCGAATTGTTAAACTTGCAGGCCATTGAAGGCATCATTCACTGTTTTTTTTTTTATTTGCAGTTTCGAAGGGTGCAAACTTTTTTTGCAGTATACTGTTATTTCTGTGAATTTGGAACTCTGCACGGGTCACAGGGGCAGTTGTCTAAAAAAAAAAAGATTATTGAGTATGGCCTGCATGACTGGGGATGTGTTGAGCTGTATACTGGCTCTACACGTTTGTGCTCGCCTGCCCGACGTGGCGGTTTGTAGCGCACTGACATGCTCGCCTGATGTACTCTCCCCCATTCAATCCAAAGTTTGTGCTTGCCTGACTGACAAGACCGCCGCTAATAATGTACACTGGCAGTTGCTGCGATGCCGGGGTTTGTAAGCTGCCGCCGGACCAGACCCTCTAGTAAAAATGATAAAATACAACGCAACTGTCCTTGGGGATAATCTATACCCTGGGTATATGCGTAGCCCAGCGAAAAACCCCTTTATGTTAGGGCAAAGGGCCTGTTTGGCAAAAAAGCCAAACCCTTCAGAAAAAAAAAAAAAACAGTCCTCCCAAGCCTCTATTTCCCCACTCAGTTGCTGCCATAAGCTGAGTTTTGTTGAGGTTACAGTAGCGGCGTAGCGCCAGTTTCTTTGAACAGGCAGGTGCAGCTCCCGATTCCCAACCAATAGATTGGAGCCATCAAAATGAGGATCCACCCCCAGCAGCTTCACCCTCCCATGATGTTGAAAGAAAAAAAGAGAAAGACACCCAACACCTGCAGGGATGTGCTTTACGCTTTCTTGCCAAGTTGCCATATAAGACACTCAGTCTGACAATGAAAAAGGAGATAAATATCATGGTTACTTTTGCAGCTGTCAGAAGTAGGGTGGGGTGAGAGAAGAGAATCAGAAGGCACATCTACTTACTCAGACTGGAAAGACCTTTTGTCAGGACACAGCAATTTGAAATCGCATTCGGAAAACGGAAGCAACTGAAATGTGAGTAATATCCCATTGCACTGGGCAGTGGAATCTGAACTCGTCCTTCGGCAACATATGGATGGAGAGAGAGAGAGAGAGAGAGAGAGAGAGAGAGAGAGAGAGAGAGAGAGAGAGAGAGAGAGAGAGAGAGAGAGAGAGCTAGATGCCATATCAGCTTGACCTTGTCGTTTTCTTTTCTTTCCTCTTTTCGGCTACGTATGCAGGGAGAGTGGCAATTTTCTTTTTATAGTTCGGATTTGATGTCGAGAAGGACAAACTTGTCGTTTTTGGAACAGTGTTAGAGAGGCCTGTTAAAAGCGTTCTCTTTCTTTTTGTTTTGGAAAGTTAACACAGTTCTTGTTTCCAGTGGAAAACAAGGGCAGTGACCTCAAACATAAACTCGGAAGATACTCCGGGCTGTGGGTCCCCCTAAAAAGACAAATAGTTGTGGGGCCATAGAGCTTGCCTGGGTTGGGCCATTATATACTGGCACAATAAAAAATGATACATCTTACAAACATACACATAGCCTATGGGCACGTACATACAATATAGGGGAAACAACGCGGAAGTCACAAAAATGAGTTATAATTGTGCTTTGGACCATGATACAGTTTCATATTGCAGTTCGGGCAACGAATACAACCCAGCTTCCTGGCCAGGTAGGGTGCCCGAAGTGCAATTGCAAACTGTATCTTGCCCCATAGTGCAATTATAACTCGTTCACTCTACTGAATTTACCCCCATATATTATACAACCACAAAGGTCCACAATACTAAGGCTGGGGAGGAGGTCGAGATCAACTAATGATGATGACAGGCGTTTCTATGATGAGTACCCCACCTTAAAATCAGCTAGACTGTGCATGGGAGAGTAGAGACTGTAGAGGGTGTGCGTCACTGGTTGGTCTGGGATCAACTGATGAACAAAAAAAAAAAAAGACGTGCCGGTATATTCGGCAGCCAAGTGGGGTTCGGCACTACCAGAACGAAATGGCTGGTGGTGCCAGGCTGCCAGCCAAAATGAGGCCTGTACCAGTCCGTATTTTTTTGGCATACAGGGCAATTTTAGACTCGGCATCTATAGCTGAGAAAGGCACTCAGTCTGGTAGTTTAAACCACCAGTACTTGGCCCAGCTATCGATGCCGAGCCTGAAATGCCCCTGCGCGCCAAGTTTTGCCGAAGCGCCAGGGTACCGTTTCAATTTCTCTTTGGCTGACGCTTCCAGCCATTGTGGTTCGGTACCCTGAAGCCCTAAAGGCACCGCATTAACGAGGAAGCACAGCGGCCGATAGCTGAGAAAGGCACTGGTGGTTTAACATTAGGGTAGGACAGGGGGGTCTCTTACCAGTTTCCACCAGGGGGATAGAGGCCTTGCACAAGGGTCATATATATAAAAAAAAAGGTTCGGACAGGGGGGGTAGGGATGCACCAGGGAAATATACGAGAGGAAGGGTGGGTGGAGTCTTCTTAGGGGTTCCAAAAAAAAAAAAAAAAAAAAAAAAAAGGGGCCCAGTGCCCAAGGCTGTGACTATCGAAAAGGAATGCAAAGACGATACCGGGACCCTTACTGGGCTTTGGGGGATTCCCCCCCGCGCCCCCCSCGCCCCCCCCCAACTTCTGACACCGACTCCATCCCGTGGGCAGTGAATCTACCTGGGTTGTGCCTCCCCTCAAGCACTCCTTCTCCCTCCCCCTCTCTTCCTCTTCCTGCTTGCCTACGCACTACGTGCGGGTCTTCATGATTCCCTATTTATACTCATCCACAGTTCACGACTGGTATCTTGCTCCCTCGCGTTGGTCTCTGAGGATCACTGGCTGTCGCCTCCAGTCGAAACATGTCGGGCATCGCCGACGTGGGCTTAGGTCTGGCCCCCGTCTGGGCGATCTGGCCATCTCCTGGTGCTTTTTCGCACTTACGAGCTCCACTCGCTTCATCGGAGCTTTTGTATGAGCGTCATGATTTTTCAATACGTTTGACGGAAATTGACGCTTGGGCAAAGCCTTCAAGAAGATACAGTCGTGCTCTTTGTGCTCTCTCCTGCTTTCCAGTCTTCATTTGATTCCCTTCATCTCTGTCTGTCTTCATCTCCCCCTCCTCTCATTTCTTCCACTTTTCTTTCCCTTCTCCTTCCTGTTCTTTCATTCTCTTCCCTACCCCCCGCCCTTTCATTCTCTTACTTCCTGCTCCCACTCCCTTTCCAGTTTTTCTTCCTCTCTCCCATCTGAGCTCTCTCACGTTGGCCGACTGCTTCCATGGGCTACTACCTGTGTTCTACTTAGGGCGAGATCCCACTGGCAATGACTACTGTAGTAAGTGTCTGAATGTGGACGTGTTTGTGGGTGCAAAAAATTGTGATTGATCTGTTTTTCTGCACCTCTGCGTGGAGCACGTCCAGATTCAGACACTTCTTCCAATCCTCTTTGCCAGTGGGATCTGGCCCTTAATACAATCTGACTGCTGTTGTCTTCAATATTCTTCGCTCTCTGGAATTATTATAAGGTGGTTACAGTTGGTGCATTGGGTGTAAGACTGACTTGCATTTGATTATCTTTTGGATGCGCGATCTCCGAATTTTTGGGAAGTATCGTACGGCAGGCTCACATATGCTATTGCCAAAGTGAACCGCGATGGTGCTAATCGCTGCTCTAGAGGTGCAAGGCGCAATCATTCGTACTGAAATGTGTTTCTCTTCCCTGTCTATCTCACCCCTAAGGCTTCCTGCTTCTGCATGCATTTGAGCTGTGCGATCCTGGCCGCCATGCTCTAGCATCTTCCCTCCCCGATCATCTGATTATCTGAATCACCCCCCTCTCCTACACCCCCTCCTGATCACCTCACTCCTATACCAACCCCACCCCATCTCTAAGACACTCCCCATCTCTGCAGAGCCATCCCCCCACCTCTAAAATCTCGAGGAGAGTGAGTAGCCCAGTATTACCTACAATAACTAAGTGACCCTGCCAGGCAAATCCAAGCCTTAGGGCAGCAACTGCCACGGATCCGATTCCCAAGTGCAACAAATCCCCCAGCATACAAGTCACTAGACTTCTAAACAAAGACATATTAGAGCTTCCCAGGCTCTCCACAGGATTTAGAAGCACATACAAACTAGGTTCACAGGTTCTACAAAGGATTTAGCAGCACATTCAGACTAGGTTCACAGGTTGTACAAAGGGTTTAGCAGAGCACCCTGCTGCGGCTTTGCCCGGAATCCATCCTCGCCTGCGACCCGTTTAGACTGTCTGGTGAAACGGCACCCCGGTAGGCTGGTACATCATGCACGGTGCTTTTCTGCCAAAACGGGTGGGAAACGTACTCAGTCTGGTGGACTAGTGGTTCTTTAATCAGCTCTTCTGCGGTCCGGGACAGAGATTCATTTACCCTTAGAAGGGGAGAACCAGGTGAAGAATCGGCAGACAGAGGGTGAAGGAAGTTTGGACAGTGTTTGGAGAAGTATAGGGCGTAGGCAATAGGACTTGAGGGGGAGGGGGGGGTGGGGGGGGGGGGGGGGGGAGGGGGGGGGGGGTAGGAGGTGGGGGGGAGGGGGGGGTGTGAACTGGGACAATAATGTCAAATCACCAACCATATATTGGATTTGCTCCATAGGCTGGCTGCAGAGAGTACCCAGTGAGCCATAGCCATCGGCAATTTATACCATAAGCTGACACATAAGGGACAATAAACCCTATTTCCAGCAGGTGCATCTGCCCACTGATAGATGGAGCCTTCAAACAGGCAAGTACTTCAGGATGCTGAGGAGGGTGCTTCAATCACCTCCTTACGTGGACCCCCCCCCCCCATGAATCGAAGTTTAACCATGAAAAGAANTCTCTCTCTCTCTCTCTCTCTCTCTCTCTCTCTCTCTCTCTCTCTGTGTGTGTGTGTGTGAGAGAGAGAGAGAGAGAGAGAGAGAGAGAGAGAGAGAGAGAGAGAGAAGCCGACAACCGCAGTCCCAATGCCGAATAGTTGCAGAAGCGGCAAGGGGACCATGGCGAGGAAATCAACCGGTATGCGCTGCGACGCAGCGTCTGAACTACGTCCAAACAAAGGAAACCAGCGTGACGCAAGGACAGAAAGAGACTGTCCAACGGACTCGGAGTTCTTCCGGACATCCGTTAAAATTGTACCGACACCGAGAAGATCAGCATGGCTCCTGCGCAAGTAAGGATGACACGCAGAAATCGAGAAAATGGTCCAAATTCTTTCGGGGGGGAAAAAGTTCAACGTTCAACGGAGTTCTATACCCTCCAGACTCCAGTCGAGAGGTTTTGCCGAGCCAACCGCTCCCCGGTGCTAAAAATAGAGGCAGCGCTTTGGGTTCGATTTCCTCGCCCTACATGTATGTACGCCCGTAGTCGCCTTGACGCTGCATCAACTGTTCGGCATTGCTGTCGATGAACGGCTCTTGTTTCTGCGTTTTTTTTTCTTTTTTTTTTTCTTTTGGGAACATACTCCAATCTATTCGTGGGGAGCAGCACATGCTGGGAACCGGGCCCAGCGTCCCATTCAAGATCATGTTGAGAAGTGCCGCTCTTGTTTCCTCAATGCCTTGCTAGTTATTTCTGCCTTCTTCTTCTTCTCACTGTCACTCGTCGTCGTTCTACACTGAGTGAAGTCGAAGGACCTGGGACTTTTGACCAGGACCTGGGAAGTTTGACCAGGACCCGGGACCTGGGACTTTTGACCAGGACCCGGGACTTTTGACCAGGACCTGGGACTTTTGACCAGGACCTGAGACTTTTGACCAAAAACGGCCCGGTTGTTGTAGAGGCCCTGCTCCAGGCACATGGTTGTCGCTGCATCAGCCAGCCATTGGTTGTCCTGATACAATTGTTCCATTAGTGAGACCGCCTCCCCAGTCCCAACTCATCCTCTCATCTATTCTGGCAGCGCACCCCCAATTCCTTCTTTTTTTTTTTTTTTTTTTTTTTTTTCCCCCCCCCCATTTCCTTTTTTTTTTTTTTTTTTTTTTTACAAAACAACGAAACCCGGGGCCAAGTCCCACTGGTAGCAGAGATGAGTTTCTTTTTTTTTTTCAAAAAAAAGGGGCCCTCAGAGTTGAGTTTCCTCAACGCCTGAATCTGGACGTACGTGTTTGTGGAGATATGCAGCGGCGGAAACTCAATGCCATTTCTGCACGTCTCCACAAACACGACCAGATTCATGCGTTGAGGAAACTCAAAGCTGCTACCAGTGGGACTTGACCCTAAGAGTTATCCCGGCAGCATTAATTAGCCGTTTTAGCTTACGCACCCCATTTCGAAATTGGGACTGGCTAATTCCACAGACTTGCAACCGATACATACTACGAAAAAGTTACAATTACCATTAAAAAAAAAAAAAAAAAAAGTTACAATTAGAAAGCGCGATTGCGCTTTTCCATTTTGCGTTTTGCGTTTTGCGTTTAAGATATGCAAACCGAGCTGTTCAACCGAAGGAACATAATTAAAAAAATGCGGCACTGCCTTCACAAAAAGAAAAAAGAAAAAAAGAAGATGATTGAAAACAAAACAAAACACTGCATCCTCTTGCTGTCTTCTTTGTATAAACAGCAAGTTCTCCTCCTCCTCCTCCTCCTCCTCCTCCTCCTCCTCCCCCTCATCCTCCTCCGTCTAACATTGTTTCCATTTCAGTTCAGCGTCAATAAACTCAACCTTCACGTCCTCCTCCTCCTCCTGGATGATTAAAAAAACAAACACTGCATCCTCTTGCTGTCATCTTTGTATACACAGCAAGTTCTCCTCCTCCTCCTCCTCCTCCGTCTAACATTGTTAGTTCTCCTCCTCCTCCTCCTCCTCCGTCTAACATTGTTTCCATTTCAGTTCAGCGTCAACTATCTCAACCTTCACGTCCCCCACCTCCTCCTCCTCCTCCTCCTCCGCTAGCATTGTTTCCATTCTAGTTCAGCGTCAATTACCTCAACCTTCACGTACCCACTGCTATGGGTGTTGTCCCTGTTTTTGATAGACAGGGTGTTCCTAATGGTGACCCGTTTCTTCAATATCTTCTTATCGGAAGGGGAAGGAGGGGGTTGCTTTACCGACACCTTCCTGCAAGGGGTCCATCTTGCACAAGAGGCACCGAAGAGCAAGGAGTGCGGCTTGTACCCGCTCCTCTTTCCCCCGAGAGTCAGCGATTCGCTCCCCGAACAAGACACGGATGACCCCTCCACCGTGTACTTAGACCGCAGCTCGGCCGACAACGTCTTGTCGAGCTCCATGAACCCCTGGACACTCCAGTGGGACACCAGAAATTGCCAGCGGGCTGGGTACGACACTTCGACGGCGAGAGAGCACTCCTCCTCCTCCTCCTCCTCCTTGACCGTGTCACGTGACACACGTCCAGCATTGGTAACGCTGACCTCGAAGTTCTGAAGCGAGATAGACAGCCCGCCTTTGTCCTCCGTGAGGACCCAACGAGTTAATGACCTGGTTGGGCAACCGGATCCCGACTGCTTCACGCTCTTGATCACAACGTCTGGAGGACTCGCAGCACCTAGAGAATGCGCATGTCGGGATCCCGACTGTCTTCGCCCTTCCACCCTCCGGAAGCTCGAGCTCCCTAACAACAACAACAACATCGCCATCACAATCAGCAGCGCTAAAAGCACGCGACATGCCACGCATGCCCTCATCCTCGCAGATCAAGAAAAGATTCGTCGTTCAGTACCCTGTCAATCCAGCACTATTCACAGCTCTGCACTCGGTGCGTGAATGCGCACGCCTTTTCTCTCTCTCTCTCTCCCTCTCTCTCTCTCTCTCTCTCTCTCTCTCACACACACACTCTCTCGCTCTCTCTCTCTCTCTCTCTCTCTCTCTCTCTCTCTCTCTCTCTCTCTCTGTGTGTGTGTGTGTG
>BFEA01000582.1:0-14441 GCA_003427395.1 Chara braunii
ACACACTGAAGGTCGTCATCGACCTCCACCAGGTAACGTAAGTATCACACTGCCGTCCTCTCCCTACGGCCTTCCTCTTCCCCGAGGACCTCCCCATCTAGGCCACCCTCTTCAACAACTCGCCGAACTCGGACACCACAAAGCTATGGCCGCTCTGATCTCTTCGCTAGGCGCCTTGCAACCCTGGCACCAGTCATCTTCTTCCTGAGCGCCGTTCACTGACTCAGACCGCCGGGGTAGTCAGTGGGATACTGGGCATATCGGCCATTGCAAACCCTCTGAAAGGTGCTGCCTTTCTTCAGCAGGGGTAGTCTTGTCATAGTGCTCCTGTAGCCTGTTGGCATTTTGCGTCCCAGTTATCCCTAAGCTTGACCTGCACAACCTTTCTTTTTTTTTCTTTTTTTTCCAAAACGCACCCCTACCAGTGTTAGTGGTGCTGATAAGAGCAGACACCACTAGCACCTATGGCCGGGTCCTCCTTTGGCCGGTAGGTACCACCTTGCCGAGCCTTCTGGAGTCAACGGTACCCTGCCCGGGCCAGGTAGAACTACCAGGTCTATCCAGGGGTTAAAAGGGCCTGGCCCCCATTTAATTTAGACCCAGACCCTGGGCGTATTGGCCCTGCACTGCCTTCCGTGGGACCCAACCGGGGCCTTGCACATGAAATAGAATAAATAAATACATTGAGTAAATTTTTGAATTATGTTTCTTAAAAAATAAACCATACAACAAATGAACAAAATAGGTAATAGGCAGAAGAGCTTGAGGAAAAATATGAGATGAAAAAGGCAGATGAAGACACTTGTCGTACCATAGAGCAATCATGGAAAATGGGCCACAGGCCCACACACCTCCCAGTGGAACACCCTCCCAGCTACATCCATCATACCAAGGGGAAATGTGGGCGGGTGGGTGGGTGGGTTGCTTAGCCGAACTGGTGCGAAAAATTGAATGCTCTCCAAACTGCCCAAAGTTTTGACAGACGATTTGTTTAGACAGAACAGCTTGTGGAAAAATATGAGAGGAAAAGAACCCGATGAGGACACACTTGTCATACGATAGAGCAATCATAGAAAATGGGCCATAGGCCCACACACCTCCCATCCACATCCACATACCACGGGGAAATGGGGGTGGGTGGGTTGCTTTGCAGAGCCGGTGCGGAAAATTGACTGCTCTCCGAACTGCCAAAAGTTTTGACAGACGATTTGTCTAGCCTACGTTCTACTACACGCAGTTGAGGGCCCTCCGTGGCAGTGGCACCACTTATCGTGCGGGAGGGCCCTCAAACCGCACATGCGGATGATGATGCTCAATGGGCTTGATAGAGCTGACCACTTTCAGACATGCCACGGATGTTCGTACGTGAGAAGTTCTCAACCTATGAAATAGGGACTCGCTACCCCAGGAAGCAATTCCGGTCTGCTCATTGTTTGCAGATGACCTGACATTAATGATCGAGGCATCCCATGAATCATTGGAAGAGGTCCAACACTAGATTGTCTGATATGAAGGTTAACTGGGGAAACAAAATCCAAGGCTGGTTGATACACCACCAAAGAGTGAGACCCCCGGAAGAACCAAGGCTCAAATGGCTTCCAAAGGAAGCCCCCATTAGAGTACTTGGGGTGCTGATGTCAGCAGAAGGCAGGTCGTCTACTAACAATGAATGAATCTCTAGCCCACCCCTGGAAAAGATGATACTCTGGAAGGGCAAACATACCTCACTCATTGGACACTCCCTAATCATTAATAATGTGGTATTGGCCTCCCTTTGGTATAAATCAGCTATCTGGGCATTAGACAAAAACGCCCGTCGCCCCATGCGGCATCAGATAGCGGCCTTTCTGTGGAGAGGTGATCATGAGAAGCACAAAGTGATCCGCAGAGTGGCTTGGCAATCCATAATCCAACCCAAATCGAAAGGTGGATTGGGCATTATTGATCCTTCGATACAAACTAAAGCACTTGCAATTCAATGGCTCAAACATCTACTTTTTAATCTAGAATCACCATGGAGGGGGCTAGTTCTAGAACAGATCACCCGCTTAGCACCACAAAGAGTTGAGGGGAGTGACCCTTTGAAGTGGCTGGAAAATAGGGGATGGCCCATCCCAAGAGGAGGTGTGCAACATCATGATCCCCTCCCACACTCACCCAATTAAGCAGCAAGGGCCGACCTGCGCAATGACCCCTTCTGGCCTGACCTTCTGAAAATATGGAGAAGTCTTCCCCTACCGGATAAAACCCCTCCAGAGAGATGGGAAGAGGTAGCACGACAACCCCTTTTTGGTAACAGAAGGGTAGTTGACTCGAAGGGACAAACCCTCCATTGCATGGATTTTCCATGACAAGGCTGGGCCAGGCGAGGAATAACAAGGATAAAAGGCATATGGGATGTGGAAAAGAGAAGTTGGATTGACCCGGGCCACCTAAGAGAGAAACTACGTTACTGCCATCGACCAGAGGAAGCCTTGGAAGCTATAATAGAAAAGATCCCCCTAGCCTGGTGGAAAATCCTAAGGAAAGGCCCCACCCTGCAGGAGTTGGACTGGGTCGCATTGAGGGACCGAACAAGTGAGGTGGGCAACATCGTCTACTGCGAGCCCGACGGATCAATAAGAGTAAACCTCTTCCAACTAAGTTGGAACAACGTCCTTCAAAGAACCTCTCCGGAAGAAACAATTATATGCCAACGGGAGGAACTTTTCAGAATTAGAGTGCTCCATGAAAGAGACCAATGGATCGCCTATCTCCCCCATATCCCGGTCCACTAACTCGCCCTGGATCCGTTAGAATGGGCATGGACAACTCCAGCGGGGAAGGCCAGAAAACTCACTAGAACATTATATGGCCTAACAGTAAAATCGACCTATAAGCTCCTTAGGCCGAGAATAAACCTTCATGACCGGGTGGAGACACGCTGGATGAACCACTTAAACATCGACAAGGACAAGGTAAGAGACGTAAGGTGGTTCATAACGATTAAGGACAAACCAACGAAATTCGCTTCACTGCAGTGGCAGATCGAGCACCGCTGCCGACCGACAAATGATTGGCTGATAGATAGAACGAACCTCGATCAGAGAGGGCATGCCCTGCCCTGCTGTAGGCTCTGCACCAATGCGTTCCCATCCAGAAAAATGTCGAAAACAATTGAACACATACTTCTTCAGCGCCCAGGAGTGGTGTGGCTGTGGCGGTGGAGGGACAAAATCGGGGAACAACTAGAAACTCAAATCCAGTGGTCGTGGGACTGGAAAACCTTGTTGTGCGAAACCTGGCCGAACGACCTATTGAACGATTTCACCAGCAATATGTTCAAACTGGGACGTAGGGCGGTACTCTGGGCCCTCTGGTGACGACGCTATACCTATGAAATGGAAAGAGCAAGACTGGACGGACCCGAATTCACGAAAAGCATATAGCAACAGATCCAAACAGAAATAAGGGCAAAGTGGGAGAAAGTTAAGGTTCAGATCCAATTACTACATTCACAAAAAAACATCCAACAAAGAATGAAGGAATTTAGCCTGAGCTGGCTTGGAGGGGACAAACGGGGGGAGGATTGCAAAAGTGGAATGGCAAGGGGGACAAAAGGATTTAGGGGAAGGACAAGAGAGAAAAGATCTAGTGAAAGACTACCGGCTCCTTTTTCATGAGTGGACTAAGATCGATACATCAATCCCGATGAGACCCAGCGAAGATTTCCCTTATCCCTTCTGCCCCCCCCCCGTCAAATTGCTTGGTGGGTTTGGAATGGTATGGGAGGGATGGAGGAAATTAAGCAAGGAAAGTGGAACAATACTACTAAGGTTTTAGATACCAGGGAGAGAAGTAAGGGTTTAGGGGTTTAAGGGTCTACCCCATCTTACTGAAAATAAAGCATTGATTAGATCCAAAAGATCTGGCACCACAAAGAGAGGAGGTGAAGAGAGGACTTCCCAACATTTTCTCTAAAACTGTACCAGCCCTTAACTGTGTTAGTTGGCGCCCTTCCTTTGAGGGTGAAGAGGTACAGATGGCAATGGTCACTATATAGACTCAGTCAATCCCCTGGATTGCAGGGCAATCAATGCTGGCAGGGCCCACGGTCACTATTCTCATTGTTCTCGAACATTCTCATTGTTTGTATAAGAGACGCTGGACCCGTTTTGCAGCAGGTGATGCTCCCCACCAATAGATGGAGCCTCTCCACATGTGTTAGTGGTGTCTGCTCTTACAAGCACCACTAACACTGGTGGGGTTTTAAAAAAAAAAAAAAAAAAAAAGAGTTGTCAGACTCTAGAAAATAGCAAAAAAGTAGGCCTCGCTCCACATACACAAGAGGGCTCTACTCTTGACGGACTCTCTTACACTCTAAACTGGAGTCAAGTGTAGTGGAGCGAAGAAACCACTGGCCAAATCTGCAAATTGAGAATGAATCTTCTGTTACAACACGAAAAGATACATGGGCCGCACTTTGGACAGTCTACGGAAGGCAGATTCCACAAAAGGACACCGCCATCCTGATTTGTCCACCCACTGCCAGCCTGGTTTGTCCACCCAGACTTGCGGTGGACCCTCGAATTTCGGCACCGTTTCGAGACCAGCACCCAGGACCCTTGAGAAAACGGGTGTGGCAGGCGGGCAAACACTAGAGGAGTAGAAAGTGTCGGTCTACCACACTTTCGGACAACACTCGACACACATTTCGAAACCGTTTGTTTAGTTTAAGTGGAGCGATGCAGAACTCTCAAATTTTCGAGAGTCTAGTGTAGTGGAGCGAGACCCTTTTTCGCTTTCCCCCCCCTCTTTTTAAGCTTTTTCGTTTCACTTTTTCCTGGGTCGAATTGAAGGATGCATCAAAGTCAGGTTGGCCACTGAGAATCGTCTCCTTTTCAACTTTTTTCCTGTTGTGCCCAGGATGGGGTTGGCGCTGGGCCGCGGCTAAGTTCAGGCCCGGCCCTATTCCAGAACAACCCGACCCTCAGTCTGCCCGTATTTCGAAGCATGTCGAGTCTCGAGCTACCGGTAGGTTACACACACACACAAAAAAAGGAAGATAGAAAAGAAAAAATAATAAACAACATTATTCTCGGTGGGCTGTGCGGGGTGTTCCTGAGACTCTGGGCATGGCTCCACTACTGTCGACATGCACCAAAAACAGCCATTTCGTCAAAACGGACATATTATATTTTTTGAACGAAATTAAAATTGAGCTTTTGGTCCAAAATCCGGTCCAAATTTTTGGCTCCTGGGGGTCCACCGTGGCGGACCCTTAGGAGTCAAAAATTTGGACCAGATTTTGGCCCAAAAGCTCAATTTTAATTTCGTTCAAAAAATATAATATGTCCGTTTTGACGAAATGGCTATTAAAAGATGTTACGATCCTGGCCAATTTCGAAGTATACATTCATCCGAATGTACAATGCCATCCAATTGCAAAAAGAAATGAATGAACTTGAGAGTAGAGAGAGGGAAAGAAGAAGAAGAAGAAGTAAGAAAGAAGAAGAAGATGATGTACTCCAGCATAGGCCAATGACAAGGCTCCTCTTCTTCGCCAACCACTCTCATCCTCCTTATCTCCTCCCCTCTTATTCAAACAAGAAATAACAATAATAATGTTGAATGGTTGAACCAAAATCAATGTCTAAATCCCACTTCTTTTGCAGGCACAACATGAGGTCCACCATAGCCATGGCCACCCTTCCTCTTCCTCTACATGCAGGCCGAGGCTATGGCGGAGCATTGAGGGCTCTACCCTCCTGTCCAAATGACCACCCAAAGCAGCTATGTCGCTGCCTCTCTGTGCAAAGGACAATGCAAAGCAGCTATGCCGCTGCTCACTAGCCCGCCATGCCTGTCTCTGCCCCGAGCTTCCTTGGTGCGGCACTACCCCAACGGGGGCCTTCCAGATGCAGCGCCTAACAAGGTGATGAAGATGCTGTCCACCATAGCCAGGTAAGTACCTCGCCACTCTCCTCCTTGGTCCCCTTCTCCCTCCTCCTCCTACCAGTAGAGCTCCACCATAGCCAAGGTGGAAGCTCCCGACTTCTTCCTCCCAGCAGCGTTGTAGCAGCCAGCGCTCTTCCAACCAACACTCCAGCAGCATGATGCCCAACTCGCACACTGAAGAATGAGGCCGAGCTCTTCCCTCGGCCTCTTGATATAGCAGCCTACTTGCCTCCTGGGCGGTGACTTCCAGGCCGCTCGGCCTCCCAAGCAGCGGTACCTCCTCCCTTTCAGAGGGAAACATCATTGCAGACTCTGATATTGCCCGTACAGGCTCTAAACTCAGACTGGATGGACTGGTACCGGCCTAGACCTAGCGTACCGCTACTGGGCCTCTAAAAATGCCAACTTTGTCTTCTTCTGCTCGGCCTCGAGTACCTAGCACATCTACCGCTACTGAGTGCGGTACCGGCCTACCTGTTACTTGAGTGTTTTTCCGCTGCTCTAAGCACCGCGGGCCCCTGGCTCCGCTACTTGAGTGTTTTCCCTGCTGCAACCCTCAATGTCACGGCCACAGGTACGTACCGGCCCTACGGGCCTGCCAAACAAGCAAGTACCCTTGCGGGTCACACACACACTCATACCGACAATCACTCAGACAGGCATGCAGGTCAACAAGCACGCACACATACACACTTAGAAAACTCAGCAGAATGCGAGAATCTCAGCAAGGCATCCATTCCATCGGCATAACTTCAAAAATCAGCAGTGTTCTCAGTCTGTGTTATGGCGGGTCATTACACTACCCCCCCCTCAACAGCGAGGTCCCTTCGAGCGAGTAACTCAATCAGAGTCTTTTCATAATGCATCATAAGCGTAGATAGCAAAGAGAGATCGGGTATGTTCCGTAGGAGTGAGGGTAGCAGTGAATTTAGGTTGTTGTTTGGAGCTAATCAGTCGTTCATATGCGTTGACGACTCGCGGGGCACTTTGCAACAAGTCTTTCTTAGCAATCCAATAAAAGTCATTCAACAGGTGGTACAAAAAATGGACTTTATACTGTTTGTTTCTCCCCTTTCCACTGTGCTCGACAATTCCATCAATCTCGTGGCCGCCATTGACTGCGCGAGGGATCATCAATTCTCGAAACGGAAAAGTTTCGGGTGGTTCATACGGAAACAACTTTGACGCGTGAAAGACTGGGTATGTGCGCAAATGAGTAGGCACGTCGCTCGTGTAAGGACCAAATGAATCTTCCCCTACTTGGTTCAACACCTTACACGGACCGTAATACTGAGGAAGAAGCTTTCGTGATACACCTTCTTCTTCAAAAAACTCAGACATTTTGACCCAGACATAACTTCCCACTATGAAAGGTGCAGGATGGCGTTTTTTGTTAGCATGCTTAATCATGGCACTGCGTCGCCTTTCCATAGCAGCGACAACAACTTTGAGCAAGCGATCAAACTTAGCATTGTAGCCTGGCTGGCCAGGTGTTAGGCCAGGTGGCTGGTCAGGAAACAGATAGGATAGGGGATTGCGCATTTTCCACCCAAGGTGCAACCGGTTAGGTGTCATCCCGGTGGAGGAGTGTATGGAGTTGTTGTACAATCCCTGCACAATCCGCAATTCCTCATCCCAAGAGTTCTGATCAGGCAGAATTAGAGCTCGGAGAAGTTGGATCACAGTCTGGTAAATCTCCTCGGCCAGTCCATTGGCTTCGGGATGTCGACCAGACGTCATCTTGAGTTTGATGTCATAGATCAAGGAGGTGAAGTCCTTCCAATCTGCACTTATGAACCTAGTGTCCCGGTCACTCACAAGAGTTTTTGGGGGCCCACACTGCAAAATGTACTGCTTGTGAAACTCTTTGATCACAAGGTCAGTTGGGGCGTGAGGTGGTAATGGAATCAAATTCAAAAATTTTGAAAAGCGGTGAACGATCACCATTACTTGCGAATACTCATTCCTACTTTTCTTTCTCATGCCCGTGAAGTCGATGGAAAGTGACTCACCCGGGCCATTAGGAATAGGAAGAGGATGCAGCAACCCAAAGGGCTTCTGCCGAGATGGCTTGATGCGTTGACAAACTTCACACTCAACCATAAACTTTTGTACCATTCCTTTCATCCCAGGCCATACAAACTTTTGCAACAGACTTCCGTATGTCTTTTCAAAACCGAAGTGCCGGCCATGAGCCAAGTCCAAGAAGTGAGTATGGATAGGCTCATGATTGGGTACACACAGACGGTCGTACTTCCCGTAATGTCGGAAGAGCAAACCTTTACATTCACGAAAGTCAGGCTGACTGCTAGGGTCAGCCTCGATCTGCTCAAGGACGGGACTGAGTTCTGAGTCCTTGGCAGTATGCTCAACTAGTTCCTCCTTCAAGTTCTTACGGAGATCATAGGAGCCCACAAGACAAGTCATGTACTGAGGGTGGCGAGACAAAGCATCCGCAACGCGATTGTAACAACCTTTCTTGTGCCTAAGTTCAAAATCATACACAACAATCTCATGCAACCAGCGGGTCAATGTAGTTGATGGATTATTCTGTGTCTGAATCCATTTCAAAGTCTCGTGGTCTGAGAACACTTTGAAATGGCGACCCAAGAGGTAGTGCTTCCAATGATCTAGTGTCGCTGTCAAGGCATAAAGTTCTCGCATGTAAGTGGAGGCAGCTACCTTGTGACTGGGCGTACGTTTGCTGTAGAATTCGAGTGGACGTAAGTCGTCGCGATCATCTTGTTGTAGCACTGCACCAATCCCATACAAGCGTGCATCCGTAAATACTACGAATGTAAGTTTGCAATGTGGAGCACCGGATGACTCGCCAAAGCCTCCTTCAATGCTTGGAAGGTTGTTGTGCATTCCCCATCCCATGTGTAGGACTTATTCTTGCTGGTCCGGTCGGGCAATGATAGAGAATTTTGGTACAAACTTACGGTAGAATGACGCAAAACCAAGAAAAGAACGCAACTCGCGGACATTTGCCGGTTGAGGCCATTTGCGGATGACCTCAACTTTGGTTGCCTCGGGCTCTAGGCCTGCAACAAACAACCGATGTTCAAGGTAGATGACGCTATCCCTCCCAAACTCATATTTCTCCAAGTTGAGATGAAGCTGCGCATTCTTGAGGATCTGCAACACTTCCTCAAGGTGTCCCATGTGCTCCTCCATCGACTTGCTGAAGATTAGTATGTCATCCAAATAAACAACAACAAATTGATTGATCTGATTGCGAAACACCTTATCCATGAAACTTTGAAAGGTGGCCGGTGCATTCCTGAGGCCAAAGGGCATGACGGTAAACTCGTACAACCCATCGCGAGTTTTGAATGCAGTTTTATGCTGGTCTGCAGGGTCGACTTCAATCTGGTGGTAGCCAGACTTGAGATCGATCTTGTTGAAGACCTTGCATCCACCTGCAGCATCAAGCAGATCATCAATACGCGGCAAAGGGTATGCATTCTTTCTTGTTATTTTATTCAGTCTGCGGTAATCAATACACATCCATAGTTTGCCTCCTCTTCGGAACAAACAAAACCGGTGCACCGAATTCGGATTTGCTTGGCTTGATCCTTCCCTTCCCAATCATGTCATCGATCTGTCTTCGCAACTCTTCCAATTCGCCTGATAGCCCATTCGATAGACACAACCTTTTGGAGGAGTGCTACCTTCTCTCAACTCGATCTTGTGTCGGACCGGACGCAAGGGGACTCCATGCGGTTCGCCCAAGACTGCAGGAAATCGGTTGAGAAGGTTGCGAATTTCTGATGGGACTTCCGGAGGTGGATCATCACTTTCAGGTGCAAGCATACCGGATTGCATAGGTGCAGCCAAAACAACAAAATTTAAAGCAGAGCCATTGGACTAGAAGTAGACTTAGTAGAGGTAGAAGTAATTGTATTAAAAGTAGAAACGACGTGCAAAGTAGAATCATTATGTACAACAGAAATAGAAGGTACATGAGCAGGTCTAACAAAGGCTATATACATTTGCTCATCAACTTTGCGCCTGCGCCACTTTTTGCAGAATTGCATTGCATTGAGAAAAGTTACTTAGGACTCGTGCGGATCATCCAAGAGGACTGGACGCTCGATTCCCATGGCATCTTTGACCATGAATTCTGAGTCCTTTCACGTGGCTCTTTCACATTGGGCCTGCAACCAGCCCAAGCCAATAACCGCGTCGAAGGGACACTGATCAAGGACATAGAAGTTCAACTCATGCGTGATTGTGCGGTTTGCATCAAAGGTAGTGCGCACACCTTTGACTGCATGCGTAGATGTAACAACCTCTTGGTTGCCCACTTGCTTCATTCCCAAGCGTGCCTTACGAATGTCGTGCGGTGAGAAGTCGTTGGTGGTTGCACCACAATCAACCAACACACGGATGTAACGGACGTTAATGCAGAGTTTGAAGAAGATCAACTTTGTTTTCCCTTGCACGCGTTCTTGCTTCATGTGAGCCCAGCGCGTCAAGAGAGCATGAAAGTCAATTTCTTTCGACTCCACCCAAGGCTCCTTGTATAGGATGTGCACTTTCTCAACCTTGGAATCAGCATCAGATGGGGTCTCAGGAGAGGTTTGCTGAGTGGAATTAGAATCGAGTGCAGGATCTGCACTTACATGTTCAACCTCTCCGTCTGTAGAGGGTGCTGATGACGTTTCTACCCCCGTTGTTGGTTTCCCTGTTGCAAACAATGTTGGACTGAGTGTCCCAGTTTGGTGCAGTGCAGGCAAACCCCTTCCTTCACCCTGTGTTTCCACTCACTTTCACTGATCCGGAGATCTACCCATGGTTTTGTGGCAGGATCTTCCGGTTTGGGTGGAATCTTCGCTCCCTTGGGAAGGAGAATGGTGTTAGTATTGTTCTTCACTGTGGTCCTCGGTCCCTTACTTTTGAAGGCAGTCTTCTTGAAGGCATTCATAGATTCATCGTCATTTACATACTCAGACTCGTGGGCTGACGAAGAGCAAGATGCCTTGCAGCCTTACTCTTGATCGTCATCAAAAGAAGGATCCTCTGCGAAGGTCTCCTCGTCATCCTCAAGCAGATCGTGCGCTGCAAAACGGTTGTTGTCTGGAAACCGTTTGCGGCCGGTGGTCTTTTTGCCACTCGATCCACCCGGGAGGTCTTGTGCCTCCAACTTGACTAAATCCCGCATGAGGGTAAGCCAATCTGTATACGTTATGGGTCTGAGCCCGAGGTGATGTGTCACAGTAAAGGGGGCCGTACCTTTTATCACAACCAAGCAAGATTGCGCAGTCATCTCCTGATCCGAAGTAAGCATGCGGAAGGACACTTTGGGCCGGTTGCAAGTTAACAAACTGTTGCAGCTGGTCACGGTGCTGCTGCGCCATCAGAGCCATATCCTTCCGCAACTTCTTGAGTTCGTCGAACACCTTTGCGAGTTGGCCACTATGGTCTTCAACAGCTCAGACTTCTACCAAGGCCTTGAGGAGTGAGACAGTCTTCTCTTCCACCTCAGCATCAGTTAAGGCAGGCACAGTACTGAAGACGGCTTCATGAGCCTTTACTTTGTCTTCCCTCTCCTTCTCCTTCTCTTCCTCTTCCCTCGTCAATGCTTTCTTATAAAAGAACAGGTACTGCGTTTTTTCTGCCTCAGGGGCAACGTCCATTTGCAGCTTCCATTCTGCGGCAGATGCCATGATGGAGGTCGAGGGAGTCAATAAGTCTCTCAAGAGAGGTTCGTACTTCCTCACACTTCTGGGACGAACACTCCTCTTCCCTCTCCTCACTCCCTCAAGAGCAATGCTCAAAAACTTCTCTCTTCTCTCTCTCTCTCTCTCTCTCTCTCTCTCTCTCTCTCTCTCTCTCTCTCTCTCTCTCTCTCTCTCGTTTGTGATCGTGTAGATGCAGGCATTTAAAGAACCCAATGAAAGAAACAGTCTTGAAAGCAGTTAGAAGAGAAGGTAGAACTCCTAGTCGGAGCGGCAATTCATTTGGACAGGAGAGCAGTCAACAAAAACATAAAGATCAAAGAGATCTGATTCCGCCACACAGTCTGGACCGACTACGTATGAGGTCCTCTCAAGCCTAGCCAGACTCAGCTCCGTAAAGACACAACAAATCAGATTCAAAGTGTATGACGTAATGCAAGAGAGAATTGAGTGGTGTCCAAGGTGCGAGTCAGGCGGCAGGTCGTGCGGTAAAGTCCATTAAGAACGTCTCAGTTGAGATCCCCTCAGCAGCGAGTGTCCTGGTCCGAAAGCATGAATCCCGAGTCCCAATCAGATAGAGCAATGTAATTGACGTCAACAAATTTGGGCCTGAGGGGCCCTTCTTGTTTGGGCACGGTCCCACTGAGTCCCAAACGGTCCCAGTGGAGTCAGAACCGGGTCCCAACCAACAAGATTTCCACAAAGACCTACTCTCTGTCCCTACCAAATTGAAAAACGAAATTTAGCCCCAGAAAGAACCCACAAACGACAGCCGTCCAGAATGAAATAGACAAAGCATTGTAGAAAGATATGACATGGCACACAAGATACTCCATCCATTCACTCATCAGGCGAGTAAGTAGTCCACAGTAGAAGTGGGATTCGGACATTGATTCTGGTTCAGCCATTCAACATTATTATTGTTATTTCTTGTTTGAATAAGAGGGGAGGAGATAAGGAGGAGGAGATTGGTTGGGGAAGAAGAAGAGCCTTGTCATTGGCCTATGCTGGAGTACATCATCTTTTTCTTCTTTCTTACTTCTTCTTCTTCTTCTTCTTTCCCTCTCTCTCCTCTCAAGTTCATTCATTTCCTTTTGCAATCGGACGACATTGTACTTTCTGATGAATGTATATTTCGGAATTGGCCAGGATCGTAACATTGGTATCGGAGCGGATTCTACTTGCTGGCGAGAGTTGACTTTGCCGCCATCCCTAAGTAGTAAGGGCTAACCACTTAGGGTCAGGGCTGGAAGTTAGGGTTAAGTGGGGCAGCGTGGTGAAGGGAAGTTGCTCCCACCTGACAGGGCCGTGTAGGGTCGACATTAGACCCGGCCAGGTTGTTTGTAAGCATGGTTGTGGTGGCGAGACACAAGGTGGGACTTCGTGATGCAACTTGAGAGAGGCGACAGTGAAGGGCACCTACAACTTGAATCTGGACTTCAAGGAAGACGAGGAGTGACTTTAGGGCTCCCATCAAGTTAGGCGAGCTTGAGGGTGGCAGCCATATCTGCACCTACGGACTGCAAGTTGCTGCTTTGATCTTCAACATCAACGGGGGATCCGACTTTGTACTTTGGGGTAGATGTTGACCCTCCTAGATGATAGGACACTAGTGTAGAGGATGCTAATTGGGTCAGGAGGACTATGTGAGAGGGGGGTGAGTTTTTTCATCTCAAGAGCCCCGCCACTCAGGTAAGTGTCGTGCCGCCAGGGTGTCCACCATAGCCATGACCACCCTTCCTCTTCCTCTACATGCAGGTCGAGGCTATGGCGGAGCACTGAGGGATCTACCCTCCTGTCCAAAGGACAACCCAAAGCAGCTATGTCGCTGCCTCCCTGTGCAAAGGACAACGCAACGCAGCTATGCCGCTGCTCACTAGGCCGCCATGCCTGTCTCTGCCCCAAGCTTCCTTGGTGCGGCACTACCCCAACGGGGGTCTTCCAGATGCATCGCCTAACAAGGTGATGAAGATGGTGTCCGCCATAGCCAGGTAAGTACCTCGCCACTCTCCTCCTTGGTCCCCTTCTCCCTCCTCCTCCTACCGGTAGAGCTCCACCATAGCCAAGGTGGACGCTCCTGGCTTCTTCCTCCCAGCAGCGTTGTAGCAGCCAGCGCTCTTCCAACCAACGCTCCAGCAGCGTGACGCCCAACTCGCACACTGAAGAATGAGGCCGAGCTCTTCCCTCAGCCTCTTGATATAGCAGCCAGCTTGCCTCCTGGGCGGTGACTTCCAGGCCGCTCGGCCTCCCAAGCAACCGGTACCTCCTCCCTTTCAGAGGGAAACGTCATTGCAGACTCTGATATTGCCCGTATAGGCTCTAGACTCAGACTGGATGGACTGGTACCGGCCTAGACCTAGCGTACCGCTACTGGGCCCTTAAAAATGCCAACTTTGTCTTCTTCTGCTCGGCCTCGAGTACCCAGCACATCTACTGCTACTGGGTGCGGTACTGACCTACCTGCTACTTGAGTGTTTTTCCGCTGCTCTAAGCACCGCGGGCCCCTGGCTTCGCTACATGAGTGTTTTCCCTGCTGCAACCCTCAATGCCATGGCCACAGGTAAGTACCGGCCCTACGGGCCTGCCAAACAAGCAAGTACCCTTGCGGGTCACACACATACTCATACCGACAAGCACTCAGACAGGCACGCAGGTCAACAAGCACGCACACATACAGACTTAGAAAACTCAGCAGAATGCGGGAATCTCAGCAAGGCATCCATTCCATCGGCAGAACTTCAGAAATCAGCAGTGTTCTCAGTCTGTGTTATGGCGGGTCATTACAAAGACAAAAATCATGGCGGTGTATCTTTCCATGAT
>BFEA01000582.1:56412-71910 GCA_003427395.1 Chara braunii
CACACACACACACACACACACACACACACACACACACACACACACACACACACACACACAAACATGCATGCACACACACACACACACACGCACATACACACAATCAGTTCATGTTTCTTTTTCTTCCTGTTTCTGGTTAGCATGCAGAGTGCACACGGCATAGTCTCTGCTCTGAACACTATGAAGGGATGGGCACTGCCAGCCTCTGCCGCGAAAACTGTGACCCAATGTCTTGCATTGTGGCCTTAACATGCCATGCTTAAATAGCTCCGAAAGTCAACCTACTTTCCTGCTGGCATGTCAGCAGCATGCCATGTGTTATCAATGTTTCCAGGAAGCTGTCATAGAAAGTGTGTGTCTCTACTGCATGGACTATCCCTGATGCCATCACCCTCACATCCTCTGCTAGCATGTCCCACATGCAGTGTTGGGAATAGACCTGCCGCAACCGCAGTCGGATCTCCTTCATCCTTGCTAAACGAAACAACTGACACTGCAGCCTGAGGAGGAAAATAGACTACCATATGAACCACCTATAGAGGGTTGTACTGAAGGGTTATCACCAGGGTGAGCTGTCGAAGACCAAATCTTGGAACAACTAAACACCCCTACTTCCGATCAGTCCCTGCTGCCGTTGTCTGCCCAATGCCCATAGAGAGGGAATAAATCCGAATAATGACTGCGGAGACCCAAGAAACTTGCTCAATCCCATTCTATTATGGTCCATCTGAGATCCGGCTAGCATGTAATTCGCATGCCTTGTGCCGTGAGGATTATGAACGCATAGCGCATGCAAGTTTTTGTGCTTCATGCGTATGATGACAGTCACCATTGCATTCATGTACTGCACCCTGACATGTCATGTCCAATTGTAGACAGGGGTCAGAAAGGCAATGTCTAATAGCCTATACAGTTGTGGTCGGTGTGGCTTCATGTTCCTAGCATGCAGCAGCCACGTAGCCTGTGACATCTGTCTACGCCATGCCATTCGATGATCAACGACAACTGCGAGAATTGGATGTGGTGCTTCGACAGTCCACACCCGAACAGGTCCTGTCCGGCCTGTAAGGGTGGCCACTTACCATAGGCAACGGCTGCTCCTCATCTGAAAATCTGTTCCAACCCAAACGCTGACTGGCCTCTTGTGCCATCCTAGAGTACTGTGCTTCAGTGGTGAGTATTAGGAACCCTTTGAAGTTCGTCATTCCTCTGCTCTGTTCTTTGCCCCTCCACTTCCTTCTTCTACCCCTTCTCCCTCCCCCGCCCCTCGCTTCCGATAGAACTCTATCTCCTACCCCTTTCCTTCCTTCCTCCCTCCCCTCGTGTATCACTAGTAAATGTATATGAATAAGCATCATTAAGAGAACAGACATAATATAAGCTGAAGATCTGAAGAAAAATGAACAGGAGCGAGTGTGCCATTAAGGCACATGGGGATGTGAGCAGCTGGCGCTCAACCACAATCAACATGCCCAGCCTTGTACGTGAGTGGCTTAGTAAAAAAAAGTGGAACTGCAAGAACAAATAGAAGGGGTACCCCAAAGAAAGCCAAAGTAAAGAAAGTCAACAAGGGGATATAACAGATCCATTCTCCTCCGTGTACTAGCTTTCTATAGAGGCGAACTGTTTCATTGTTGAATGACTCATCTCAAGTATGCTTCATTGTGCAATCAGACTCACTTTCTTCTTCGCTTCGCATGCATACAAACAGATGGTGATTCACACTGGCGCATAGCGCCCAACTCAAAGCTCAGAGATATGGAAACCCAAGAACACAGTTCGGATGCAAACTCGCTTCAACAGGCTATGGTGCACCAGCACCTATACATCCCAACTCTCGTCACTGTGTCCAACACCACTGTTCGCTCACACTTCAACTCTGGATCACCCTGGATATCCCACACGCAACCCACTGTACACTCGCACACTTGCACACGCCACTCTCTCTCCTATCAGCTATGGCGGCTATGGCCGCTGCCTGCCCTATCGCTATGGCTAAGCTTCCTTCTCGCCCACTTCGTCCTCCGGCCTACTGCAGACCACCTCGCACAAGTCGCTGTAGCAGCGCTTCCGCATGGCTTACGCAGGAATGAATGAATGGCTGGTCGCTGCCTCTCAATTTATAATTCTGTAGCTCGTTGGTCTGGCCCTTTCCCATGCCCGTGGTGCACACAGTCCCGTACGGTACTTGGTTGACTGGACTAGGACTGACTGGGACTGGGACTGCTGACTCAGCACGGGTAGACTCCACCACTTGCCCACTTGCCTCTGTCTAAAACGTGAGCAACTTCGAAAGGCCAATACTAGGACCGTCCGGAAGGTTTAGTCTTGGCCTTTCGGAGACTTTAGCAGCTACGACCTTGACCTTTCAGGACTGTAGCAGCCACGACCTTGACGTTTCAGAAGTCCTGAGGCTACGACTTCTAGAACTCCCAAGAACTCTACCCGACAGATCTACAGATCAAACCCCTACAACCTATAGACCCTACGACACTCTACCAACCGTTACGAATACACAGGTCACGGGTTCAACATGGGGTTGACACAGATACTGTACACAGGTAAGAGAACTAGGGATCGAGCCCTGGGATCTGCATTCGCTGCTGCTAACAGGTGAAAACCGTTTCAATTGTCTGCAATAGCGGTAAAGCTGCATGGATTTTGGATCTACTCGTCTTGGTGGAATAGGGGTTGTTATGGTGGGAGTTGGCATCTACATCGGATCGCGTCGGAGCCGTTCTGGTAAGCGCCTGCGCTAATGTGCGTTAGCCCTCACGGCCCGCCCCTGAGAGAAACGGCGGGAACCTCATGGCCCGCCCCTGAGAGAAACAGCGGGGACCTCAAGGCCCTCCCCTGAGAGAAACAGCGGGAACCTCACGCTCGCGCCTTCACACGTTCAAGCCATCGGGCACCACCTTCAAACTCAAATTGAATGGTAACATGGTGAAAGGGTGAATAGCGAGCTTCCACGCGTCATACTTCGCCACGCCCTAGGGCGTGGCACCACGGCTAAAACACGCAAGAATAAAGGGTGGAGGAAGAGGTCGAGGAGTTCAAGGGAACGAAGAAGGAAGAGACAAAAGGCAAGAAAGCGAGGCAGTTAAAGGAAGAGTGGGAAAAGTTCAGGCTTGGTTGTCCAAGCAAGGAAGGGGCAAGCAAGCGAGAGGAGCGAAAAAGAGGAACACAGGAATGTAGGAGCGAAGGAGGGAACTAAAGAGGAAACAATGGAGGAAGACTTCTTAAGCAGAAGTTGAGGCACGCCAGGACAAGCCCAAACCAAACTCGAAGAGGATGCGAGGTAAGATCGTTCACTGTATCCCACAATGACACCCAAACGAGGAGAGGACAGGAGGATCAATAGCGCTTACGCACGGTGCAAGAATCAACGCCAAAGCGCCATCATCAGCCAACAGTTAAGTTTTTGCAGGACCAGTCCCACCCTCTCCAAAAGAGAGAATAGACAATAAAGCGAGCAAGGACTGTCGTTTTTCCGTTTTTAGTAATTAAAACCAGTAGAATATCCAGAGGAACGGTATCTTGAACAGCGCGCATGTCACTGTAGCATCCCACTTCGACTCAATCTTTCAACACCGGCACAAACTAAGCACAAGCAGACAAGATTGTACCAGAATATGCAACAGTTGAGGCAAAGAACGGACGGCATAAGTTTTTACACGACTTAGTACTAACCAGGAGATAGTCCAGAATACTCCAATTCCGTACAGGGGAAACAAGAATAGTGCGGAGAACACGGCAGCCCTACCAACGAACACGATCCAGGGTCGTTCGAAGGTAGACCACCATCCACTCACTACTTGACACAACTACCCCAATCATTACGCCGCGTCACACACCCCTGGCCATCCCACTCCCCCCTCCCTCCTCCCACCTCCCATCCGCACTTACACGCAAGCCGACCCCCATCTCACAGTCCCTCGGACAGCCAACCTCTATCCCACCCCCTCATCCTCTCCTCACCCCCNNNNCTTTGTTACTTCGCCAAAGCTGTCTCCCTCTCCCACCCCCACTCCCCTCCTCCATTCTCTTATACACATCTAGATGTGTATAAGAGACAGCCTCTATCCCACCCCCTCATCCTCTCCTCACCCCCTCCCCTTTGTTACTTCGCCAAAGCTGTCTCCCTCTCCCACCCCCACTCCCCTCCTCCATCCTCCAACCTCCCATCCACACCCCCATTGAACGACTCTTACCTCCCAGCCCCATCGCCCACAGCACAGAATTATCGCACACCCACCCTCCAGAACCGCCTCCTCCTCCCCGTTTAGTGCGCAAATTCATCGCCAAAGTTGTCCCTTCTCCTCGTTTAGTACACAGATACATTGCCCACCCACCCGCTAGGCGAGTAGATACGATCCCAATAGGGAAAACAAATAACATATTTGCACAACTCGTTGAAACGCTCATTGCGTATTTTTCCTCGCAGTGGCCATTCCGAAGACAATCGATTGTTCTAGTAAGTGTTTCGAACGTGATTATTACTTGTCATTCATTATTTGGTGAACATATTGAACAACTTGATTATTATTTATTATTTATTATTTGTTATTTATTATTTATTATTTATTATTTATTATACGCCAATAGCCTCATTTTGCACTTCTGTAAAAAGATTCATTCTGGTCATTCTTTTAATCTGTCTGACCGTTTTAATAAGAATCACTTCCCAACAGGAGCGCAGACGATCATCCCAACAAGGAAGAAGAAGTTTATTTCTCCTTTTCCTTTTATTTTTTCCTTCTTTTATGTCCAAATGACCCCCAATAGGGAGGGCAAACGATGGTCAAATTTTTGGGACACTCCCCAAACTGATCCCCAAACAGGCAAACCGTAAACTGATTCTCTCCACGCAAATACCCCGGTAAACGAACGACACAAAGCCTCACCAACGCAATCTGATTACCCGCACAACATGGCGATTTTGTGCACAGAGGCACTAAAGAAAGGGCCCATGCTGCAAAAACCAACAAACCCCACGAGCCCGGGGAATGAGCCCAAGCCTACCTAAACAACCCTGTCATTGAATGGTTGGCTTCAGGCCCCGAATTCTTGACACCTAACCACAATTCTAGAATAGCTTGTCTTGAAGTTCCCTCAGGCATTCCACCACACTTCCCAGATGCCTGGCTGTTCCAAAAATCGAATGGTCAGAAACTGACATTGTTCCTCTCTAACGAATCCAATCCATGCTGCTTCAAGTGCAGAGGAAACGGTCACCTGGGCACTGGCAGGAATCTCCCACTCGATAGAGACAGAGCAGGGAAACCAGGCCAAATCCAAGCCAACCTGGTAGAGTGTGAAACAATGACAGGTCTGTGCTCTGTCGACGACCCCACCTACCAAGGTTGGGTCTTCGACGACAGGTTGGAAGACCCAAAATGGGTGTGGACACTGCAGAGTGAACCATGTGTTCAACCTGATGTATACCCACCATATGGCAGCCAATGACAAACAAAGGGGGCGAGGAAAATCGAAGATAAGGAAGGGGGATTCCTGAAAAAGCAAATTTTGGACATGCAGGGGATTATGGAGGTGAAACACAGGAAAGATACCCTGCAAGAATTTATCAAAACAGGCAGCTCAATAGAAAAGGCCTACTTTGAGAATTTGCAGGCAAGAGGCAGGATCCTTCAATCAACCAAAATCCAGAAACCCTCGCAGGACACCAATGATTCCCAGATACCACAAAGGGACAGCACAACCAACGGCTCACACAAAAGACTCAAAAGAAAAACCAACCAATCCCCCCAAACTCGCCTGCACACAGCACATCACAAGTCAAAAGCATCACGCCCAAAGGACCTGACACAGCAATAGAGGAGATGGATGCAAATACAGACGAGAAACAGGGAGGCCAGGAGGAGGAACAAGGACGAGACAAAGCCAACAAAGGGAAAAAAATATGGTTACCTCGGACCCGGACACCGGACCGATCCGGACCCAGATAACCAGTCGGTCCGGATATGATCCGAACGTCCGGATTTCCAAACAGTCCGGATCGGTCCGATACCAGCCCCAAAAATCATCAAAACATTTTTCAGGGGGCGTCATGGACCCAACGAACAGGTCTAGGGTGCCCCCTTTTTATTTTGAATTTTGGGGTTTTGGCCCCTTCCAGACGGGCCTCCAACAGTCCGGCGTCCAGACACCGGACAGCAGACTGTCTGGATGCTTGTCCGGATGCCCGAATGGTAGCCATGGAAAAAACACTGAGGGACTGAAGAAGGTTGCAGCAAAGAAGGAGAAGAAATGATGAAGGAAGCAGATGAATCGGACATCCCAGAAGGAAGAGGTGAACAAAGGGATGAAAAAGATGAGGAAAAAGACGATTGGGGAGCAGACGACAACATGTCGCGGGACTGCAGAGAAAGATCCAAATACGGGAAGGGAACAAGATGCAGTTGAGGGAATAGGTGAGGAAGATCAGGAAGACTCCCTCAATTGGTTAATTAAATGTGTCAAGGGGTTGGAAAGAGAAAGAGAAATAGAATTTGAAATCAGAGTTGCAAACAACGAACACGTTCTTAATCTGCAAAACTTCAACTCGACACAACAAACATTGAGCAATTTGTTCCCCACAGAGACTCAGTATGAAATTTTAGAAAAGGAACAGAAATTGTCAGATTTCTTTGCTGAACACTACGGCGCCAAACTGGATGAGGCAGCAAACCAAGGAAATCACACACCGAACGGTCATATCTGGCTCAGATCCTACAATAATGCAGACTCCCAAAAAATGAGCAAAAGGCGCAAAGGGGGAAAAGGGGAGCACAATCGATCCCAACAGCAAGCTCCCGGGACAAAGAGCCTGAGAAGGACGGAGAGGACATACTCCAAGATGAGAAGGAAGATCTCGACAGACAAAAGGAGATCTTCAAACCACAAATCACCATGCTAAGGGACCAGAACAGAGAAACATCTGATATGGCAATCAATATGCAAAAATTGGCAGCGGGCCAAAATGCAGAAACGTTCACAACTGTCAAGCTTGACGCCAAAGGAGCGTGCAGGAAAAGGGCGATAATCCCCTATAGATGGAACACAAAGCATGGGGATTGGGAAGCGGTAGTTAGCAAATCATGGGCCCTTATTGCACTAACCAAGCCAAGAAAAAATCCCTGACAATAAACATCTCAGAGGATGCTCCATGAGCATTCGCATTCTGGGATCATGGGAGGATTGGAGAGAAGAGTGGATTGGCATAACAGGGGATCTAATGATCAGTGATCTGGTCCAGTACTCAATGGAGGCAGAGATCAAAGACCACCTCACATGGGAACCATGGAACGTAGTCCAAGAAAAATCCTACGACCTCTTAGGTGGCGATATCCCAGCAGAACGAGCAGCGGTTGCAGTGTCGCTAGCATAGGGACATGGACTCTTCGCAGACAAGCAAGAGCACATGGCTCAAGCTCTGGAGGTGGGTGCCCAGGTGGTTAGAATCCACAACTCAGAGCCCTAATGTTCCTCCCCCAACTAATTAATCTTCACTGAGAGAGGTAAGGTTGGTCCCATAGTTAGTCATCCTTGACATCACCAAACCATATAACTTAGACCACACAACCAGGCCGAATTCGATATTTCACCCTCAAGCTGAGTTAGCCTGAGTTAACAGTGATGCCATGGAACGTCAACGGGTTAGCAACAACCTTATCTAACGGCGAAAAATGAGACAATATAATCAATCAGTACAATTACCTCAATTGGTTCTTAAGGAACCCACCAGATATAATATGCATACAAGAAACACACCTAACCAACTCAGCAGAATGTCAAGCAACGATCAATAAAATACAATCAAGATTGAAACTTAAAAAAAAAAAAAAAAAAAAAAAAAAAAAAAACACTATAAAACACAGCTAGAGGTAATGATAAGAGCATGTGCCCCTAGCTATAATTATAGGTGGCTCCGGTCTATTAGTGGAGAACATCACTTGTTGGAAACCGGGTCCAGCGTCCCATGATGGAACATGTAAAAGCAAGTCAATGGGTTTCGTCCCCAAGAATTGGCTCAGCAGATACAACCATCCTCTTGAACGAAAACTCAAGGGCAACCAATCAAATGAATATCATCGAGTGTCAGACAGATATTGAAAACAGAAGATGGATATAAATTCATTTCACATACAAGGGAAAAAAATGTTTATGCACCCAATGACTCAAAGCAGAGAAGAGACTTCATACAATGTATCTCAGCAACTCGTGACACACAAAAACACCTCCTAGGAGTAGGTCATTGGAATATTGTACTTGACCCATCAAATGACAGGATCTCATCACCACAGATGGATAGGCAGGAAACCTCATTAAGTGAAACTCAGGTGATGAATGCACTCATCTTAGAAATACATCTAATAGAAACCCCTAAAAAATTCCATCCAGAAATGAAAAGGCTTTAGGAAAAGAAACAGATCACAATGCATAACAAGCTCAACAATATACTATGTTTTAGTATTCGAATCTCTTAGAGGAGCAAATCACAAGGTTGGAATAGGCAAACTTGCCTACAACAATGGTCTAGATCGTAGCCCAATCTTCATTAACCTCCTGTTTGACTCGGGAGTACAAAAAGGTCCTAACTTCTTCAAGATTAATAACTTCATTCTAGTCACCCCACAAAAGAGAGAAGCAATAGCCATTGCATGCATAGATTCGGAAAAAGAAGGACCAGACTTCCCGAGCATAATAACCAAGTTATCTGAAGCAGTCTCCACAACCTCTGGGAAACTGGCAGCCAAAAGGAACCAGCGGATACAAGAACTAAAAGCAGAGTCCAAGTGGTAGAAAGGAACCTCATCAGTAAGCCAAACCAGACTTTATACGAGGATTCACTAGTTAAAGCAAAGGCAAAATTGGGTAACTGGGATTCATGGAAAGCAAAGGGAATGAGACTAAGAGCAAGAGTCAAAGAGTGGGAGGAAGGAGAAGGAATGACGAAGTTTTTCTTCCAAAAAATCAAAGCAAGAGGGAGGAACTCCGCCATTCATCAACTTAGAGAAGAAGATGGCCTCACTTCAGATCCAAGGAAGATGCTTTCAATAGCAGAATCCTTTTATAAAAACCTCTATACCTCAAAAACAGAACAACCCACTCCAGGTCAAGTGACACGAGCAAGATAAAATTTTTGTAAACACGTGACCAAAACAATTCCCGTGTCACTAGCAGAAGAACTAGACGCACCCATTACAAACGATGAAATTAAAAAAATCTTGGACTCAATTAAATATGGAAAGACTTCTGGTCAAGATCGACTTTCAAAAGAATTTTGGCAAAGGTACAAGGAACCCTTAGAGGAGCACTGCAAGTTTATAAGAACAACATAGACTTCTGATGTCTTAGGAAAATATCTCAGTACTGGAATAGTCTCCTTAGCATACAAGACAGGGGACCCCACTGACATAAAAAAACTACCGACCTATTACAATACTAACAGTAGCATATAAGATCCTAGCTAAGCTCCTAGTAAAAAGAATAAGGAAGATCATCAAAAGTTGCTTCCACATAGATCAAACAAGCTTCATCCCAGACAGATTCGTATTAAACAACATAATGACATTAGCTGAATCAGTAAGATATATTAAAGATAAGAGATTGAATGTAGCAATCCTCTTCTTTGACTTCGAGAAAGCTTACGACCAAGTCAACTGGGAATTCCGCCAGCAATGCATGGAAAAAATGGGCATGGGTCCAAACTTCAGAAATGGGTTATAATTTTATACGACGATGCACATGGAGCAGTTCAAGCAAATGGTCACATATTTTATCTCTAAAAAATGTCTAGGTCTGTAAGGCAAGGAAACTCCCTAGCAGCCCCTATACTCGTATTTATCATGGAGGCAATAGCCTCATTCCTCAGGAAAGACCCATACAAAGACTCACAAACCTGTAGGAAGACCCCGTCACACCACACCACATACCACCCTCGATCATGTTCGCAGACGACTTGGTTGTACTCATAAGAGCATCGAATTCCTCCTTTGGGGCTCTCACTAGAGCAATGCACATATATCAATTGGCTTTCAGAATGCGAATCAACTGGCAAAAAACAATAGGATGGTGGTTAACGGATGGGAGCATAGACCTTCCTCAAAACACTCCAGACGGCATAACTTGGTCCAACACAAAACCTCATTGAGAGTCCTAGGGATCCAAATGACAGAGCACGTAGCAGAGACAAAAATGTCCCCTAGCCTTCTAGCCAAGATGACAAGTAAATTAAGTATCTGGGGCAAAATACACACCTCTGTAATTACCTGCCAAGCACAGTCTGAGACATACAACTGATTTCTGAGTTTTGCTCATGGAATGTATGCTTTGCTGAGTTTCCCACTTGTTGCTGAGTTTTCTAAGTCTGTGTGGGTGCGTGCTCGCTGATCTGCATGCCTGTCTGAGTGCTTGTCAGTTTGAGTGCGTTTGACCAACAAGGGCACTTTTCTGTTCAAAAGGCCCGAAGGGACAGTACTTACCTGTGGCCGTGATATTCAGGGTTGCAGCGGGGAAAACACTCAAGTGGCGGGGAAAGAGGCCCGCGACACTTAGAGCAGCGGAAAACACTCAAGTAGCAGGTAGGCCGGTACCACACCAAGTAGAGGTAGATGTGCCGGGTACTCGAGGCCGAGCAGAAATTGGATGAAATTGAAACCGAGTTTTTTGGCAAAAAACTCGTCCAAATTTGTTGCTCCTGAGGGTCCGGCGTGAATGTATGTGGACTTCGCTGAAGACCAGATACATCTAGGGGGGACCGTATCTGGTCTCAAGCTGAGTCCACATACATCCAGGGGGTCCATCGTCTTAAGAACGCCGAAACCTTAATGAGCAGCAAATTTGGATGAGTTTTCGGCCAAAAAACTCGGTTTCAATCTCGTTCAAAAAATAAAAAATATCCATTTTGACGAAATGGCAGTTCTTTGGGCTTCCACACCATAAGGGGGAGGAGCGTGAGTGTGTTTTTCTTGTAATCATTTCAGACTTGCCGGTGGAATTGGAAACGGACTGATGCTCCCCAGAATGGAAAAGGAGCCAGAACCCTAAGGTTCTGTTTTTTCTTTTTTTTTAAAAAGGGGGGTTGTTGTTGTGGTGAATCTCACCAAACAACACACATGCGCACACACACAGACAGACAGACACACACAATGGTCAGCTTGTAGCGAGGAGATCGCTGAGGAACCCCTACCTGCAGGTAGGTGACCCGCTTGTTGAAGAGCTCCTTCCGATTTCCATTGAGCTTGATAGAGGTAAACTGCTCACTGACGTCGTGGTCAAGGGAGGACAGGAGGTACAGCAGAGGCAGTGGAACAGCCAGCAAGTTGCAGTCATAGTAGGCAAAGACATGCACGAAACAGCACAGGCCCATTCACCAGTGCAAAACAGGTCACACAAACAGGTATGCCTATGCAATCCATTGCGCCGAGAGGGAAAAGCCAATGCGTAGTAACAATATCAAGCAATAGCAATAGGAAAGTTCGTCGAGGAGGAAGAGGAGCAGAAGAACGAGGAGGAGGAGGAGGACGAGGACGAGGACGAGGAGGAGGAACAGAAGGAGGAGGAGTATGAGGAGGACGAGGAGAAGAAGAAGGAGATCAGCAACCACAACAATGACTACGATGACAACAAGAACAACGACCACCATAACAACACCAGATACGTAGTAAATCATTTTGGTTCAGACTGTCGATGTGGCTGATCTGATATTGGTCCAAGCTGGTCTGCAGCATCATTCTACTTGTTATACTCCTACGGGACTATAGCTCTGCTTCAAGTTGCTGGAAAATCCCTTCTGCGTACCAACAGATATACACTATGTCCCTGCTTTTCCCACTTTCACTTGTATGTCCCTGTACTGGCTACATTGGACTCTTGTCCCGTAAGTTGCCCTCGTGTGCAGATGTGTCCCTCCCAAGACACAGCACAACAGCATGGCCAACAAGTTGCTCACTTGGGATATCCAACAACCCAAAGCTTTAACCAAAAAAAAAGGAAAACAGATGCAAGCCCCGGGAATGATGGTGAGTCCGAGACCAAAGCCCGAGGGCCGAGGCTGATGCCAAGTCCCCGAGAATGATGGCCACCCTTTGTATGTCTATTTTTGCCAAAGAGGGGGTAGGGGGGGGGGGGGGGGGGGGGGGGGGGGGGGGGGGGGGGGGGGGGGGGGGGGGGGGACGGAGTGACGGGGGAGTGGCTAGCCAAGGTAGAGTTGTTGTGGCATACTGCGCAGCCACACGGGCCTGCAGGGCCCGACCAGACGGAAAATAAGGGCCCTACAGGCCCGGTGTCGTTTCATCCTAAAAGCCTGAAAACGAGGGCCATTTTCAGGCCCTCATAAAGTCAACCTGCCCTGAAACTCAGCCGCCAGACCACGGTTTAGCACAGGCCATTTTTGGGCCTGTTTCAAGACAACCTTTGTTTGAACTTCAACGCCAGGGTCTGGCACGTTTCGGCATTAGCAAGAGCAGCCTCCCGGACGGGCCAGCACTATATAGAACTGGCCCGCCCTGCAGGCTGCAGGTAGTGCATAGGGACTTCCCAGGCAGTTCACGGGCACTTCACGTGCAGGAGGCAGGAGGCGGTCTTCAGGATTCAACAGCAGCACTCTGGAGGAGTGCTGCAGTAGTAGTGGTAGCGTTAGGAGTAGCCTTCAGCGCTGGGCGCTATTAGGAGCTAGGGTAGCGTTGGAGAGAGAGAGAGTTGGCGGAGGCCAGGGAGACTTACCTGTGGCGCCATAGCTCCAGCTTCGTCTTCGATGTACCTGCAACGAGGCGCCACCTTCACAGGTTAGTACCGGACTGAGAGAGAGAGAGAAATTTCTTCTTCTTCCTCTTCTAAGTCCACCATCTCTCCCTCACCCTCTCGCTACCTGACTTCTCAGTATCTGCGTGCTACGGGAGAGAGAGAGATTGCCATTGGTGACTTTGGGACTTGACGACATCTGGATTCAGACTCGACATTGGGGTTGAGACACTGGACGAGGGATTATTTGGGACCTATATCGAAGACTTGGTGTTGACAACATTCCCATCTTCCCCCTCTTCTTCGTCTGATCCCCTCCTCTTCGTCTGTGTATGGTCTGGACCCGGCGCGTTCTTCCTGTGTGTAGCAACAGGCCCTTCACACCGTGCGATGATGATGATGATGTATGTTTGGTCTGCATTGCGACATTGATTGGTTTGCTGACTCTGATCATTGGTATATTAGCCTTCCGCTGCGCTATCCTGTAGTATGTGAGAGAGGTCGGTTCTTGTTCTGGTCTGTACCGTTACCGTATGCGACAGTTGTGGAGAATGCCGAATGCACGATCTATGGCCCCACAAGCGAGATCCAGAACTTGGAGATTGACCCGGCAGAGGGGCCTGGAAGATCCGGAGGGACCCAACAGTGGCCTGCAGAGATTCCATCCACCTCCTCCAAATACACCACGAGGTTGGGATACAGAGTGAGATGACAGTCTGCGAGAAATGATAGTCCGCGAGATAATTGCCAGCAGGTGAATGAAGCACACAGACACTGCACTTGATCACATCTGTGGTTGGATATTAACCAACGTTCTTTCACAATGATTGGGTTACATATTCTGGTCCGTGGTCCATCGGGCCACGAAAAAAAAAAAAGCTCACTGACCTGGCCGGGCAGCGGACATCCCCTGGAAGTCGGTGCTGGCAATCAGAAACACGAGGATCAGAAGCATGCAATGGGTGATCATCTACATCACCCTCTCGGTCAACCAGTGGCTGTGCACACATATAAGTCAGCAACATAGAAGTCAGTACCACTAGATGACCTCTGTGCCATATGCGAGACAAGTCAGGCCGAGGACATCACATATTGCCTAATTGCATGCCCATAGGCCCGCCAGATCTGGGACAGAGTAGCAGATCTGTGGTACCTTTACCGGACGGGGTGCTTCAGTCCCTTACGGGTTTTGCCGGCATGGCTCAGCTTGAGGCATACCAACGCAAGCTGCTCCACAGACTGAGGTCTTGGGCACTCTGGATAATATGGGAAAGAAGGTGCCGAAAGCCGTAAAACAAGAAGCAGAAATCCCCACAACAAGCATGGGAAGAGCTTCTTCGACTGCTGGAGGCAGAAAACGGGGATCGACCGGTTCAGAGCAAGGAAAGAGACAGAGAGAAACCCGGACAAAGTGCAGGCCATCCAACACGAGTTCCACGTGAAATCGCTCGGAGCGGGCAGGATAGGTGTGATAGAGAGAAATAGGGTCCGTGTCGGATGGCCCCCTCAATCGAAACGGCCCGACACAGACAAGGATGACCCGGCAGACGACATGGCCCATAGTCAATCGGGGTGCGGTAGTTATGGTTTGGCAGCGAACTAGTGAATCTTAATCAACTGAGTATGGCCGTCTGGCTGCACACAGAGGCGGCAGGACGACCGTACAGGCTAGGCTGTGTGGCCATGAAAGCTCTTTCTCTCGCAGCCTGGACGAGCGCCCCCCCCCTGGGTCTCCCCGACTAGTGCGGCTAACACCCCCTAGTCGGCTAGGGAAGAAAAGGAGGGTACATTGGCGAGGAAAGAGAAGAGGGCCACTAAGAGCGAGGGCACAGGGCAGGAGAACCGTGGCAGTGGGGGTATGCCCCTCAGTATAGCAGTGCAGTATAAGGAAAGGTAGCGGGGCACATCAGATACGACAGGGGGAAAGGCGCAGACAATAAAGATACAGAGCAGATGCTGAGCAGTGATACATCCTCCTCTATAGGGAGTAATCACTGCCGGTGTCTCGGGGCCTCCCGGCCATAATGGGGCGGAGCAGGTTTCCACTCATTATAATGAAAAAGGTTTCCGCTTTTCAACCAAAAAAAAAAAAAAAAAAAAAAAAAAAAAAACGACCCAAGAACTAAGTGAAAGACATGCTTTCATCTCACGGGCAAGTCAAAACATCACAGACACAGAAATCTCAGACAAGAACTCAGTAGTGAAAAGTTAGTTTTTCTTCAGGAGACACAAAGTTCCCAGTCTGCTAATTGCAATCAATGGTCATCGTCGCATAGGTGCATCTGACCGCAGTTGTGGCCGTATCCAATCACGAAAGTCCAAGAGTGAGTATGAATTTCGTTGAGCGTACATAGGATCGTGGCGCATAAGCGATATGCCTGTCAAACTTCATCATCCAGTTTCCGTTTTTTCTGACTCTAATTCGTATGTTTTACTGGAATGTCTTACTCCCCCCCCCCCCCCCCTCTTCGGTTTCATTCGGAGAGAAAGTGGCCGGGCATCATAACCAGTTCAGTCTTTTTTGGTGATTATGATTTGTCCTGCTGTGGAAGGACAGCAGTAACAGGAGGACATTGAGGAAGTGATGGGAGACAATAAGAAGAAAGAGGAGGACACGGAGGAGGAGGAGGAGAGGAAGGAGAGTAGCAGTAGGAGAAGAGGAGAGGAGTGTAAGAAAAGGACTCTCTCTCTCTCTCTCTCTCTCTCTCTCTCTCTCTCTCTCTCTCTCTCTCTCTCTCTCTCTCTCTCTCTCTC
>BFEA01000582.1:224657-234933 GCA_003427395.1 Chara braunii
ACTGTCGATGAGGGTGTAGTGGAGGTGCTTGCAACATGTCCTTTTCCTGTCTGCTGCCGTTGTGCCTCTCATCCTTCCAGACCCGCCACTCCCCCCGCCGACGCCGCTACCACCACCCGCCATAGTGTCTCGTAAGTAGAGGATGCAACGACCAACAGCGAGGGAAAATAGAGAGTAAAAATATTCGAAGAAGAAGAAGAAGAAGAAGAAGAAGAAGAAGAAGAAGAAGAAGAAGGAGGAGGAGAAATGGAAGAAGAAGAAGAAGAAAAAGAAGAAGAAGAAGAGAAGTGGAAGAAGAACAAGAAGAAGAAGAAGAAGAAGAAGGGAAGAAGAAGAAGAAGAAGAAGCTGCTGTCTGCCGGTACAATATGGGCAGGGCTAAAAAAGTGAACCGGAGATAGTGCCCAGTACGATATGGCGGGCTGTACAATATGGCTGCCAGATATGCGAGATGGTGGGCGGTAAGATATGGAGGAGGACGAGGGAAGAAGAAGAAGACGACGAGGAGGAGTAAGACGAAGAGGAGGGAAGGAGGAGGAGAGGAGACTTGAAAACCGAAACAGACGAGAGGAGGAGGAGGAGGAGGAGGGAAGAACAAGGAGGAAGAGGAGGAGGAGGAGGAAGAAGAAGACGAAGATAACATGAGGAGGAGGAGGAAGAGGAGGTGACAAAGAAGAAGAGAGGAGGGGGGGTAAGAGAGGAGGAAGGAGGAGAGGAAAGGAGGGGGAAGATAGGGACTTGAAAAGCGAACAGATGCAAGGAGGAGGAGATGGAAGGAGGAGGAGGAGGAGGAGGAGAGAAGAACAAGACAAAAGGAGGGGGAGGAGGAGGAGAGAAGAACAAGACAAAAGGAGGAGGCGGAGGAGGAGGAGCAGGAGGTGGAGGAGGACCTACTGGTAGTGTATGTGGATGACAGAAAAAAAAAGACAACGATGAAGGAAGTTGAGGAGGAGGAGGAGAGAAGGAGAAAAATAAGTAGGTGGAGGAGGAGGAGTAGAGAAGAAGAAGTAGATGAGAGGACGAGGAGGAGGAGGAGGAGGAGGACGAGGAGGAGAGAAGAAGAAGAAGACGACAGGAGGAGTGGGAGGAGCAGGAGGAGGGCGAGGACCTGCTGGTAGTGTATGCGGATGGCAGAAAAAAAAAAAGATGACAATGAAGGAGGTCGAGGAGGAGGAGGAGGAGGAGAAGGAGGAGGAGGAGAGCAGGAGAAGAATAAGTAGGTGGATGAGGAGGAGGAGAGAAGAAGAAGAAGAGAGGACAAGGAGGAGGAGAGAAGGACAAGATGAAAGGAGGAGGAGGAGGAGAGAAGAAGAAGAAGGCAAGAGGAGGAGGAGGACGTGCCAATAGTGTGTGTGAAGAAGAAGAAGGCAAGAGGAGGAGGAGGACGTGCCAATAGTGTGTGTGGATGACGGAAAAAAAAAGACTGTGATGAAGGAGGTCGAAGAGGAGGAGGAGGAGAGAAGGAGAAGAATAAGTAGGTGGAGGAGGAGGAGGGAACAAAAAGAAGACGAGAGGAGGAGGACGAGGAGGAGGAGGACGAGGAGGAGGAGAAAAGGACAAGACGAAAGGAGGTGGACGAGGAGGAGGAGGAGGAGGGATACGAAGAAGAAGACGAGAGGAGGAGGAGGAAGAGAAAAGGACTAGATGAATGGAGGAGGAGGAGGAGAGAAAAAGAAGCTGAGAGGAGGAGGAGGAGGAGAGAAGAAGAAGACGAGAGGAGGAAGAGGAGGAGGAGGAGGAGGAGGAGGAGAGAAGAAGACGACGAGAGGAGGAGGAGGAGGAGAGAAGAAGAAGCCGAGACGACGAGGAGGAGGAGGAGACGAAAGGAGGAGGAGCAGCGAAGGAGAAGAAAAAAGCAGGTGGAGGAGAAGAAGAAGAAGACGAGAGGAGGAGGAGGAGGAGGAGGAGGAGGAGGAGGAGGACAAGATGAAAGGAGAAGGAGGAGGAGGAGGAGGAGGATGAGGAGAAGACGAGAGGAGCAGGAGGAGGAGGAGGACCTGCCGCTACTGTATGGGGATGACGGAAGAAAGATAAAAGGACGACGATGAAGGAGGACGAGGAGGAGGAGGAGAGAAGGAGAAGGCATAAGTAGGTAAGGGAGAAGGAGAGAAGAACAAGAAGACGAGAGGAGGAGGAGGAGGAGGAGTAGGAGGAGGAGGAGAGGAGGAGGAGGAAGAGGACCTACCTGTTTTGTATGGAGATGACGGAAAAAAAAAATAGACGACGAGAGAGAGAGAGAGAGAGAGAGAGAGAGAGAGAGAGAGAGAGAGAGAGAGAGAGAGAGAGAGAGAGGAATCCTGCCCGTCAATATGTTAACTAGCGGCGAGATTTCACCGCAACTCGCCTATCCCAACAAGTGGCGCTTCGCCTAATGAACAAGTCCAATGAAATCGGGACGAGGAGGAGGAGAAGTAGAAGAAAGGAGGAGGAGGAGGAGAGAGGAGGAGGAGGAGGAGTAGAAAGGAGGAGTAGGAGGAAGAGGAGAGAAGAAGAGGAGAGAAGAAGAAGGAGGAGGAGGAGGAGGAGAGGAAGAAGAAGATGAGGAAGGAAAGAGGTGGAGGCTTCACTACAATAGCGAAAGCAGCTTCACGGGCAGCGACGACGGGGAGGGCTTCTCGACGGGGCAGCTCGACGGAGACAACGATGGGCAGCTCGACGAGGAGGAGCAGCAACACCGGGCGGGCTTTGTGATGGCAGCGACGACGAGCGGGGTTTGCGACAGCAGCGATGACGGGCGGCTTCGCGACGACAGTGATGACGGGCTTTGCAACAGGGAATACCGCGTTAGAATTCGAACGCGGCATCGTAGCCCGCCAGAGGGGGAATCGATTTCTTGGCGGTTGATGTCATTCGCTGATCTTTGAAGACCTCCCCTCCCCCCTCAAAGTACTCGCAGATTATAAAAAAACACTTTGCCTGGTGTTGGTGGAGCTTGGGGAGGCGACCAGTAGGCGAAAAAGCCTCTCCCCCCCACCGCGCGAAATTGCGCTGGGCTCGTCCGGCCCCAAAGCGGGGGACCCAACCGGCCGGGCCGCCCGGGACCCTTGCCAGACGAAGGCCAGGCCACCGGACGGTCCGGAGTTTAACACAGGTCCGACATCCATTACATATTTTGCCACGGTGACATGGAGCTGGGTGAGGCACTCTCGACCTCATCTCCAACCACAGCCTATGAAGCACTCAAGGAAGAAAGGTCTAACAAATTATAAAAAAGAGAATTGCAACTGCAGCCTATGACCGATTCAGTTCTAAACCTGATCCTACTGCCATTCACTCTAGCAATCCTACAAACTAGGTCTGTGGATGAAACACTAACTCCGCCGCAGCAAGTATGACTAGATTCTATTCCTATCCTATTCCTATCTACTGTATCATACAATTAGAGAAAAAGTAGCTCTTTTTTTTTTTTTTTTTTTTTACAAACTTACCCCCGCCAGTGTTAGTGGTGCTGATGAGAGCAGGCACCACTAGCACCTGGGGAAAGGCTCCATCTATTGGTGGGGAGCATCACCTGCTGGAAAACGGGTCCAGCGTCCCTTGTACAAACTGAATTTGGAATACATCAGAAAAACAGTTGTGTGGGGGGGTCCTGCCAGCATTGATTGCCCTAGGATCCAGGGGATTGAATGAGCAGGATACTGGGAGGGAGGAGGACCTTTCACCCTGCAATCGGCGCCAGATCCCTACTGCTACGCACTAGTTCCTCCCGCCCCCTACCAACCTCCCATACTCTCTTGCTTAGGGTGCTCAGACTGCTAGCATTGACTGCCCGATCCGTAGAGGGGGGGGGTTAACTGAGCAGCGAAAAGAAGGACAGAAGGTGGATATTGGCAGAAGAAACAGCCTCCCTGGGGGGCTCCAGGGAGGAGTTCCTTGTATGAGTATGAGCGTGTAGAAGACGGGGCAACAGGGTTTCATCATTCAGGAGAGGATTTCTACCACGGAAAGGGCATCAGGTGGGAAAGGGTCTGGAAAATCCGAGGGGGGGCGAAGTGGAAATGAGGGTTCAATGTTTGTCCAGCCTTTGAAGCTTAAGCGGTAGTCTCTCATTTCTTCCAAATCGCTCTGTCCTTCTCCCCTGTCTCCGCTCCATTCTACTCTTGCAACCCATCCTTCTCTCTCCCCACCCACCCAGACTGTGCAAAATGTTTTGATTCGTCTCTTGACATCTCTTACTTGTTTAAAGAGGTCCAGTTGTGCTTTTGTGCTTTCGTGTTTAGCCATCTTTGGGTGAGTTTGAAGTGTACCTGCTGCTGAATCTGTTCGGTGATTTCTGGCTCTTCTACTCTCACCTTTTCCATGGTCAACGTGCATCTCTGCCACCAAAGTGCCCATATCACTGCTCTCCTTCCAAGTCTGTACATATTCTCTATGAAGGTCATAGCTGCTTCTGCCTGTGGCCAATGGCCGACCAATATGGCTTGCCAGGACCAGGGCCAAGAGACTGCAGGTTCCATCTTTCTCCATATGCGATCCCACCATCTCCATATAAATTGGGCGATCGGGCATTGCATGAAGATGTGTTCGATGGTTTCCGCCTTTTTGTTGAACGGAAAGAGGTTCTAGCACCGGTTGCACCATGGAAGGAGCAGACCTTTTTGTTCTAAATTAGTACGGTCGGTCAACCAGTCGTTGGTTGGCAAACAGCGGTGGGCAATCTGCCATTGTAGGGATGTGATTTTCATAGGTTTTGCTTTTTGTGCTTGGAACCATTTAATTGGAGATAGAAGGGAGCGATCCACGTTTAGGTGTTTGGCCCATCTGTCATTTACTATGTCTCTCAGCCGTCTTTTAGGTTTGAGCATTTTATAGGCTGATTTGGCCGACAGCTAGTGGAGACTCATACGACCTCCTTTAGGGCCTCCCCTCCTCTGGGAGGGTTCCCATGTTCATTCTGCTGGGTTCAAGGCCAGATCCTGGATTGGTTTGAAAGGTTGGGACACCACCCTCTGTCCTTTCTCCTCTAAGACTCTCACCCGGTACACAGATGCTTTCTCTTTCCATTCAAAAGGGGCTCTGCTACCTCGGAGGGTGTTTGCTCTAGTGACTGCGTAGTGTTCAATCAGAACAAATTGGGGTGAAACCTTATGTATCAGACCTATCCTTTGTGGGGACTCCTTGCTTGCTACCCAGTCGCCTGCTTTTAGGGAGGGGCCTCGTTTAAGGATTTGGTACCATGCTAGGGGAATAGCTTCAATCAGGTTTTCCAGATGCTCCTCTATGTGGTGGCAGTATCGCAGGATTCCTCGCATCTGGTTTCCTGTTTTCCAGTCCCTTCTGTCAGTGTCCCAAAGATCCCCCACCCTGAGCACCCCTCTCTTTACCCAACTTTTCCAAGGCAAGGATGAGCTTATCATGACATTCCCACTCAAATTTGTTACTCATCGGTTTCCAAAAAGAGGTTGTCGATAAACTTCTTCCCAGCGGTTAGGGTGGATTTTATCTGGGAGCGGAAGTGTGCGCCAGGTTTCCAGCAAGGATGGCTAGAAGTTATCCGGAATCTGGTCGCCTCCCCCATCCCCTCCCTTCCTCGGGGGAGCTTACGTGGGATTGTCCAGAATCGGTCCTCTAGCCATATCAGCGGGTGGATTGTTTGGGGGGCCTCTGGGGCCAGTCGGGCCAGATGTTCCAGAGCCAATGTGCACCATGGGCACTGGGGGGAGAAAATGAGCTTTTAATCCATCTTAGTCGTAGTGCTTGCACTTGCATGGTTGGGTCAATTATTCCCAAGCCTCCCCCCGCCTTAGGTTGGATAATTGAATCCCACGCCACAAGGCTGATCACGTTGTTCTGCTCGCCGTACCCCCTCCATAAGAAGGCTGCTGCCTTTCTCTTTAAGCTTCTTAAGGTTGTTTTGCTTAGTGGCCACAGTTGTGATCGTACCATAATGTTGCGAAGACCACATTGTTAATTACTAGGGCACGACCAAAAAGAGATGTGTGCTTATTTCTCCAGTTATCTAGTTTTTGTTGTGCCGGGGTGCTAATCCATTCTTCGTTGATTGGTGGGTGTCCTTGAGCGGTCATGGATACCCTTAGAATTCTTACTGGGGCCTCTAATGGCATCCACTTAATACGTGGTAGCTCGGGGGGGCGCCCCCTTCGGTAGTGAATTCACCATCCTTGAGTTTTGCTTCCCCAGTTTAACTGTCATGTCGGAGACTTTTGCAAACTTTTCCATCATTTGCTGAATTTCCTTCATGTTGTTGTGAGTGGCCTCTGCCAAAACTGTGAGATCATCCGCAAAGAGGGAGCATACTGGGATTGCCTCTTCCGGAATGTGTGTAACTCGAATTCTGGTGATATTCGTGTTTGCCCGGAGGTTAGCAGCTAGTGCTTCCATGATAACTAAAAAGAGAAAGGGGGCAATTGGGTCTAAAACACCACTCAAAAATTTCACACAAAAAAAGAAACAGAAAAAAAGCAGCCTTGGAGATTGTCCTGCAGGGGAATCCAATGGAAAAAGATCTGGAAAAACTTCCATCTACACCCAAACCATTTCAAGGCTTTGACTGTGCAACTGTTCTTTTGTACTCTGTACTCCCAGTCTGCCAAGACAGCTTGCTTTATAGCGTACTTGATTTCTGCTCTCACCATTGGGGGTGTGAGATGTTCTCCCTTTCTCACAGCAGCATTCCAAAGATTCCATATCGTCCATACAATGGCCGCTCGAATAGTTTCTTCTGCGTGGGCCAAATGATCAGGGGACGATCGTCTTCTTGAAGCCACCCCCATCAACACAAACTGATCATCCCACCGAGTAGCTGGCCTAGGGACAGGGACATTGGACCGTCTCCACCACTCCCAAAATGGTCTAGATATTTCACAAAGTAATAGAAGGTGATGAATGTCCTCCATTCGTGTTCCCCGACAAAGTATGCATTCTGGAGTAGCTTTCACCGTTCTTCGTTCACACCAAGAAGCAACAGGCAGCCAAAGGAAACTTGCATGTTTGCTTACTGTTAGGTCCAGCAACTGCTTCCAGAAACCAGGTAATGCTTGAACCAATCTTCTCAATGAGTCTGTTATCCATCCCGTTGCCATCCATCTTCTTCCCGCTACCCAGTTTACATCCACTTCCGGTGTTGAAACTGAATAGCCATCGAGTGAGATCAGCAAGTTGTCATTTTCCGGATGTGTCCAGACCCAGTCTCTCAGGTCAACCGGTAAATCGTAGTCTGCTCTTCGTAAGTAATAAGGTCGATAACTGTCATGTTGTTCCAACACACTTGGGCACTGGGTCCGTTTAAAAAAAAAAAAAAAAATCCCAGCAGTAACTGGCCCGCAGGAGGTAGAGGAGTCTGCTCTTGAGCAAGTTGCAACGACTCTCCCGGGGAATGTATCCCACCCTGCACTTCCCAGCAAGTGAACGGCATATCAACTGCTGCTCCGTAGTTCTCAATTCTCCAAATCAGCTTTGGTTCCTGATGGTCCTTACGCTTGTACCGCATGCCCATCACAGGCACCACCCCCCGACTCGTTGTTTGAAGCCAATCCTGCGGTACAGCCTGTTGCAATTGGTGGAAGTGTTGATTTTGATGCCACAATCCCATCTGTTTCGGTCTGAGGGTGTGAATAGGTCTCTAATCCGCTGTTGTTACATCCCATATGTCAGCCAGCGTACCAATCCTGCGACTCATCCATGCATTCCCAAACTCCCCAGGGCCGAAAAATCCAAATGGAAATCCCTCTGGAGTCAAAATCCGAGGGTTGAGCAAGTATTCGTTCAGCAATCATTGGTGGGGTTTTTTGCAGCTGAGGACACTTGTTTGTCCAGAGCAAGTATTCGTTCAGCAATCATTGGTGGGGTTTTTTGCAGCTGAGGACACTTGTTTGTCCAGAGCAAGTATTCGCTCAGCAATCATTGGTGGGGTTTTTGCAGCTGAGGACACTTGTTTGTCCATGTCTTTAGTATGCCTGCCCAAATGCTCGGCGGCAGCCGTTTCCTAAGGTATTCCTGACTCAGCATAGCTAGCCACACACAACGATCATCTTCCCATTTCCATTCAGAGAGTAGGACAGTTTCAGCCAGTTGATGCCATGGAGCAAAAGGGGATTCCAAGATCACCCATGGGATCCACCTAGAAAGCAAGGCAGCTGTCTGTCGCTCAGGGTCTAGAATTGCTAGCCCTCCATTTCTCTTAGGCTGTGTAATGATCTGCCAGGCCACTTTTGGTATAGAAAAAATGTCACTCATTTCGTCTTTCCAGAGATAATGTGTGACCAGTTGGAGGATCATTCATATCGGGGGAGGGTCAATAACGCTAACGCTGTTGTTATCAACGCCATGCTAGTGGTGTCTGCTCTTATCAGCACCCCTAGCAGCTGCTCGGGTTGTTTCTTTAAAAAAAAAAAAAAAAAAAGGACAGCTCTTCTGTACCAAAGAGTTGACAGAACAGCGTTATTGATAACAACAGCTCTATGCTTCTCCTTTTTTCTTTTTTTTTTTTACTTTTTCCCCTTTGATGATGGGTTTTGACTGTCTGAGAGGATGACCTCCAGACAGCAAGCTTGTGGCCTGTCTCTTTGACTTATGGGGGGACCAGGATTGGGCATTAACCACCGTCTTCACCCAAATATAACGCCCGGTGATTATCGGCAATTTATTGCCGCATCTGGACCGACAGCTATAATGAATGACCGGGCGTTCTATTTGGGTGAAGAGGGCAGGGCACTGGCGACCAGAACACAGGACCATCAAGTAATGGGAAATACCAAATCGGGAGGGGGGGACCACCTTCGCTACATCCACGAGGACGATAATCAGGAGGGGAGGTAGATTAAATTCGAGCGCTTCTGCGACCCGCAAGCGCTGAAAATTGTAATCTACCTCCTCCTCCTGATTACCGTACTCGTGGATGTAGAGTAGGTGGACCTTTTTTCCTTAAACAGTCCTGGGGCAGTCTCTTCTTCACTCCTATTGACTTTCCCTGTACCAGGCTAGCATTCCTCAGCTTTGCTTCTTCTACATATAGACTCATTATAGAGCCATCTTGCTGAGCGATGTGAAGTTACAACACACCCTAATTATGACTGTATCAGACCGGAAAGACAGCTTGTATTCATTGAATTTTCATTCATTCATTACCAGGGGTTGCTCCTTGACATGGAAAAGGAGAGCCTCGATCAGAAATAAATTCAAATAATAATATAATAATATAGTTATGCGACTTATGTCCAAAGAGGAGGCTTCTTGAGGACCTGAGAAAAACACCAAGGTGGGAGCTATTGAAAACGCACCTTTTTTTTTTTTTTTTTTTTTTTATAGAGGGCTGCGCCGCACTCTGCTGCAGTGCAATACAGAGGCAACGCTGAAGGGGTCAGGCAAGCAAGCTTACCCGTACGACCCCTCCGAAGCCCAGAAAAATTAATTTAATATCGTGCGGTCAGATGGACCACGGATCAGATATTAAACTGATCAGAACAGATATGCCACCTGGAGATAATGCTTGTCCATGTGGAAAAAATTATGTTGAATTTCAGCCATAAGTCTCATCACCTTGCCTTAGTATACCGGCACCAGGGTCTTTTCCTTTTAAAAAATAAAAATAAATAAATAAATAAAATTCCAGCCATAAGATCAGGGAACTTTAGCGCCGTCCAAACTGCATGGTGGTACTGTAGATTTTAGTCTCAAGGAAACGCAACTTTTGGTTTGAAAAGAAAAAAACAAAAAAACAAAAAAAACTTTTGGTTTGTCTAAATAGGTACGGATACAGTGGTTGTTTAACAGCACAGTGTTGCCTTCACTGAGAAAGTGAATCCTGCGGTCATTATAGCTGTATTTGGTCCAAGTTCCAGGCTAGATACATGATACTTCGATAATGACCGGGTGTTCTATGTGGGTGAACACGGTAGTACGGCTTTGCATTATCTGATGTTGGCTTGACTAATGCCTGGTCATTATGGCTGTATTTGGGGCAGCTTTGAGTCCAGATGCAGCGATAATAACAGGGTGTTCTATCCCGGTGAAAAAGACGGTAGGGCTAAGTACTACTACATAGTGAGGCAGGAAGTTCAGCGGACGCATATGAGGAGGGTGAAGGAGGGATATGGCTCGAAGACTCCCCTGCAGCTATGGGGGGGTTTCAACTCTTGTCATGCTTTTTTTGTGTGGCTCTCTTTCATGGAAGGCTACTGAGGCCCTACGTAGCAGGATAAGATCTTCATTTGCGCGTGTGCATGTGCGTGCGTGCGTGTGTGTGTGTGTGTGTGTGTGTGTGTGTGTGTGTGAGAGAGAGAGAGAGAGAGAGAGAGAGAGAGAGAGAGAGAGAGAGA
>BFEA01000582.1:235833-259042 GCA_003427395.1 Chara braunii
GAGAGAGAGAGAGAGAGAGAGAGAGAGAGAGAGAGAGAGAGTTTGACAGGTGCTTTGTGGAAGTGGCAGGCAAGTCCCACCAGTGCTATGTTTGTGCCAAAAGCTATCATGAACCTGGCATGTTTTTGCCTGCAGATTCATGCGTTTTTAGCACGAGCACATCAGCAGTGGCGACTGGCTCTGAGAGTATATTGCTCATCAGTGGCTTCCACAGGTCACAGCATTGGTAGGAGTTGGGCCAGAAAGGCCTCTACTGGTTCCATGCCTGTGTTTAGTAAACATCGTATCTAGTCCAAGAACTTGCTAGGTTCATGCTAACTAGCTGTAATAATAAGCACGTGCGTATCACCTCTGGGAGATGGTGGCGTCTGGCAGGTGGACGAATCAGGTGCGATCTTTGCCACGTAAGCAGTTCGGGGAAGTTGGGATCCCGGTGCAGTCACCCGTGGACAGTGGAGTGTCCGCCGGGATCCCTGTGCAGTAACCAGTGGAGGAGTGTGGATGAGTCGGGATCCCAACAGGGGTCCCTGTGTAGTAACCAGTTGACAGTGTGAAGAGGTGGGACCCCTGTTGGGATCCCTGTGGAGTAACCACCAGTGGACGGCGGAGAATCAGTTGGGATCCTTGTGCAGTAACCACCAGTGGACAGCGGAGAATCAGTTGGGATCCCTGTGCAGTCACGAGTGAGCAGTGTGTATGAGTTGGACTTCCCCGTGCAGCGACCAGTGGCCGGCGTGGATGAGTTGGGGTCCCTATGCACTCACCGGCGGGCACTGGATGCGTTGGGAACCCTGTACAGTCAGTAATTACTGGTCAGCGATCCCTGTGCAGTCGCAAGTGGACAGTGCGGATGAGTTGGGATCCCTGTGCAGTCACCAGTGCACAAGCGCGGATGAGTTGGGATCCCTGTGCAGTCACCAGTGAGCAGTGTGGGTGTGTCGGGATCCCTGTGAAGTCACCAGTCGACAATGGGGATGAGTTGGGATCCCTGTACAGTTACTAACTACCAGTTGGGATCCCTGTACAGTTACTAACTACCAGTTGGGATCCCTGTGCAGTCACCAGTGAGCAGTGGGTGTGTCGGGATCCTTGTGCAGTCACCAGTCGAGACTGGGGATGAGTTGGGATCCCTGTACATTTACTAACTACCAGTCGCAGGCAGTAAGTGATCCCTGTGCAGTCACCGATGGAACAGTGGGGATGAGTCTGGATCCCTGTCCGGTCGCTCACTACCGGTCGGTGGTGGCCTCTCATGCCTGGCCCTCGCTGTCGTTGGTTGCTGGTTTCGCTGTCACATGTCATGACACGATCCCGATCCCGATCTGGTAATGATGTCCTGAATGTTGGAGGACCCATGGCAATTTTTTTTCTTCTTCTTCTTAGAATTGATAAAACGAAATCGCGGGTCAGGAGGGGATTTTTTGAAGTTTTTCTTTTTTTTTTTTCTGTTTTTGGGGGGTGGGGGGTGTGGGAAGAGAGGGACGATATCGATTTCGCTTTATGCTGTCAAATACTCGAAAACAAGGGGAATGACGACAATCAGTCAGTGTGAATGCATTTCTCTCAGACTGTGTGAAGTTTTTGTCAGTTTTCTGAGAGAATCGGAGAATCCCCTTTTTTTTAAATAGTTTCCTAATAATGTTTCTTTTTTTTTTTTTTGTTCGATTTGGTGCTGCAGGGAAGTCTCATCTGCACTGACTGTAAGGGCACAGGTCGCCGTGCAAGGTGGCTGGGATTACCGCCAAAGAAGAAAAAGAAACAAGGAGAATGACGACAACATTCTGAGTCCAATTTAATGCAATGGTTAGACTGCCTCCATGTCCGTATCTTCTTCTTCTTCTTCTTCTTCTTCTTCTTTTCCAGCCTTCTGAGCGGTTCTCTTCTTTTAACGACTTCACCCCCCCCCCCCCCCCTCTCTTTTTTTGTTCCAAAATCCGCAACTCAATTTTGGAACCTAAGATCTGATCTGATTCTGGGGAGGGAGGGGGAGGGAGGGGGGCAAACGACTAATCTTCTTCTTCTTTTCCAGCCTGCTGAGCGTTTCTCTTCTTTTCAGAGTCCATCCCCCCCCGCCCCCCTCCCCGGTCTTAGTGTGTTCCAAAATTTCAAACTCGATTTTTAAACTCGAGTTCTGATCTGATTACGAGACTTTGTTCTTGAGGCTGAGGGTGCCGGTTCGAGGCCGTGCGAGTCCACGGCGGGGCCTGATGCCCTAAACGTGCGTCGTTCAGTAACTACTGATTCTGGAAGAGTTTCAACTCACTGAGAAGTTGGAACCGTCTGTGGAAGAGTTTGAACCTTTGACCTCAGGTTTTGAACTCAGGTTTTGAACTTAGGTTTTGAACTCAGTTTTTTTTTAACTTAGGTTTTGAACTCAGTTTTTTTTGAACTCAGGTTTTGAACTCAGGTCCATATTTAAACCTGACTCCTGAGTTCAATTTAAGAATTTTAAGTTTATTTAACTCACACAGTCTCTCAGGTTTTGAACTCAGGTCCAGATTTAAACCTGACTCCTGAGTTCAATTTAAGTTTATTTAACTCACACAGTCACTGAGAACGCAACTCAGGTTTTGAACTCAGGTTTTTTTTAACTCAGGTTTTGAACTCAGGTCCATATTTAAACCTGACTCCTGAGTTCAATTTAAGTTTATTTAACTCACACAGTCACTGAGAACGCGTGTGTGGAAGAGTCTGAAGAGTCTGAAGAGTCTGAACCTTTGAAGTTTGAACGCAGTTCCATATTTAAAGTTTTAAAGTTTTAAAGTTTTAAAGTTTTAAACCCTTTTATTTGAACTGCATCTTATCTTGAATGGATTTAATAAATTTTAATTTAATTGTGGAAATATTTTTAAATCTTGAATGGAATCCATGGATTGAATAACTGAGTGCAGGCAGGCCCGTAGATTTCCGAAAGGCTGGCGCCGCCGGTTATCGACCGCCACACTCTGTTTTTTTTTTTTTTTTTTTTTTTTTTTTTTTKATGATGAGAACTGCTGGACTCTTGCTCTCGCGAACTGGAGAGATGGACTTTAATGGAATTATTATGGGGGTAAAGGGGGTGTACCGGTATGATTCCACTTTTGAACACCGTGTCCTGGCTGTAGTGGTTAACATACCTGGCTCTTGAGACCGAGGTCGCTGGTTCAAATCCCTGCTTGCACGGCGGAGAACGTCGGGCTCATGCTGGGATGGGTAGCGCCATCCTGTAACCTCAGCTGTGGGGGAGCTAGATGTGCAGATTCACTTAGCTGCTGCATCCACCCTTGAAGGGTGCGGCGGTCCATATGCTGTGCCATTCAGTAATTTGCGAACTGGGGCCAAGTCCCACTTACACTGATCCTTGATTTCTGGTCGATGATCTTCCAAATCTGCGGTCAGAAATCGATCATTCGGGTAAGTGGGACTTGGCCCCTGGTGCACCCTTTAAGGTGCAGGTTTGCAGGAGAGCGAGGGTGCTTTTGCGGATGCATCAGTTCGCTAATTACCGAAAGGCTGGTGCGGGTTATCGACCGGCGCACCCTTGCTCTCACGAACTTGCTGACTGCTGCATGAATTTGCAATGAGCGGAGACGTGAAAGGAAAATGAGAAACAGTCCTTTTTTTCGCAACTTGGGGTCTATATTGGACGGGCTAGACGGGGCGAACATGACGTACGGGCGGAGAGGATGGACACTGATAAAGAGGCAGCGTTGGACAAACCTGGAACCAGAGGGGTGGACACTGCCGCAGGGGGACAAAAGCTCGAAGGAGAAAGAACGAAGTAGTAGTCGGAGGGGGAGATGGATGGGTGGAGAGGATGGCAACAATGAGACGGCAAAGGGAGAAGAGGTGTCTAAGGGACAAGGGGTAGAAGCGGGAAGGGTGGATTTGGGAAGTAGCCTGGCCACGTGAGATAGGGATCCAGGGGGGAGGGGAAAGCAGAAGAGACGAAGGACAAACAAGATGCCGGGGGAGGGCTGCAACAGGGGGACCCTTCAGAGACCACCGGGGGACTGGGTGCGAAGAAGGAAGGGAAAGAGAAGGGGGAGGAGGCAGTGGATGACATGAGGCAGGCAACAGAAATACTGAAAGCCCAAAGTGAGAGGGAGGGGGGGGGAACTGAAGAGGAACCTCCATCAGGCGAGTCGGGAACGGGACGAACCGGGGATCGACCAGAATACGACCTGCCCATTATTAGGGAAAGTGACAAAGGGAGAGACCGCTGACCGGAAGTAGAAAAAGAACCAAGCAGGTGACTACGGGACCACCTAAGACCTCATCTTCAGCTGAATGCTTCCCAGTCCCAGCGTTCTCCTCGGCTACGGCAGGGTCTTCAAGGCCAAAAACCGCCCAGAATCAGGGGTCGAAGCGGCGATCACAACGCGAAGCAAGAGAGAAAGGGAGCAAACTCCGATGGAGGGGACTGGACAGAAGCGAGATATTGGTTGAGAGGGAGTCACAGGGATATCTCCCCCTCGTCTTCTGCCTCCCCTATTCCGAGGGATGCGAGCTTTGGATGTTTGGTGGGAGGGAGAGCAACGGGCCCGCCGGGGTGGATGATTACTTGACAACCTCTGAGGAGGATAGTTCAAGTAACTCGGGGATTGCCCAATCAGAGCAGCAGTATGAAGAGAAAAAACAGAGGGACCAGGAAGAGGAGGAGGAGAGTTGGGGAGGGGGAGAGGGGGAGGATGATGCGGACAAGGAACGTGAAGAGAGAGGGGAGGAGGAACAAGTGGAACGACAAAGTGCTGAGTGCCAGGGGCCAGATAACGACGGAGAGCCGATGCAAGAAGAAGATCAGCAGTCGGAGCAGCCAAAACAGCCAGGGACATACTCCGAGGTTGCTGAAGAAAACAGAGGCAGACAACAGCAAGGCCCGCTGACCGAGCTAGTAAGGCAAGAGCGAGCGGAAACGGGGCTGCCGACCATCTTGCAAGAAGGGGAGTGCTTGCTACATGTTCCCCATCACCTTGTGGAGGACGCCCCGGTACATAAAGCTGCTCATGGACGGCGCAATGGAAGTGCCTATTTTTAGTGTCAATAATCTACCGCGAGAACAGCACGTCCTGAGGCACGTGTAGCACTGGCTCTTGTCTAGCTACGAAGTCTAGCCACCGCCGGGTATGTCAGCACTAAGGTTTATCAGGCACACACCCGAAGAAATGGAATATGCAGTTATCATGTATTTTGTTGAAGCTATCCCCCAAAAGCCGGGTCAGCCGAGGATGCAGATAGGGAGTTTGCAATGGGTCGCATTCGCAGAGGTTTTTGGTCTGACGGCAACCCCACAGCGATTTCACGTCATCCATTTGACCTCCCTCGCCATCTTCAACAGTGTCAATGCATGCCTGTCACAGAACGACCAACTGGGGGGGAAACAAATCTTGCAGGGAACGGGGATTTGGGAAAGGGGGGAGGAACCAAGGAGGATCATATTATCCTGTAGCCTGTAGGGTGTCACAGGAAATGTGGCATTCCCCCAACATAGGGAATATACAATAGGTTGGGGTAGGTGTTAGTTAGAAATGACAGGAGGATGGAGAGATCTTGATACGGTAAGACACTAGGTAGGGCGGAGACGAGGTGAATGCCGGGAGGTAGAAGATGTAATCGGTTGACGGTCTTGACATGGAATGTCAGAGGATTGGGTGCACGGTCGCTCCACAACAAACTCAGGGAGCTAGCGGCAAAGGTGAAGGCGGAATAGATCGATGTGGTTTGCTTGCAAGAGACGAAGCTTGATGAAGAAAGGACGGCCAAGCCGAAGCTGAGGTGGAAGGGGCAGCAGATCTGGGCCCTGGTGCTGGGCACGAAAGGAGGGGTCTGCATTTTGGTATTCACCCACTCTAGAGGGGAAGTCAAGGACTGGTTCTATGATTCAAGGGAAGATGGCCATGGGTAGTCCTGCAGTGGGGAGAAGAGATATCGGGGGTCGCCACAGTGTATGGCCCGTCTGAAATGGGTATGCGGAGGAGGATGTGGGAACGCCTCCACACATTGGTCCTGGATGGAGAGAAGATTATCATAGCACGAGACTTCAACTCTGTGATAGATCCGAATCTGAACTCCGCTACACCGAGGCACGGAGGTGCAGATTCGCTGGCCCTCGTGGACACTATGACATCTTTGGGATGCACAGATTCTTTTCAGGCACTGCACCCGCATGGCCCTGGTGCTGCAAATTCTCAAAACTTTTTCAAAATCCTATGTAATTTTCTATATTGGACGCTGGGCCCGGTTCCCAGCACGTGTTATACCCCACCCCCCAAAAAAAAAAAAAAAAAAAAAAAGAAAGGATAGAGTCTTTAGACTCCTTACCTTCTGGGGCAGTGCGACATCCGGCAGAAGCGGGCCGGACATGATATGGGCGACGAGTCGACGACGGCCCTCAATGACGCAGTGGAACAGGTCCAGATAACCCCCATGGCTAGGTCAGACCACTCTGCAGTGCTCGCAACTTTCCCGGTAGGAAGCCTGGAGACAGGCCGCCCTCCCCCGAGCAGTACCGACATGGGTGTTCAAGAGTGCTGAATTTTTCAGACCGACAATCGTCCGCAATGGACAGACGACTTCCCGGAAGAGAACCTGCTGAGCCATATGGCGACAACGAACCAGGAACTGCAGAGTACCCTGGTCAAACAGCTATGTAGTAGCCACCTTGTGCACCAGTGAACGGGGGAAGAATATGTACAAAAACTGAAAGAGCTGAACGTGGGACCTGTTGGGGAACTACCGGAAGAAGAATGGTGGGTGGAGCGGGTGGAGGCGGCCAGGGGATGGAGAGAATGGCAGTGGGATGAAGCGATCAAATGGGGGAGGCGAACGAAGAAATCGTGGCTTGCAATAGGCGAGCGAATGTCGTGAAAGTTCTTCGCTTCAATGGGTACGAGGAAGATGGCGCCACTGATGGCAACGATGAACCATCCCTTTGCACCACATGCGACATCTTGAAGTGTGTGACAGACTTCTATAGACAGCTGTTAGCGTAAGAGGAAGGATGGACACCGGCTGATATGGCCGGGAAACCAGAGTTGGAGGTCTGGAGACATGTTCGGAAGCGATTGGACTTGGAGAGCACGTGCAACTTGGAAAAAGACATTAGTCCGGAGGAGGTGGAGAGAGCAATAGTGAAACTCCCCTAGCTTAAACCACCAGTACATCCAGCTATCGGCCGTGGGCCCATTTCGGAGGCCACCTGCTGCCGATTCAATTTATCTACGGCGCTGGGCCTCTGAAATTTTCATAGGCGACGAGTTTTCTTTTCAGCAAGGCTGGGGCTGTGTACTGGCGGTTTAAGGCACCAGGACTGGACGGTATTCCAGTGGAAATGTACAAAGACTTCCGCAATTTCTTTGTGATATTGCTGATTGTGGCGTTCAATGAAGCACTAAGGACCGGCCCTTCTCCGCAAGGCTTTGCAGATGCATACGTTATCCTTTTGTACAAGAAAGGAGCGAAGGCGGACATGCAAAACTGGCGACCGATCTCCATTTTGAACGCGTCATACAATATCTTGGCCAAGGTGCTGGCAACCCACCTGAAGGAGGTGCTACCACAGCTTATAGATTCCACACAGACAGGTTTCATCTCAGGCCGCCAGATCCTCTCCAACGTTCTGCTGGCACAGCAGATCCTAGAGGAAGACCAATGCACGGGTGGCGCAAAGGCCTTCGTGTCAATTGACGTAGAGAAAGCTTATGATCGAGTTCGGTGGGAGTTCCTCATGCAAGGGATGGCGCAAAGACGGATAGGAACTATCTTCCGCAGTTGGATAAGAAAGCTACTGACAGGAGCCATGATAGTGATGTAAGTCAATGGAGTGAGATCGGACAAGATCGGCGGCACCAGATCAGTGAGGCAAGGATGCCCTCTTTCCTTCGCCCTATATGCCATATACATAGAATCAATGCATGACATACTAAGGGCAGACGATCGCTTATGCGGCTTGAAAAGTCGGACCGACTCTGGAGTTGCGGTCAACGGCATTCCCAAACGACTCAGGTGCAGTGATATCCCCGACAGACCAGCAACTGGCCACTTTATTTAAAGGAGGACCTGCAAATCTTTGGCAAATACTCCGGAGCGCGGGTCGATTGGGCTAAGTTGAAGGCCATTCTTCCGCCAAACTTTGATCCGCCAGGAGAGTGGGACATTCCAACAGTGACTGACGAAGAGAGGATGACCCTCCTTGGGGGGAACCTGACACCGACATATGGGGGTGTGGAGCAGATGGCAATGAGAGCTACGGGAGCGGCGGCTCGTCTCAAAGTATGGAGTGCAAGGGGAAGCATGGGCGTTTTTGGTACAGCCAATGTCATCAACAACTCTGTGCTCGCCACCCTCTTGTATGCAGGGGCAGTGCATATGCCGGGAAAACGCACCTTCTGCGATAGCAGGAAGTCGATTCATGCGCACCTGTGGTCGAGCAACGCTAAAGCAAAAGACTGTATATGCAGGTTGGCGTGGAACAAGCTCATTCAACCAAGGCAACCTGGATCCACGTCGTCAGATCATTGCGCTTCAGCTGCGACAGCTGTTGTGACATCTACTAGGAACGCGGGGGAGATGTGGCAAGAGATCACCCGGTCTCATTTGGCCTACGCACTCCGGATCCCGCAGGATCTGGTGGACCTATGCCTGCTGGGTGACAAGGTAATGGGGCACATTCGAAGGGGCACTGTATGGTCAACAAAGCTGGCTCTGTGGAGAAAGCTGCAGATGCAATGTCAGATGCCAGAAACTGCGGACTCGTTCTACAACCAGCTGTTGTTCGGAAACAGGTCTATATGCGATACTGCTGGGGATCCTTTGCCATGGCAGAGCCCGAGAGGGCCCTACGGTTGGAAATGGGCTGTGCAAGGGATCTATAAAGTGGGACACTTATGGGACGAAGCCCGCAGGGACCGGCGGAGGGATGAAGAGTTGCTGGAACCCTTGCAGGGCTGGATGAGGCATCAGCAAAGGCTGAAGGAGCTCAGGGAGGCTATTTCCCCCCCCATTGGATTGAAATATTGAGAAAGGACGAAATCACCCCGGGACAATGGGTGAAGATGAAGGGGGACCCTAGGGAGCGGGCGCTGGACGGGAGAAGGCTACGGGTCACTTGCTGGAGGGGGAACACGGGATACGAAGGGTTGGGGGAACCCCCTGCAAGAGGCTGAACCAGGGGATGTGCAAAGGGAACTGCAGATCTTAACGGACGGGATGGAAACAATATCGGTGTGTGAAGGGGGGAGGAAGGGTGAGAAGCAATACCTACCGTTCCGGATAGCATCCAGATGCCGGGATCTGACGTGGGATCCAAGGGAGTGAAAATGGGTGGCACAGAAGATGCTAAGGAAAGCAGTGCCGATCCAGGAGCTCACCACTAAAAATATCTACAACTCCTTGTTGGAACCGATAGACATCTGTGAAGAACTGAGGAATCGGTGGTCCGGGAATCGGTGGGCCAAGATGGACTGGATACCGGACGTTTATGTCAGCAGGTGGACTCAGCGGAGATGGAAGTTCAACCAACAATGTGCTATCCAGCGAAGCCTCGTTGGCGGACCAGAAGCAGGCGGGGTTGCTGTGGCAAATTTATCACTTGGCAATCCTCCCCACGGTGCAATGGATAGCAACTAAAAGTAGATATAAGGACCGGAGTTGCACCGCGGGGTGTGGGCAAATGGAAACTATGCCCCACCTGTTTGTGTGATGCCCAACTGTCCGGGCCTTTTGGGAATGGTGGGCACAGGAGTTAGTTAATAAGTCCCCGCCGCTAGAGGTCACGAAAACAGACGATGCAGCTCTTCTCTTAGGGACGCCCATAAAAGTGGACAGGGGCGAACCCGGAAACTATGGTGGCAGCAGAGACTCTGCGAGCGGCGGTGCTGTGGCCATTATGGACCCTGCGGAACGAGAGATGTCGACAGGGAACAGCTCCCCCTCTGCAGGCATATAAGGAAAGGGCTTTGGAATGTATCAGAAGTGCCCTTCCGGCGGACTTGCATAGATACAACCATTTAGGATCGCGGAAGGTGGAAGGCTTCTGGGCAAGATGGGGCCCATACCCGCAACTGATTATTCGAGATCCTTGTACAGGCCTTTTGCAGTTCGGCCCCGCCCTGTTGCGGCACGTGGCCCTGTTCGAGGACGATCCTGATCCCGGGGAACGATAGCAAAGGCAGTTAATCGAGTAGGAGGTGTGATGAAACCCAGTGGACACCAGAATTAGTATAGCGGATAGGGCGACATTAGGAGGGAGGGGTCGGCAGGGGAAGGTGTAGGGGGGACCACACGGCTAGGGGGAGAGGGTAGTAAAGGGAATTGAAGAAGTGTAGGGGAATGGGGTGCTGAGGGGACCGACGGGTGGACGGGAGATTCTAGAAGAAACTGTAAAAAGATAGAAAACATGAAACAGTACTAAAACAAGTGGGTGGACTGTGGCGGCAGTGTGGCCTATTATGGCCTGCATAAACATTAGGGATAACCGGAACGCTATCCGGATGTATATGTGCTATGGTAGGAGGGCCTATTAGGGTTTGTATAGAGTCTATAGACATAAGAGGTTGTATAGACGTAAGAGATAAGCGGGACAGGTTCTGAATGAGAACAGTTAGGTACAGGTGGACATGTAACTAAGGGAATAGGCGGGAACCAGATATGAGCTTCAGACATAGGTAAGGTAGGGGGTCTATGTGCGACGTGGGATATTAGAAACAGGTAACCGGATGTTAAGGGGCCTCAGGAACTGGGTAGGGAGCACCCCCCCCGGCACCCTGCCTATCTGAGGGCTGGCCCTACTGCATGACTGGGTGCTGCCAGTAAGCTTCCCGGCCAGTAGGGCAACCACCTTGCCCACCCTGAAAGGCTAAGGATAGGGGGGGGGGAGGGAGGGGGTTGCTCCAAAACAGTTGCCCCTTGCCAGGCGTCTGGGGCCGCAAGGGACAAGCTGGTCCTCTGTCTTGTCTGTTCTCACCCCTTCTTCTTTTCAGATGTAAAAACATGCTTGTCGGTGATGAGCAACCGGCCTGAGCCCCCCAGAATAGAAGTGGCAAAAAACTTTGAAAAAAAAAAATAATAATAATAATAAAACAAAAAAAAAAGAAGCAAATTTGAATCGGAAAAAAAATAAAAAAAAATCAGCGGTGGTGTGTAACACTGTAAAGGAGTTTAACCAAAACTTGACTGGGCAAATTTGAAATAATGTTCCAGCCGCTATTGAAATGTGCACGTGGACGCGGAAAAGGGGGGGGAAAGCTAGATAGCCCCCACTGGTTCAGCTTTTTCGTGACGACGAAAGCTATAGATAGCCCCCACTGGCTATCTAATATGATAATCTTTATAAAAAAAAAATAATAAAAAAAAAAAGATAATATCTATAGCTTCTTTTTCTAACAACTAGAAATCGCTTTTTAGCCCGTGGCTATCTAGCTTTTGCCTCAGCTTGGTAACTTTCGGCTCACCTTTTTTTTTTCTCGCTCAGCTTCCAAACTTGGTTAACCATGAACCAGAAATTGGTTAACCATGGTTGCTGTGCTTAACTTTTGCCATGGTTAAACTTTTGCCAGCACATCGCCCAGGCAAACTTGAGAGCCGTAATCGTTAATCGGACCCGGTTTCCAGCAGGTGACGCTCCCCACCAATAGATGGAGCCTCTCCCCAGGTGAGAAAAAAAAAAAAAAAAACATAAATAAAAAAGAAATAAAAAATCCAGATCTTACTATACTAACGAACTCTGAGCAGAAATTGGATTGCTGTTTGATGATCCAACTGTAAACACTAAAACACTTTTTTGTTTGTGTGTTTGTGTGTTTGTGTGTATGTGTGTTTGTGTGTTTGTGTGTTTATGTGTGTGTGTGTGTGTGTGTGTGTGTGTGTGTGTGTGTGTGCCGTTGATACAGGTGTTTGTCTCGTGTGTTGGTTGTTTGACGTGTGTCTCTCTGGTTTTCTCTCTGTATTCTCTCTGGTCGCTTTCTTTTCTGGTTCTTTTTTTTTTTTCTGAATGAGAAGCGGCGGATGTGTTTTGTATGGTACAGGCATGATTTCTGCCATCGCGTTTTTCAGACGGTTGGTTGGCAGATTGCTATCACTACCTTTGCGCCATTTGGTGGTGGGTGGGGGGGAGGGAGGGGGAGGGAAAGGGGTTGGGGGGGGGGAATGGTTAGGAGGAGGAGAGAAGAACAGGAATGTATCTAGTACTATCTACAATGTAGTATGTACATTTTAAACATTTAATATTTAGTATAAAAATTAATAAAATTATAAATAATAGAGTTAGATAGACGATTGTAGTGTTATGATTTATGGTTTAACCTAGCTTTTGTTTTTTACCTTTCTTTTTCTGCCACTTTGATTTGGTGGATCACAGGATTTTATAATATATTTTGTTATTTTATATTTATTTTATATTATATTTTATATTAATAATAAATATACATGGTAGTGTAATTGTGAGAGTTTCAAGGAAGTAGAAGAGGATGAAAAAAGAGAGAGGAAGAAGAGAGAGAGAGGGGAGGTGAAGTAAGTGGGAGGCATGATCACCACACAGGTACATTCATTGTGTTGTTGTCAGCGGAGCGAAGATTTCTGTTTTTTTTTTTGTTGTTGTTCCAGGCGGTTGGCAAATGTGTCGACTATTCGATCTTCATCTGCACATTTAGAATTTTGTTTTGTTTTTCGATTTTTAAATTTTAATTGAATTTTTTTTTATGGCAAGTTCTGCAGCAACTTCGGCTCCTTGTCGATCGGCACTTCCAAAAAAAGACCCTTTTTTTGGGGGGGGGGGATTTGTATACAATTACTGTGAGTAGAGGCCGGCGGCCCATGTTTTTCCACGGACGCCGGATGGTACAGAGGCTACACGACCCGGGCAAATGCCCGGATTCCACGAAGTCCTTCGAGCTCGTTCCAGGGAACGCAGTACTCGACATATCAACAACAAGCTTCTCTTCGTTCTTTTCCCCGATCACATACCACGATTATGAGGAGAAAGAGAGAGAGAGAGAGAGAGAGAGAGACCTGTCTCTTATACACATCTAGATGTGTATAAGAGACAGGAGAGAATGGTTATAATCCTGTCTATCTTCACATGCAACCAGGCATAGAAAGACAATGTCGTTCGATTGATTTCAACTGAAATGAAAGAACTTGGAAAGAGAAATAAACAAGGAAGAAGAAGAAAGAAGAATGGAAGAAGAAGTAGAAGAAAGCGAAGAAGATGAAGATGAACACCAGCAAAGACCGAAGTAGATCGCCCTTGATCTCGCCACCGTCTCTTTAACCCCGCCATTTACTCCAACTTCTTCTTAAATCACCACTACCTCTGTCACTCTTGGGAAAAATGGGAAAAATAAAATGGATGTTTTCCCACTTTTTCCGAACTTTTCGGGGTTCCGTGGAGGTTCGGCAGTTGGAGCTTGTGGGCCCGTCCGAAAAGCAAAAAGAAAAACAAAAGACCAAGTCCGGGAAGGCCGTGCACGAAGTTGTGCTCACACCAATACTCACAAGAAAGTATCTAACTATGATCGTGGCCAGTTTCAGGTTTTCGTTGCTCGTGTTTTCGTTTTGTTTCTTTTTTTTTTTTTTTTTTCGTGCCCTGCCAGGGAGGCACGGGGCAGTCCACAGTCTGCTGACACTTTGTGAAGAAGGGCATGCCCACACTACAACTTTGCGGAATGTATGAACCCGTTTTCCCGTCCTAAGTTCAGTTTCAAAAGAAAAATTCCCTCTTCTCGTCTTCCGTGGACCTGATACCCCTGCCGTAACGCCCTTACTGAGGGGATACTCATGCAACATCTTTGGGGCAGGTATCTACCTTGTATCACGTCCAGAGGGGTGTTCGTTTTTTTTCTTTTTCTTTTTTGTGGCTGTGAGTACGTCGTTTTTGGAAAGTCTGGCCGTGCGTTTTTTGTTTTCCTTTTTCAGGAGAGCACCAGAAAAGAAACACAACGGACCCCAGGCTCGGCAAAACTCGGTGCGCAGTGAAAATCAGGGTCGGCAAAAAGAGGCTCGGAGGTAGTGGTGGTTTAACAGCAACAATAATAATAAGAATAATAAGAATAATAAGAATTATCAGAATAATATAATAATAATAATAATAATAATAATAATAATAATAAAACTAATAATAATAATAACAATGAAAGAATGAACCAGAGCCAATGTCTGAATCCTCTCCTTACAGCCAGGCACTTAAGAGGTCCACCATAGCCATTGCACACACCTTCCTCCTCGGTCGAGCAGGTGGCTATGGTGGACTGAAAGAGCGGAGCTCCGATGTTCAAAGGACAACACAAAGCTAATGTGTCCCTCCTGCTATGCCTATCACCACACCCGATGTCTTCCTTGTAGAGGCCAAGTCCACCAACTGGGTCCTTCCAGGTGCAGTGCCAAGCAAGAAGATGAGGATGCAAACCACCATAGCCAGGTAAGCACCCCCCGTCACTCTTGTCTGTCCTCTCCATCATAACCAGAGAAAGATTTTTCGCCTTTTCCAATGTCGACCTGTCAATAAGCCAGTCATTCGTAGGTAGGCGCCTATGCTCTATCTGGCGTTGTAGTAAAGCCACTTTTGCAGGTTTAATTTTGATCTTACTGAACCATTTTACGTTTCTTAATGATTCTTTATTGACATTAAGATGCTTCATCCATCTTTTTTTTTTTTTTTTTTTCTAAAATTTTCTAACACTGTCTTATTCCCTGCCGAGCTTTCCCAGGCCTCAGGCCCCCATCCTGCTAGGTTACAGGGCAACACAGCTCACCCCAGCTCCGGCCAATGTTCTACCGACAGCGACCCTTGGTTTTCCTTTGGAATGCCCGACCCAAGGCATCCCAGATCATCCATCTTTCTTCTACCTTGTCTTTTAAATTAATCTCAGGGCGAAGCATCTTGTAAGTGGATACCACTGACAACGTGTGAAGAGCACAAAAATACTTTCTTCCTTTGCTTCTTGCGTCAGACCACTTCCAATTAGCAGGATCAAGGGTCAGATGACTTATAGGTGTATTAGGTTTTAAAGGCTATCCATTTATCTTTGTGCCTCAATACTCTGATCCTGATAGCCTGATCTTTTGTCACCCTCCTTATGGTATGATGGTTCTTGATTATAACGATGTGATTACTATCCATTTCATAGGTAGTGAGGAGGGTCTCCCCATTCTCCAAAACTACAACAATACTACCTAAGATATTTGAATGATCTTTCATAGCAACCCAATCACTCTGCAGTCAATAGGTCCCTTTTTTTAAATCCTTACCCAATCCAAAGATATCAAGTCAATAAAATCTTCTAAAGCTCTCTCAGAATGATGACAATACATAAGGTGGGTCTGTAATTGTGAAGCGGTAATCCACTTTTTTCTTTCATTGTTCCAAATGTCCTTTATCCAAACAAGACCATTCATAACCCACCCCTATAGGAGGAATCTATACAGTGAAGGACACATCCCTGAGGATCTTTGAGAAGACTGTTATCAAAGAGTGGTTGTTGACATACCTCCTCTCATCTGCCAGGAGGATTTCGGTCTGTTAGTGACAATCTCCTCCACGTTTCGATGAAGTTAGTCCGAAATGAATCATTATGTAAATCCACTCTCATGGCCCTCCTATCTGATACACATTGGTCTAACAGTTCGTACACCACTCCTCTTGGAAGGGGCCAAAACCTATTTTCTAGCCACATCATATGATCTATGCATCGGGGCTAGACGTATGGTCCGCTCCTATGCCAACATACTCCAAGGGGTCTAGGAATTAAAGAGTAAGTGTTTAATCCATTGAATTGATAAGAGTCATAAGACCATCGCGTGTAAAGAAGGATCAATGATGATGAACCCTCCTCTAGACTAAGGTTGTATCATTAATTGTCACGCTACCCTACTAATTACCTTATTGAACGCATGATTCTCTCTCCATAGAAAGGTTGATAGTTGACGTTGGAGAGCTTTTAAAACTTTCTTATCCAATGCCCATATTGCTGATTTGTACCGGATCGAGGCTACCGGATTATTAGTCATCAGAGTACGACCAAGGAGAGAGGTATGCTCACCCTTCCAAATCTTCAGGCTTCAGCTTAATATACACTTGTTTGACTATACATTCATTGTTGGTTGAGGCTTTCCCTACCGCAGAAAGGGAGATACACAATACCCTAATGAGAGTGCCCAAGGATAACGATTTTACTTTAAGAAAGTTCAGGAGGCCTTACTCCTTGATGATGAATCCATAATGTTTAGAGCTGCGTAGCATCGCGCTCGGGCTCGGTGACCGAACCCGAACACTCGATACCGAGCCCGAACGTGACCCAAAATTGACCGAGCCCGAACGTGACCCAAAATTGACCGAGCCCGAACATTTTTATTTATTTATTTTTTATATATATACGGGTTGGGGGGCCCTGGGGGGCATCGCTCATGACTCCTAAACATACACACACACACACCATACACACGCACCCCCAAACATCCCACAAACACCCCACATAGACCCCACACACCATACACACATGAGGACGCGCTCGGTAACCCTCTAATTTGCGCTCGGTCGAACATGTTCGGTTCGCGCTCGACCGAGCGCCCGAATACGTTCGGCTGCTCGGTGGGGCGCCGAACATGTTCGGTGTGCTACATAGGTCTAGAGTCTTGTTAACCCAATTCACCCTCATATCAGGCAACCTACAAAATCTATCCATCAGACTGCTTCTTTTAAATTCTTTTTGGATGCTTCTACCATAAGGAACGTATCATCAGCAAAGAGAGAGCAAACAAGAATGACTGCCTTTGGAATAGATGACACTTGAATTATTTTAATGTCTTTGTGTTGTCTGAGGTTAGCTGCTAAGGCCTCCATGATTATAAAAAAAAAAAAGGGCGAATTGTGTCTCCCTGCCTTACTGATCTCTGTAAGGAGATAGGGAGGACTACATTACCATTTACCATCACCCTAGTTGTAGCATTCCTATTCAGTATTTTCACCCACCTTCTAAAACTTAAACAAAAGTTAAAAGTTTCTAGATATTTATCAAGAAATAACCAATCCACATGGTCGTAAGCTTTCTCAAAATCTATAAACATGAAGCCAACATTATGTTTAGATTGACGTGATAACCTAATCATCTCATTTACTAACAGTATATTATCTTGAATATTCCTTCCTGTAATAAGTCTAGTCTGAACAGGATGAATAATTTTAGTAAATGACCTTGGTTAGTCTATTGGCTAAAGCCTTCGGCCCTTCGTCATCCGTTTATAGACCATTGTCAAGAGGGTGATAGGGCAATAGTGACGAATGCTAGTTTATGAGGTCTTGTGAGAGGAAATCCCCCTCACCATAAGTTTATAAAGAAGAGTTAATACCCCTTGACCCACAGTTTATAAAGAAGATTTAATATCCCTTGACCCACAAATTCTCCCATTTGTTCCGATATCCAAATTCCATGATAGAAATTTATGAGGTCTTGGGAGAGAAAATCTCATAAAACCTTCTTAAATCCTTAGAGGAGACTATCAATGCATGCGGTCTTTTCTTCTTCCATAGGCATTAATGCATGCAGTCTTTTCTTCTTCCATAGGCATTAGAGCTGTCTATATTTTCTTTTTTGAAACATATATTTTAACTCCTTTTTTTGTTCTTCAGTTAGTGTTTTAGTCAAAGGTGTATGGAAATATTCTATTTCCTTAATTCTTTGGTACTCAGGGGTACTTTTAGTTTCTGATTTAAAAAAGTTCATTAAATAACTCCTTAACTATTTCTGTACATGATGTTGTGGACATGGCCAATGGACCATTCTTATGAAAGGGATCTTCTAGGGCTCCAATAACTAAGCGACCAGAGTTAAAATTTTGCCATAGTGAAAAACCTTACATTATCTCTCATTTCATTTAATGTTTCCTCAACTTACCTTTAATCCTTATTCCTTGCCACGTATAGTCCATTTGGGTCAGCAATTGATCTTCCAACTTTAATTTCTTGAACTAGGGGTTTTATAGCTCCTTTTTCTTCGGATTCATTCTCCTATTGTTGGAGTTGTTGGATTGTCTGAAGCAAGATCGTTTCTTTAGTGTGTCTTTGTGAGGCAGAGAGTTAAAAATATCCATTGCATTTATGACCTAAAAACGTTTTTTTTTTTTTTTGGGGGGGGGGGGGGTAAATGCTCCAGTCTATTCGTGGGGAGCAGCACGTGCTGGGAACCGGGCCCAGCGTCCTATATAGAGTTACACAAGTCATTTGAGATACTGGGGCCATTACCCGGCTTCGCTGAGAATCAATCTGAGAACTATTGAGAACTATTGAAGAAATTCAAGAGAATTAAAAAGACGTTGAAAAAATATGAATGACTACCGACCTTTTTTTGAATGCTCAGAACCCCTAGACTCCCAAACAAAACTCTCTAAAACTATCCAACACTGTCTTATTCCCTGTCGGGCTCTCCCAGGCCTCACACTCCCACTCGGCTAGGTTACAGAGCAACACGACTCGCCCCAGTTCCGGCCAGCGTCTTCCCAACAACAACCCTTGGTTGTCCCTTGGAATGCCCCAAAGCTTCCTCAGATCTCACTACCAGGCCTCATGCTCCTATTGTCAGCAGGTTACAGGGCAACACCCCGACACCGACCAACGTCGTTCTGGCATGGAACAACCGCAGGTCCATGAATGTGCCAGTATCAAACAGCCTAAAGAGAGTTGTTAAAAGTCCCCAGAATCCTAAAGCCTTCTTATAACCACTTGTAAACAAACCTTTTTTGAAGATATCCTTCAGATGCCGGGGCTATTACACGACTTCGACTTTTTTTGTTTTTTCACAAGAACACGAAAATTCAGTGTCCCCCAAAGCTCGGATCAAAGAAGCATTCGAAAAAAACACACCTTCCTTAGGGCCTTTCAGCAGCCCAACCCTTACCTGCCTCACCCCTATATCTCGATGCCCCATCTCTACCAGACCTCATGCCCCCAACTGCTAGGTTACAAAGTGGCACGACCCACCCCAGAATAACCTCCACCTGCTAGGCTACAGGGCAAAGCGACCCGCCCCAGCTCCGGCCAGCGTCGACTAGGTACCAGCTCACCAAAGGACACTAGAGTGCCTTCCACCCTCGACAACTCCCCAGATCTCTCTACTAGGTCTCATGCCCTCGTACAACTTGAGTTACAGGGCAGCACGACCAAGCCACATCACCGACCAACATCATTCTGGCCTTGTCTTTTCGCAAACCACTGAGACTCATGATTAAGACAAATAGCAGTCAAGCCACCAATCAGCACAATAGTTGTAAATCTCATTATTTGTTTCCTTCATGCACTGGTTGCAGATATCCTCCCAACAAACCCCCTGAACCCTACTCCGGGAAGTCTTACCACGATGAAGCCGCCTTCTCCACCGCTGTTGTACCCTATTACAACCCTGCAAGCTAGCCCCTTCGTCGCAGAGCGCATTATCTCCTGCCGTCACAGCCACCACAACCCCCTGCCTCCAGCACCAAACCTTGGAAAAAATTTTCAATCAAGAAAAATTAGGAAAATCAGGCACAAAAAATTCCCGAAAAATCACATGAACATTCCAACGCCAACTATTCTCACAGGGAGAGGGGACGAGAGGGAGAAAAACAACCTTCTCTCACCATGGAAACTCCAGCGCCTATTGAGGTCTCAGATACATATAAAGGGGTCACAAGTGCCGAAGGGATTACTCCTCTCCCCCAAAAAGCAACCCCCTGTTTGTTTACTGCCTCCGCGGGAAGGCGCCCCCTCGTCTCCCCGCCCCAGTTCAAAACAGCCCCCATAATATCCCTCCTCCTCCCTCAGTCGCGTACGATATCCCCTAAAGTATGCCACCGCAGAGCAGAAGATCCCCCTTCCTTCCTGCCCCAACCCCCTCCAAGCGGAACAACCCTCTCAACTCTCACCCTGCTGACGTCCGCACCCCTTGTCCTCTCTCCCCAACCGCCATAGCTGATCCGACTCGAAAATCGGCATGGCCCAAAAAAGGACAACCCCTCAATACGCCCTTACCCTCTCAAAGATCACACCACCCACCTTGTGTAACCCTCGCAGGGAGAGACTCCAACCCTAAAGGAGATATCCATTGCAACACCTCTGACCCGATCGCACAACATCACAGGTTAAGACTAATTACTTGAGTAAAAGTTGTTTGAAAAATCCCACGCCGCTTTTAAAGTTTTGTACAAGTCATGCCAACGAAGTTTGAATCATGAATTTAGCATCGAATTCAGGAAATCCATCGAGATGAAGAAAAAATTGAAGATAAGATTGGATAAGAGTTAAAAATTCAAATAGGGAAACAAAATAGGAAATCGATTATGATGTTCAAACGGACTTACGACTCTGATTTCCAGAACCCCAAGGTTGAAGAAATCGCCCAAACAGTAAATCAGACAGTACTAAGCAAAAAAACAAGTCGACAATCAATTATGTATGAGAGAAACCATAACGATTCTAAAACCAGATCGCGAAATCAACAAGAAAAATTACAAACTACCGTCGCGAAATCGAAAAATGCCCGCCTGTTAGAGCGACCCGGGCGTAGCGCTACCGGGAGCGCTGCGCCCCGGCACCGACCACAGCGGCCGAGTGAGGCGGCGAAGCGGGAGGGTGCCTGGCTCGAACCGGTTTCTCTCTGGCGCGTTCATACGGAAGAACTACGACATGGCAATGGCGTGACAGAGGCGCAGGTGGGGTAAAGAGGAGTTCTTGGGCTGGGTGTCGAGCTTACAGCAGCTGCTTATTAGGCGTTTTGCGCACACGCGGGGAGCGAAGGTGCTGGTCTATACCGTATCACGGGGTGATAGGGAGATTAGACTGACTCTCGGGGGCTTTCTGGAAGTTCCGCGTTCATACTCCATTGTTGCTGCGTTTTTGCCCGTGGCATAGAGCCTATGAGGTGTCGTCTCTGGGGATGCCTGTGGAGTTCAGCGGAGTGAGCCTTGGGTGACCCGAAGTGCGAGTGAAGTAGCTACCCGTCATCACCAGTGTCCTCGTTCATCAATATCAGGGATCGGTCGTGACTCAATGGAATATGGTGAGGATTCTCTCATCATCATCAGGGCTGCCCGTCATCGGCATCATCATTTATCAGGGTGCTGGCCTTCATCATCATCCAGGTGGCAACAGGAGCTGCGTGCCTTCTGTTAGGGGTTTCGTTATCATCATCAGGGTTGCTCGTCATCGCCATCATCAGGGTGCTGTTCTTCATCATCATCAAGGCGGTAACAAGAGCCGCGTGCCGCTTGTCAGTAACACCTCGTCACTAGTATTAGAAACAAGGTAAGTTACCTAGCGTGTAAGCACCACATCAATGCTCTACTATTTTAGGGTGCTAGGGCGCTTTTCATCCCTATTATCATCATCACTAGTGCATCATCACAGGTGCGCGTTATAAGCAATTTCATCATCCTCATCGTAGGGCGCTATTTACCCCTTTTTCATCATTACTGGTGCACCATCATAGGTGCGCGTTATTCTCAATATCATCATTATCATCATTATCATCAACACTATCACCTTCACATCATTATCGTCATTATCATCACCATATCGTCTTCATCATCATTATCATCACTACCATTATCATCATCATCATTATCACTCATAGGACGCTCGTGCGTAGTCATCATCATCATCATCATCATCATCATCATCATCGCCTCATCAAGATATAATCATAGGGTGCTGTCGGTACTGGTCCTCAGTACGATTACCACTATTATCTCGTTTTCATTTTCACTATCAGTATCATTATCATCATCATTTCTTCGTCTTTTCTATTAGTAAGGATTCGGGTCGTTATCATCATCTTCGCTGTTGGTACTGTTTTCCGGTACTATCATCGCCATCATCCCGTCTTCATTTTCACCATTACTATATCATCATCAGTTTGTCATTATTAGAGATGATTAGACGCTGCGTTTCAGGGCAGTGTTCGTCTGCCATATTAGTAGGTGATCATCGTCCTCAACGTCATCATCTGTAGGAGGTTGTTCTATCGCAATTAAAAGAAATTCTCATCTGCTTTTTTTTTCCATCGTGACCTTTCAAAATTTCCAACTCATCGTCCTCAACGTCATTATCCTTAGGAGGCTGTTTAATCGCTGTTCAATCGCAATTAAAAGAATTATCGTCTGCTCTTTTTCTCCATCGTGACATTTCGAAATTTCCAATTCTCTCACTTATGTCTGGAGACTTCGATCTGATGGGTGTGTTTCAATCGGGATAGGGCTTCTGTGGTCACGGTTTGGACCCTCGGGGAAAGGGTGGGGGTGGTATTGGGGAGCCCTGCTCTACAGGGGCGCTGCAAGGTGGGAGGCGGCTGCCCTGTCGGGAGTGGGGCAGATCTGGTTTTGTCCTTGTCTGGGGCCGGGGTGGGAGAGTTGGTCGCCTTCAACCCCGGCGGGGGCAGATAGGGATAAGGGGAGGGCGAAGGTATCCTCTAGGAGGGAATTGGCTGCCTTTGCGGAAGGGGGGAAGGAGGGGGTCTGTTCCAGGTTGGGGCCAAGGAGGTTTTCCTCGGCGGTGGCAGCATGGGACAAGTTTGTGGAAAGTTTTTCTGGGCGGTGACTCGTAGAAGCATCCTGGTTGGAGCGTTCTTTGATTCCTTCTGTTATGCCTGGTAGTTTGGAGAATGCCTCAGATCTTTGAGGGTCTTCTGGTGGTTTGCCGAAGCTACACTGAATTTAGACTGTTCTACTTAGGACCTGTGGTTGTTCAATGCCAGAACGACGCTGGCCGGAGCCGGGGTGATTCCCTGTAACTTGCCGAGGGTGAGGGCATGAGGCCTTGTAGAGAGATCTGGGGATGCTATGCAGGGGGCATCCTAATGGACAGCTGCAGGTCGCTGACACAGGACGACGCTGGCCGGAGCTGGAGTGAGTCGCGTTGCTCTGTAACCTAGTAGACAGGGGGCGTGAGGCCTCGACGAGTTTGTCAGAGAACAAGTCAGTCTGGGTGAGCTTGGCTACGATCTGTTGGAACCCTTAGATTCTGGAGTGTTTGGAAAACTGCTGCGGACGTCAGGAGGTGTTTAGCAATTGTTGTTTTCTCACCAAATCATTACCATCATTATAGGAATTACTACCTCATAGGTTTTATCGATTCTGTAGAGTTCATCATCCTTAGCATCATCATCGTTAGCACCTTTAGCATCATCATATGAGGGACGCTGAGCCCGGTTCTCAGCTTTTGCATTTGTACTCCACAGGGACGCTGGACCCGATTTCCAGCAGGTGCTGCTCC
>BFEA01000582.1:285181-308888 GCA_003427395.1 Chara braunii
GAGAGAGAGAGAGAGAGAGAGAGAGAGAGAGAGAGAGAGAGAGAGAGAGAGAGAGAGAGAGAGAGAGAGAGAGAGAGAAACATCGCTACCATGATAGTACCATCCAGTTATTCCTTCCGGACAGTCGGCTGTCCTTGCGCTAGAAATCGGATGTCCGCAGGCCTGTCCAGAGTAATTTTTTTGGTAATTGGGATCGGAAAACGAGCACATCACCGCCGTGACATCGGTCGGCTGGATGTTCATTATGCAACAGTTATCGCCTAGAAAAATAATTATTTATGGACAACAGTTCAAAAAGCATAATAAATTAAATAATTTGTTTCCATTTTTTTTTTTGGTTTCTCCACAGGTCTGTCCACCTTCCCCCTAGGTCCACCTACGGGAACTTTGTTACGAATTCTCCTTCCTCTAAAGAGTCTAAACGATAACAGTTTGAAGAACTTCTCACAGCAGCTGCAGTGACAAACCGCGAGGATCACCGCAACGCAATCCAGACACTTCACCGGGGCCTAGGTCCCACTTACGCGAATTACGCGATATCGACCATAGATAGCAAAGATTAACGGCCACAATCTCTTAATCCGTGCAAGTGGGACCTTGCCCCGGACCATACGATTGGTCAGACCACGGCGCGCTCTGTACAAAAGGGCAGGCCGTGGGACGTCATCCACACAAGCTGAGGATTCTCGGCGAATTTCTCGCTTACTAGGGGATCGCAAACATAGGCCCTGTGTATGTGTAAAATTGCAGGCCCTGATTCCTATCTCGAATCTTTGTTTCTCTTTCGGTAGCCTCTCTAAGTTCCTTCTCTAACCGTAAGCGGATCAACTCCACCTGTTGGAGTTTTATTGCCTCTTCTGTGCGTGGAGATGGCAAGTTGTACTGCAAAACGTCATCAGCACAAGCTGCCTAGGCAGGGCCCTCTCGAAATTATCTGCACAAAAGGGGAGAGGGCCCTGTGTAAAACTGCAATTATGATATAGCATTAATAATAGTATTAAATTAAGTCTATTATCTACAAACAACTTTTGGCTGAGGTTCCTTGCGAAATTCCTTAGTAAGTTAATACTAATTAGTAATTTGGAGATAAATAATTAAGAAAACAAGAGTCGAGATACATGGGCATACACCCCTTTTTTCAAGTCTAAATTTTAAACCGTCTTTAAACCACCAGTACTTGGCCCATACATCGGCCGCGCCGGTTCGGCAGTTTTATTTGTGAAGGCCCGCGGGCCCAGTCGGGACAAGTCCGGTAGTTCGACAACGGACATAGGTTTACGACCGTTTGTGCCTGGCCGGCCAGCCAACGTACGGAAATCATTGAGCTGTACGGACGAAAGTTGTCGTGAACCGAAAGGCGGGGAAAAAAAAGAAAAAAAAAGAAAAAAAGTATTTGACAGGTGGTTTCACGCCGCGCGGTGGCCGGTGGGTGCTTGCACGTGCGACCTTGTCCGCCCGGTCTGCCATCGCCTCAGCCCGTCGCGTGCACGAGAGAGAGAGAGAGAGAGAGAGAGAGAGAGAGAGAGAGAGAGAGAGAGAGAGAGAGAGAGAGAGAGAGAGAGATGGGTCAGTCGAAAGCGCTGCCTTTCGTCAGGGGAAAGGCGCAGAGAGAGAGGGAGAGAGAGAGCAGAAAGACGCAGAGAGAGAGAGAGAGAGAGAGAAGAAAGACGCAGAGAGAGAGAGAGAGAGAGAGAGAGAGAGAGAGAGAGAGAGAGAGAGAGAGAGAGAGAGAGAGAGAGAGAGAGANAGAGAGAGAGAGAGAGAGAGAGAGAGAGAGAGAGAGAGAGAGAGAGAGAGAGAGAGAGTGACAGAGAGCCCCCAGACACCATCGTTTCCTCGCCTTCGTTGCCGCAACGCCGGACGTTCATCGAGTGGGCGAGGGGCTTTTTCGGAGATGAAGTCGTAGACCCAAGCCCCTCGTATGAGTTCTCTTCGATGCGGGCCGTTGACGAAACGAAAGCGCCATCTTCATAGGTATGTTGCCATCGTCGTGAATGTAGTGTAAGTTGTGACATTGATGGCCACGCAGGGCGATTGACAGTGCGACGGTGTAGGAGCGACGACGGCCAGACAGGAGGACACTACGACGGCGGAGGCGGGAACAAACGGACCAAAAACATCGCCATGCAGCCTTGAGGCCTCATGCGGCGATTGAACGGAAACCGAAAACACAAAAAGAGGAAAAAAAAATACAAAAAAATAAACCTAACGCTACTCTGTACGGAACTGATGTGCACTTACTGGCGGAAGGACTACAAGATGTCCGTCAAAGAAAACCAACAAAAGAGGCCGCAGTGCCGAAACGTGGTACCGGTACCGGTACCGACTTTTTCTTTCTTTTGACAGAGGCTCGGCAAAAATCGGCGCGCAGGCATAATTCAGGCTCGGCTTCAATAGCTGGGCCAAGTACTGGTGGTTTAAGCCCTCTTTATAAGGGCCCAACCCCCCTGGTTGACGCATCGCCGTATGGGAAGATGAGAATACGTAGAATAGATAGATTACGGATGCTCAGGCGGTGTGCAAACCTTGGTCAAAGAGATTTTTCTTTTTAGAATCCTTTTCTCAAGTTGCACTTTTTTTTTTACCTGCCTGGATTTCCCGGGTGCGTGTGCCCCTGTCAGACGACTGGCAGTGCCCAGCATAAGATTTCTATTATTGTTTTGATTATTTTAAAAAAGCAACATGTAAAGTTCATTATGAAAATCAATAGACGTAAGGTGATGAAACCAGAGTCTAGAGAGAGAGAGCGCATCAGCTGTACGTTCATCAAACAGTGATCGGTGAGAGTATACTCGCACTCAGCCCTTAAAATCACAGAAATTCAAAACGAGCGGCCAGATAAAGTCCAGCTTTAAGAAGGACTCAATCTGGCTGCTGATTTTGCGATTCTGCGATTTTGAGGGCCTACTGTGAGTGCGCCCTGAGAACAGTACATTTTTTATGAGGCTGTCAAAAGTTGAAAAAACAAACAAAATCTGTAAGTTGTACTAAGTTCTATAAATATTAAATAGTGAATAAGGTGATGAAATTGGACTTGGAAAACAAGCGCAAAAATGGCCTGGTGAAATGCAGGCAGAAAGGGAGGAAAGGACAAGAAACAGAGGGGGGAGGGGGGGGGAGGGGGACCGGATTCATGAGGAGGCTGAACCCTCTACAGTCTGCAGAGTCCCCTAACCGATATTAAATGATACTGTTAAGTCATGATCCACTTTATCCCCAGTTGCAGTTGAGCATCAACGAGCCAACGACTGCCCACCACAACCGATACCCTGAGGTGGGCTTCAACCAGTTTATTAAACTTTATATTCTATAATAATACTGTTAATTAATACATAAATAGATGGATCCATCCGTTAACGATACAGAAGACTACTAGCATGGCCCCTGCACAAGGATGACAAAAAAAAAACACAAAAACAAAAAAAATCAGATGGATGCAAGGTGCGGAAAGCGGAATCGAACTTTATTCTATAAAATACATAAATAGATGGATTCATCCGTTAAAAATGAAACGATACAGAAGACTAGCATGCCACCTTCACAAGGATAACCAAAAAAAAAAAACAGAAAAAAAAAAAAAAGATGGTTGCAAGGTGAGGAAAGCGGAATAGGAAAATGCGCACATCACCTGTACGTTCATTATGAAACTGCCGTCGCCGTCTATGTCAATCACAGGTAAGCCAGGCGATGCGACGGCCGCACCTAACGCAGCTGGCAGGCCGAACCCCATCGTTCCGAGACCTGTCACCAAAAAAGAAGGGGTTGGGTGGTGATTTTGTTTTTACCCCGCAAAGTTGAGCAAACATCAAAAGGGGGGGTGTTATAATAGCAGTAATTATCTTAACAGAAACTTTTTTCAATGTTGGAAATGTTCATTCAGAAAAAAAAAAGAAAAAAAAAAAAGAAGAATGGTTTCAGTGTTCTCTTCGTGTTTGTCCTCTCCGTTTTAATAGTTTGTTTCCGAATCGCAAAATCCGCTGATATAGGGCCAGATCCCACTGGCAAAGAGGATTGGAAGCAGTGTCTGAATCTGGACGTGTTCCACGCAGAGGTACAGAGAATTAGATCAATAACAATTCTTCGCACCTGTCCACAAACACGTCCACATTCAGACACTTACTACAATGATCCTCTTTGCCAGTGGGATCTCGCCCATATATGTGACACAGTTAAAATATAGGGGAACCTACGTGGTAGTCACAAAAACATTTTGAAATTACACTTGGGGCCAAAAAAAACGAGTTTGAAATTGCACTCCGGGCACTGTACCTGACTGGAAAGCTGGCTTGTATACATTGCCCGGAGTGCACTTTGAAACTTGTTTTGGCCCCAAGTGTAATTTCAAACTGTTTTAAGTTTGTGACTCCTGCATATTTACACCTATAATATATTACACGATTTATTATCTGCTCTGCTCGAGCATGCGACGTGATCTGGAGTCTGGACAAGTGGACCACCACCGAACAGGAACACCAGCCAACGACCACCATCATCCTCACACAGCCCTCAATACAAATACCCAAAGTCCATATACATCCAAGGGGTCAGGCGTTTTCCGGCCTGGATGTACGTGGACTGTGGCTAAGTGCAGATACATCAAGGCGATAAGGCATTTCCAGAATACCGTATCCTCAATTTCATGAATTTTTTGCCAAAAAAAGAGATTTCAATTTTCGTTCACAAAATATAAAATGTCCGTCTTGACGAAAAATCGGTGCAATGAGACGAAGTTTCACCAAGGGAACAAATTGACAAACTTCCAAAGATGCATTCCACTGCTTCCATATTGATGATTTGAGTCATGAACCAGTGACAACTTTCGGTCCAGATGCATTATAATGGATCGAGCATACGACCCTGACAGCGTCACGCTTAGTACTTAGGGAAGGCTGTCTATCATTCGCAAAAACAGTGACAACTTTCCGTCCAGATGCAGTGGACAGCCTCGACAGTCCCATATTGATGATTTGAGTCATGAACTACTTCCAACCCCTGTTGCAAGTGGACAGCCAGGCAGATGAGAAAGCAAGCAGCTACCCTCTTCACCCGAATAGAACACCCGGCGGTCATTATAGCTGAATTCGGTGCAACTTACGGTCCAGATGCAGCGATAACAACCGGGCGTTCTAACGGTAGGAAACAGCAAGGCATCAAAGCAGCGGACAGCAAAGCAACAGCCAAGCAGATAGGCTTGGAGGGCACTGCGGAGGAGGGTGGGCAGGCAAACAACAAGTCAAGCAGAAGGGCAGCATGCAGCTAGTAAGCGAAAAAACAACAAAGCAAGAAAGCAACTAAGGAACAAGGCCACGAGACAACGAGGCAGAACTGACAAGGCCTCAAAACCCACCATGCACGTGGCACTGTAACCCATAACCACAATGCACGGTGCACTGTAACCTAAGCAGAGGGCTACAATGCAGCAAGGCAGCAAGGCAGTAAGAAAGCAAGGAAGCAAGGCAACAAGGCATGAACTCCGAGGCAACAAGGCAGCGGGGCAGCAAGGCAACAAGGCAGAGGGGCAGCAACGCAACAAGGCAGCAAGGCAGGGAGGCAACAAGGCAGGGACTCCGAGGCAAAAAGGCAACAAGGCAGGGACTTCGAGGCAAAAAGGCAACAAGGCAGGGACTCCGAGGCAAAAAGGCAACAAGGCAGGGACTCCGAGGCAATAAGGCAACAGGCAGGGACTCCGAGGCAATAAGGCAACAAGGCAGGGACTCCGAGGCAATAAGGCAACAAGGCAGGGACTCGGAGGCAACAAGGCAGGAAGGCAACGAGGCAAAAAGGCAGCAAGACAGCAAGGCATGAGGCAGCACCGACAAGGCAGCCAAAAACAAGGCAAACAGGAAAGCAGCAGGGAATCACAACTGAGACAAGGCAAGCGGATGAGCGACCAGGCAGCAGAGTAACAGTGTCACTGACAAGGCAGTCCACCCATCCAACATGGAGCAAAGGAGATCCATCACTTACTCACACCTTAAGTACAACTCTTATGGACTGCTAGGTTGACGAGTGTTTGTCACCACTCACGGAACACACAGACAGAGGCATCTCGAACACAGCAGTCCGTGTCTAAACCAACAGGCACCGACTGTTTGGCACATCTTGAAGGTTTTCACTTCGACATAAAACAGAGGATCACAGGAAAAGACCAGAGAACACATATTAAACTCTACAAGCACAAAAACAACAAGTCGTAAGAGAAGAAGAGAAGAAGTGAAGTTATATATCAATCTGATTTCCTGCGCGCGCGTGTGTGTGTGTGTGTTTGTGTGTGCGTGATGAGGTGTGTGTATATAATACACCATTGATAAATGCTTCAGCCCATGACACGGTCTGAACCACGACCGCTCATCATGAGCCAAGAAAAAAAAAAAAAAGAAAAAAAATTGCGGTGTCAAAAACGTGCTCGCCCATTCAATAATTTAATTATTATTTTATTTTTCCTAATTTTTATTATTATTATTTATTTTTAGAATTTGATTTTTATTTTAAAAAAAAAAAAAAAAAAAAAAAAAAAAAAAAAAAAAAGACCAGTTACCCGATGACCACTTCCGCTGCGCAGCACTCGATATGAATTTTCTGCCCCTTTGAGACAAAGGTTCCCCCAGGGAAAAAATTGACCCACTCCCACAGGGGTATTATTGCAAAGCTTTCCAGCGTACTACCCGTCTTCACCCGAATAGTATACGGCCGGTCATTGTCGCTGTTTCTGGACTGAAAGTTGGCCCATATACAGCTTTAATGACCGGGCGTTCTATTCGTGTGACAACGGTAGTGGAACATCAAGCCAGCATATTATCTATGACCTATGACACCGCGACATGCATGTACATAGTCAACAAAGGGCCTTGCTCCACTGCACAGTATCTGGACCTCTGAATGGTCCCCATACATTCAAAAAAAATGTTGGGTCAGCCCGATTCAGATTGACGTGCCGTGGAGCGCGGCGCCAAAGGCTAATGGAAAAGTTACGTATCATTCACAACACAACAGTGTGTAATGGAAAAGCACGCCAAGACGCCCACCGGTTAAGGATGACATACTGTTTCGTTGGACTCTCTCCGACTCGTCAGCAGGTAGGGGGCTAACTATATTTATATGGGTCTCGCCGCACGGGACACGAAACGAAAACGAAACGAGCGCATCTGCCCGCGAAAGGTGGCAAAATACACACGTTACTATTTATCGCAAACCGATGAACCTGGCCATTTTCTACAGGAAGATGCACTCGTTTCGTTTTTCCGTTCGTGTCCCGTACGGCACACGAAACGAAAACGAAACGCGTGCATCTGCCGACGAAAGGTGGCAAAATACCCTCGTTACTATTTATAGCAAACCGATGAACCTCGCCATTTTCTTCAGGAAGATGCACTCGGTGGCAAAATACACTCGTTACTATTTATAACAAACCGATGAAACTGGCCATTTTCTGCAGGAAGATGCACTCGTTTCGTTTTTCCTTTCGTGTCCTGTGCGGCGACGCCGTATATGCCCCACCGTCTCAAGCTGGACCCTTTCAAATTGGCGAAAATGGTAAACACGACAGACTTAAACTACTGAGCCCTCGACAGTCTGCAGCATCCCCATATAAAATGTAAATATAAAGTCAATGCTTTTTTGGGATGAGGTAAAATCTACTTGATCCTACCTTCTTCCCCCGAATACAACGTAAGGTCATTATAGTTGTGTATTTGAGCCACTTTCAGTCTAGATACAGCTATAATGACCGTACGTTGTATTCGGGGAAAAAAGGTAGTTGCGAGTGGACAGCCAGACAGGTCAGACGGCAAACAGGGAGCCAAGCAGTAAAGTCATATATCAAAGACGTTTTTGCTTTTGTTTTTCTTTTTGTTTTTCTTTTAAATAAAAATAATTGGACCATTTCTCGATTTATGCGTGTCATCCTTGCGCAGGTGCTATTTGCTAATTACCCTTTTGTACCGTTGCAATTTCAAACGGATGTCCCCAAGGACAAAGACGTTTGACTGCGTGCTGTTGCGCAGAGTGGCAGCAGCACCGAGACAGCTGAACAGAATTGGACGAAGCAGTCGGCAGCGGGGGCGAAGCAGCGAGGAACAGACCGAAAAAAAAAAAAAAAAAAAAAAAAAGGCCAAACTGACAGGTAGAGCGGCCAGGCAACAACAACAAGGCGAAGGGCCTCGCCAGGCGGCACACGAAACGAAAACGAAACGAGTGCATCTGCCCACGGAAGGTGGCAAAATACACTCGTTACTTTTTATAGCAAGCCGATGAACCTGCCCGTTTTCTGTCGGAGGAGGCACTCGTTTAGTTTAAATTTTCGTTTCGTGTGCCGGTGCGGCGGACGCTGAAAGAAGTGAGAGAAGCACGGACCGACGAGGCAAGCAAATCAAAAAATAAATTAAAAAACTGGGGCACAGCCGGGGATAGGTCCCACTTACACGAATTATTAAGCGATATCGACCGTAGAGAGCAAAGATCACCGGCCAGAATCTCTTCATCCGTGCAAGTGGGACCTTGCCCCCGGGCAGTACCGACAAAGCATGTCCAGGCATACAGCGCGGACCAAGCAAAGCAGAGAGAGCGCACCACCTTGTCGAAACCGAAAACGTACGACTACATGTTCCCGCAAGGTGTGGCCAGATGCATCCGTTACTACATATATAGCAACGGATGCATCGTTCCACCTTTCCGCGTAAGATGCATTGCATTCGTACGTTTTCGTTTCGACAGTTGTGCGGCGAGGCCCTTACTTGTATATATCATCACATGAATATCAGAGCGCAAATGCGAAAAAAACTGGGCGGTTCCACATATAGTGCAGAAACTTCTACCGACGGACTGTACGTTGTTGACGTCATCAACGGACCCAGGTAGTTCCACATACCTCCTGACGTGAGCAATCTTCTTGGATGGTCAAATCCGAAGAACTGGGCGGTCCACATTTGATGTTGACCTACTCCTGTGGATATGATGACTTGTCCTTTGGTCAGCTTCCGCAACATAGCTATGGCGTGCTGGGGGGCTATGGTTTCTTCTCCCTCCTCCCCCTCCCCCTCCCCTCCTCCCTCCTTGCTTTGCGGATACGTCATCGGATACTCCTTCTTCTGGTACTCCAATTCGCTGACCCATGGTGTGAAGTCCAACTTGGGCATGCTGGAGCGGAGAATTCTGTTCAATTCACCCAGAGCTGCCTTGACATCGGCGAAGACGGCAAGATGAGGCGTCTTGATCTTGCCCAGCTCGGCGGGATCGATGTCCACGTGGACGATGTTGGCCTTGGTGGCAAACAGGTCCACCTTACCGGTCACCCTATCATCGAATCTCGCGCCAAAAGCCAAGAGGAGGTCGCTCTCCTGAACCGCGTAATTAGCCCAGACAGTTCCGTGCATCCCGAGCATCTGCAGACAGAGGGGACTTTTGGCGGGAAACACTCCATGACCCATCAACGTGTGCGCGACGGGCACTCCTGTCATCGTGACGAACTCTCGAAGCTCATCTGATGCATTCACACACCCCCCTCCCACGTAGAGTACCGGCCTCTTTGAGCTCTGCAGCAGCCGTACGATCTGATCTAATTGCTCTGTAGATGGGACACCTGGCAATCGATCCAAGTAGTTCTGCAGCCGCATCCTTGACGACCAATCAGGTACGTTCATCGCTTGTTGAATGTCCTTGGGAATGTCGACAAGGACCGGTCCTGGCCTTCCCGAGGCCGCCAAGAAGAACGCCTCCCTGATTACCGTCGGGATCTCGTCCACGCTCATCACCAGGTAATTATGCTTGGTGATCGATCTTGTGACCTCGACGATCGGGGTCTCCTGGAAAGCGTCGGTCCCGATCATCCTACGTGGCACTTGGCCGGTGATGGCGACGAGCGGGACGCTGTCCATCAAGGCATCGGCAAGTCCGGTGACTAGATTCGTTGCACCTGGTCCGGATGTCGCGATGCACACACCCACACGACCTGAGGCTTTCGCATACCCCTCGGCGGCAAACACCTCCCCTTGTTCGTGGCGGCAGAGAACGTTCTTGATTGATTGGGATCGCGTCAAAGCTTGATGAATCTCGATCGAAGAGCCGCCCGGATACGCGAACACGTGGCGCACGCCCTCCCTTTCCAAAGCCTCGATCAGAATATCGCAACCCTTACGGGGCTCGTTATCAGCATAACGAGATCGGAAATCGGACGGCGTGGGAGCCGCTAGGCTCATCCCGCTGCTCACCCAGTTACTCAAAAATGTGCCCTGAGCAGTCTCCACACAACAAGAAGAGGAGGAGGAGGAGGAGGAGGAGGAGGAGGTGGTGGTGGAGGGCGTCTTAGAGAAGTAGGTCATGGGAGAGGCAGATAATATGGCAGTGGGTTCAGGCAACTCGTCGAGGAGGAGACCTCCACCGGTCTCGCGGGTCAAGGATCCCGACTGCGGAGACGAAGAAGAGGAGGAGGAGGAGGCACGTACACGTGAGGTAGGGGGATTTGACCGCTCGCCTCTCGATGTCCCGATCTCCCATGATTCAGTGAATGAAGACGCTAATGGAGATTCAGAAGCCGGCGAAGATAGAGACGACGAAGAAGGAGAAGGAGAAGGAGAAGGAGAAGGAGAAGGAGAAGAAGAGGATGTAGCAGAAGAAACGTTGGCTTTCGTCCTCTTGTCGCTCATAGGAGTTGGGAAGCATCTAGAAACCGCTTGCAGCAACGTTGTTGTCGGTACTGCCCCGAGCAATGTACGACAGCCTGCCACGTGTGCGACGCCGATTAGCCCGCCATGTGCGACAACAGTCGTGTTGGTTATATGACATCCTCGTCCATCTCTGACACGACTACTGACAGGATTCCTGATTACATTTCTGACAGGATTACTGATTAGATTACTGACAAGATTGATTGGAGCCGCAGGTGTAGGAATATGTGAAGGTGGGGAGGTGGAAGAGCAAGAGGAGGCCCTGGGGGGGCGGAAGCTGCTGCTGCCACAAGAAACAATAACTTCGGCAGCAGCAGCAGCTGTGCGAACCTCAATGCCGCACCTAGCGTCGCACAGTTTGCCATCGCAGCCGCAGCCGCCGCCGCACAGCAGATCGCCGCCAAGAGGACGAGCCAGCGTGGCCGTACAACTCATCAGCGCCATTGTCGTTTTCTTTCAAGTCCAGAAACGAGCCGTACGGTTCCGATCGGTACCGATCCGCCTACGAAGACCGTTCCGTTTTTCTCTCGAACTTATAATACCTAATATTAAGTTTTTGCTTTTTTTTTTTAAATCAATCGGAGTCAAATTTACTGTAATAACGAGGACCGAAGGGAATTGGCTGGCAGAATCAGGAATTAAAATAATGGCGCTAGCATTCCAATGTTAAAATATAAACTAATTAATAATCGTTCAATCAAACAAAGGAGAGAGACAGAGGGACACACACACACACACATACACAAAAATAAATAAATAAATAAATAAAAAATCGAACGGATTAAATCGGTTGTTTAAGAACGGAATGAGATCGATCTAGCTCTTCATTCCAACTCTCGGCGAATCGAAGGGAATGGATGGGAATCGAAGCGGGCAATATTTGGGTACAATAAATGTGTGAGAATTTGAATTACAAAAGTATTCAACGATTATACTTGCTCGGACTTTACTTATTATTGTAGTAATAGAGTAGATATAAAACGACTACCGGTAGACTAAGTACGGACAACTGAAGTCCCACGAAAAAAAAAAAAAAAGAAAAAAAAAAAACAAATGAATTTAGTGGTTACAAGAGTCGGAACGAAACGGCCTTTCAAGAAAATAAAAACTGAATTCTAATATTTTTTCGAATGCGATAAAATATTAGAATTCCAAAAAAAACGATAAAAACAATCAGCGACAGTTCAGACACCGTCGAGGCTGCTGCACCTTTCAAGGAAAAAAAAAGAGAAAATTAAAAATAATATATATAAAATAAAACCCGGCTGTTCACACCCCGATGATTGAACCGAATCGAGAACGCATCAATTTCCGTTCCGATTCACTATGATCAACTCGAAGCTGGTTCGCCGTCGATCCACCTCTTAATTGATCGACGGTGAAAAGCACAGATCAACACGACGACCAAGCTTCTTCTTCTTCTTCTTCTTCTTCTTCTTCTTCTTCTCTTCTCTTCTTCAGCAGCAACACCGCCAGAGAGTAATCCAATCCAAGCCCAGAAAAAAATTACCTTTAGCCGCAGCAGAAGCAGCAGCAGCTGAAAAATAAGAAGATTTTTTTCTTGAAGAACAAGAAGAGGAAGAAGAAGAAGAAGAGGAAGAAGCAGAGAAAGAAGAAGAAGAAGAAGCAGAGGAAGAACACCAACAACGACAACGACAACAACAAAGAGGAAGACCAGCAAGTAATCCCAACTCAGAAAAAATTGGAATTAGCAGCAGCAGAAGAAGAAGAAGAAGAAGAAGAGAGGCCAATAGGAGAAACGAGCACAAAGGGCGACGGCGCAGCGATGGCGATGGATATTATGGATTATCCAACCAGAATGAAGTCTGGACTGTAGCCGGCTCGAGTCGGGATTGGGATTGGGATTGGGATTGGGATTTGGATCAGGATCGGGATTAGGGTCGGGATCGAGAGGAGAATCAGCAGTCCCGATCAATCAGATGAGGCAGGTAGCAACCGGCGAATCGGAAGACGAGAAGACTGCCGTACGATTCGAACCAATTAAGCGGCGGATGACAGCTGGCAGGCAGCGACCGCCAACCGAGGCGAAATACTGACCACATACATCTCCCCTTCTTACCCCTCGCAGTTGCGCGCTCACGTGGATCGGCAATCTCGATGCTTGATCGATGTTCGTTCCGTACCGCGGGTTTGAACCGTCGGGCCACCGACCAATCGAAATTTAAGGTCGTTCTGAGGTCCCGATCCAAACACAACGGGATCGCGGCGAGGCTGTCCCCAAGTAAAATCACGAGACTGGGGAAAGTTGACCCAGATTGAAGAGAAATGGAAGGTTCAAGCGAAAGATCTCCGAACTTTCCTCTTTGCCTGCTCTTCTTCCTCTTTTCCCTCGACTGAAGAATCTGCAACGAATGAACGATCTCGTCGTTCTGCTGCCGTACCAGACCTCTCTCTCTCTCTGTGTGTGTGTGTGTGTGTGTGTGTGTGGGTGTGTGTGTGTGCCTGCTCTTCTTCCTCTTTTCCCTCAACTGAAGAATCTGCAACGAATGAACGATCTCGTCGTTCTGCTGCCGTACCAGACCTCTCTCTCTCTCTCTCTCTCTCTCTCTCTCTCTCTCTCTCTCTCTCTCTCTCTCTCTTCGATGTGAATGTGTTGACACGTGGCTATGATCGTCTCATCCTCCAGTCACGTCGGCATTTCCGTCGATCCGCAATCCATGTACCGGTCGACGTGCAGCATTATCCTTAATTCATAATTATATATAAATAAAAAACGGATTATTTTGTCATCTTGCAGTCACTGTGTTCAATCTTCATGGTCAAACAAATCTGTAGCTTCGTTGACTGCACGGCACTCCCCTCGTCGTACTCTCCGAGACCTCCTCCGGGTACCTCCCTGCATTCTCTTTCTCCTCCTCCTCCTCCTCTTCTTCTTCCACGCGACCTGCTCCTCTGCCTTCCTGTTTCTCTCCTCCTCCTCCTCTGCTAATCACTTCTTTCTTCCCATCAGTTCTCTGCTATTAAGAAGTCCAAGCGCATGCCCGGATTACTACGTGCCTCCTCAGCCCTCTCTCTCTCTCTCTCTCCCTCCTCAGCCCTCTCTCTCTCTCTCTCTCTCTCTCTCTCCCCTGCTGGTTCTCGCCCGGCGATGAGCCGCCTTCCCCCCAGGTTGCAGGTTGGAAATGAATTTGCCGCCCTGCTTGTAGAATTGAGGGACAGTCCCCCCCCCGCCCCCCCCCCCGCTTGTAGAATTGAGGGACAGTCCCCCCCCCCCTCTTCTTTGTGGCTACCCCATAACATGATTGTGTCCACTTGGTCTAGTGTCTAGGGGCCAGATCCCACTGGCAAAGAGGATTGGAGTAAGTGGCTGAATCTGGACGTGTTCCACACAGAGATGCAGAAAAGCAGTTCAATCACAACTGTTTGCACCTCTCCACAAACACGTCCAGATTCAGAGGCTTATTCCAATCCTCTTTGCCAGTGGGATCTGGCCCTAGGACTCGAGGTGCTGATGGATGCATATGTGTAGAGCTCCCGCCACAAGGGCAGCCGGGCGGCGAAGAAGAAACAGACCATCCTTTACACCTTTTTTTTTCTTTTTTCTTTTTTCTTTTTTCAAGGCTAATTCCTGTCGAATCTGGACAGGACTCGCCATCCGCCACAAACAGTGGCGAGACTTGGCGAGGCCGAAAACTGCATTTTTCTGGCGGAAAAAGGGTCTTGGTTCCGTTACATCGCCGCCGCCAGGTGCGCTGTAGCAGCTCCATAGCAGCTGGGCGATACCGGCTCAAGCCTCCAACGAGGGAACATGCAGGAGCTGCACTCACCAGCTGCCCCGTAGCAGCTCCATCCGTGCTCAAGCCTCCAACGAGGGAACATGCAGGAGCTGCACCCATCAGCAGCTGGGCGATACCGGCCAGGGTTCAGCCGGTAGCATCAGGGGCGTGGTCCCACTAGCAAAGAGGATCGGATCGAATGCCTGCATCTGGACATGTTTGTGGAGAGGTGCAGGAAATCGAGATTGAACTGCTTTTCTGCATCTCTGCATAAAACACATCCAGATTCAGGCATTCGATCCGATCCTCTTTGCTAGTGGGACCTCGGCCCAGGGAGGGCTTCTTCGATGGGCCAGTCAGTCACTGTGCCTCCCCTCCGGTCCCCCCCTCTATAGGGCCTCGCCACACAGGCTGTCGAAATGTGCAAAACGAGAACGAACTTTCCCGCTAGAACATGGCCAAATGCACCTGCCACATTTTTGTCGTTTTCACGTTTCGAAAGTCTGTGTGGCGAGGCCCATAAAGATCAGCAGGTCTCTGCTCAACGCCACTTGGGGGACAACAGCATATCTCTCTATAGGTACCAAGCTTGCCCAGGAAGGTACGTGAGGCCAGTGGGGATTGAACCCAAGACCTCATGAATGCCACTTGCGTGCCTTACCAACTGAGATAGGCTACTGTATTATTTTTCCCTTTTCTTTTCTTCTAATGATACGACACCCAAAAAAACAAAAAAAACGCGTGCCTTACCAACTGAGATAGGCTGCTGATTCTTACGCGTCGAATCCAGACAGGATGTAGCAGGTATCGGAGAACCCCTCAGCAGGCACATCCGTGCTCAAGCCTCCAACGAGGGAGCACGCGGGGGCTGCACCCAGCAGCAGGTGCTATACCTGCTACAGCAGGTGTGCAATACCGGCCAGGGGTCAGCCGGTAGCATCAGGACCGGTGAAGGAACCATGATAGTGACCACGTGATTAGCCTTATTAGCTGGGATGCCGTGGTACAGCCAAAAGTTCGAGGCGGACTTAACCATTCTGGACCCACCACTACCACATTTGCACTCTCCCTCCAATGAATCCAACACCGGATCTGCACACCGTACCTACCATGGAATGGAAAACTCTAGCCCTTAAACCACCAGTACTTGGCCCAGCTATGGGCCGCCGGCGATTTCCGTTAAGGCGCCGGTAGTTGTGGGCTTCGGGGCACCGAACCACAATGGCTGGAAGCCCCAGCCAAAATGAAAATGAAACGGTGCCCCGGCGGCTCGGCAAAACTTGGCGTGCAGGGGGTATCCCGGCTCGGCATCAATAGCTAAACCACCAGTACTTGGCGGGGTGTTGTCGCAGCAACTTTCGCGGCCTCTGGGCCGATGATAAATTGCATCAAAGGCCCAGAGTGCGCCGCCGGCCTCCGAGAGTCGTGAGGAGGGCCCCGCGGCCGATGTATGGGCCAAGTATTGGTGGTTTAAGAGATAGCGAGGTTAGCAAGGAAGGCCCCACCCTCCACACACCCTTTGACCTGGCTAGATGACAGGTACTAGGCAATCCCCGTACCTGGAGTTGTCAAGCACCCAACCCTGGGCAGGTCTGCAGCCCCAGAGGACCTTAGAAAGGACCGGTTCCGGGTGCAACTTCTAAGGCTTTGGGAAAGGCTACCCTTACAGGACAACCCCCCCCCTCCTTCCCTCAGTGGGAGAAGGTGGCATGAGAACCTCTTACAAATCGGCAAGGAAGAGTCTTTTCCATCTCGGAAGAACAATGGAGCACCTGGGTTAGAAAGAAATAACTAGGGTGAATGATCCTTGAACCTGGGAAGGGAAGGAGTGGAAACCTGAACGAGAACTCGGACAAACCCTGTTAGGCGGCCACATGTCAAAAGGGTGGAGGAACGCCTAGAGAAAATGATCATCTCCATCCCCCTTACACAGATATTGCGTTGTGACGAACCGATTTCTGTTCCGCGCGATTTTCTGCGCAATAACAATGAGGGGTCCTAAGCTGGGAATAATGGGCCAAGTACGGGAGATCGGGATTGAGGGAGAATTGCATCAGTGTCCTCGTTTTTTTGTCTTTTCTCTTTCGTCGCTTCTTTTCGGATGGTTGGATTCAGGGTCGGGCAAGTCCCGGGATGATTGATTGAGTGGCTATCGCGCCGACCAGACGCGATTAATAAGGGTTGACGCCGCTTCTTTTCTGCGCTGTTGTCGGATTTTAGGCGCAGAAACCGCGCAGGAATTTTTGCTTCGTTCCTTTTGAATTTTCTTTTTGAATCTTGTCGAGCCCCAATGGCTCTCGTAATTTCGGAATTTCCTTTCGAAATACGTGCTTTTCGCTTTTTCTGCATTAGATAGGAATTTAGGAATTTTGAATTTGGGATTTTCTTTTGTCGTGCAGCTCTTTTTGCTTACGCGCTTCTTTTTGCGGCTGCAACGGAGCTCTGATTAGTCGGCGCCATTAATTGTGTGTGTAACTGTAATTTTGGGCGTGCGCCATTGTAACTGTATCTTTCTTCTTGAACTTCGTCTTTCCCGCTCTCCCTTTTCCTCCTTTCGCTGTGCCTAGTTAGCCCGCGGCCTGCATGCTCGGATCGATGCGTGGAGAGAGGCTACGTCCCCCACGTCGCGATCTGGCCATGCAGAACGCAATCGCTCCCACTCCTAATCTCCTTTCTAAGTCCTTGCAATTCCATGTTCTTCGCGCATGCATGCATGCTATAAATTCTGACTGCTGTATTAGATAGCTCTCTTAACCAGTCGTTGGAAGCTCGGGGAGCGCAATCAGTGAGGGTCGTCTCACGAGCGAAGTAAGAGGTGAGTTGAAGTGGAAGTCGGACGACCCGACGGGCTGGTGCCGAACGTGTGGGGTTGACGCAGGCCACGACGGACTGTGGGCGCGGGCGAACCTGACGGGTGCGGGAGGACTAACCGGGGTGACGACTTCGTGGGTTGGTGCGTGACGACGGACTGTCCGCATCGAAGAGGAAGAGAGAAGAAGAGGGAGATGAGGTTGATGAACGTGGTTTGCAATTTTCTTTGTCTTGTCTCCCTCCTTGCTTTTGTATATAAATTTTGATCTCGGCTCAGGGCGATTCGCCCGTTTTCTTTTTGCTTTCGGAATCTTGGTTTGGTTTCCGCCCACACTCGTTTTTACGATTGATTTTGATCTCGTTTATCGTGTGTTATGTCAAATGAATGGATGAATGGATGTTATGTCTGTTTGCTTTTCTTTTGTCTGGTCCTTGCTTTTGCTTGTCCTTTTGATACACTTATGAGCATAGTAGAAACTTCTGCGTAGTCGTCATTACTGCTTTCATTGCTGTTTATTCTTTTTGAGCCACCATTGTTGCTGCGATGCCTGATAGCTCAGGAACGATTGCGGGCGGATCACAGAGTAATTAGATGATTGGGTAGCCGTCTGACCAGAAACAGGCGAGTACCTCGCGGGGATGTGTGTAAGCACGATCTGATCTGCGTAACCTACACGTATCCACGCACGCTGATTCGCGACCATTGGCGAACTTGACGCCTTCGATATCAGGTAGACAGGAATTGTCCTTTCCCCCCCACGCACCTAAACGAAAAGGAATTCTGATATCACGTCAGAACATCCCCTTGCCGATTAGACGCGTGTGGAAGAATTCCCTCACACCGCAATGATAAGATGTCGAGCTCCTGGGACTCGGAGTACTTCGACCCTTGGGTGAGGGAATGCATTAGGCAAAGATACCTGGAATTCCCCTGCCTAACCAAGAATCGATTGTGCCCCAGGGAGTTTCACTGCGCCACGACCAGCGATCCGAGGTGCCCCGATTTTCCCACTTCGGACAACACGCAATTCTTCATATTCCCCGGCTTCGTTGTTATCTCCACCAATTTCCTTCCCTTCCGTATCCTCCTCCCGTATCACCAACTCACGGTGGTTCCGTGGAATTCCATCGCCCCGTACTGGCCCCACACGCCCTGCGGAAATTGTCGGCGACGCGGCAACCAACGAGCCCCTGAAAGAGGGCCTAACCAGAATGCGTGACGACAGACGCCACGTACCGACACCCAAAGGTCCGACTCATCAGGGACACAGCTATCCCGGGCGGGTCCCTCCCCGAAACGCCGCCACCAAAACAGATGAATCGGACGACCTTGACTGCACCGCGCATGCCATCTGCCTTATGCTACACGACATCGAACGAACTCGCCGTTAGCCCTATCGCATCTATGCCCCTGAAACTTTGCCACATAAGATCTCAGTTCCGACTTGGGACTCCACCCCCACATTCCCAAAAATCCTTGGCACACCCCTTTTCGCACTTCCAGACCCACATCACACTCTGATCAAGAAGTCGTGCTAGGTGTGAGGTTGGTATCGGAGCTCGACACGCGGCAGAGTTGTAGGATTGGTAGCACGATAGTTGAACGATCTGGCTGACCGAGGGCAACCTCGACCCCAGAACGCGCATAGACGCGACCACGTCGTCACTAGAAGCAGATCGGCTAATCGACGGGCAACCAACATGAATGCTAATCCGCAGAATCCGAATCAGCAACAAAACCCTAATCAACCCGCACCACGAGCACGGGCTCCCATGACGCCCCCTGACCTCTATCTATTTGATCGTGCGCATCATCTTGCTGGACCATGGCTAGCCTCGCTCCGCGCTCAGCAGTATGACGACAACGAAGCTCAGGTGAACATCCCCGCTCGATTTTGAGGGGATGCTCACCATTGGTTTAGTACCTATGTATGGGTCGATCTCCCGACATTCGAGCGAGATTTTTTGGACCGATTCGATTACATCCACCCAGAACAGGCTCTCTTTATGATCAAAGATCGAGTTAAAAAACCCCTCGAATCTGTTACCGAGTATCGAAACCAATTCTATAGGATGTTTGTGAAAACAGAACGAGGCGAACAAGTAGGCAGAGATTTGTTCATTGACGAACTTCGCAACCGAACGATGAGGGCGAAACTGCGAAAACAGTTCTCCCCCATCAACCACACGCTGCAACAGATCATGGCAGCCGCAGAAGAAATGGAAAGAAAATTTGTTGCGAGTTTCCTAGAAGGAGAGGATTATCCTAGAGAAGAGGACTCGTCTGAATTAGCAAGAGCCAAAGTTGAGTTGGCCACGCTGCAGAACAAATTCGAAAACATGGGGTTTGTGTCTGGTCCTGTCACCTATCTAGAACAGATCACCCCCAAACGACCGGTCCCGAGTGTGATTACGAGCATTCCCATCCCCGTAATGACAACACCCCCGCCTCCGACGGAAATCCCCGCACGACCGAATGAGTCTTCCGCCCTATTAGAACTAACCAAGACATTGGTTACTCTGATTCAAGAAAGCAAAAGGAATAGCGGAAACACAACACTCGAATTGAGGCGATGATGAGATCGATGCGACCCATCGCAGTGCGTGTCGCGCCGATCCAGCACGGATTGGTTCCGGCACCACCGCCAGCAAAGATACCGGGCAATCTGAATGTCTGTTACACCTGTCACCAACCAGGGCACATAGCCCGGGATTGCCCGCATAGGCCCCCGCAACAACGAGTCGGAGCCGCACCGGTAGCTGCAACACCGATCGCTAACGGGCCATGACGGGTAGGAGCTTTGATGGAAGAAGTAGAGGGAAGCGGAACCACGTTAGCAACAATGGAGAAAGCTGCAGATCAGTACGTAACACTAGGATATCCGGGACTCGGGATTATTGGTACAATTAGACCCACACCTGAACAACGAGAAGTGGCAGAGTGGCGACCTTCTCCAGGCGAGATGGAGTCGGGAGGACCCACTTTCGCCACAGGGGAAATTGATGTTCTTAACATCGTACGAGCCTTAGATCACCGAATCCCCCTTCCTATCAGTCATCTACTTTCGATATCAGAACAGGCCAACGAACGAATGTTGCAGCACTGCAAATCAAATCGGAAACGGTTTGCTCTTACCCGAGCAGCAAACACAAAAGCGAAAGGTCTAACACCAGACGAAAATGCCGCTGGTACTTCCGATCCCATACGCATAGGACTAATCCAAAAATATGATTTCTTCCTGCGGATTAAACCTATCCCATGGAAATCCGCGGAATGTGACATCGAGGTATGGGGAATTCCGTATAATGCTATCATCGATTCAGGAGCGGCTGTGTTAGCTATCTCCTTACGGATAGTTGAGAGATTACAGAAAAAAATCAGCTCGTCTCAGCAGACGAAGAGAAGATGAAAACGGTGGGACGAATGACTAACGTTGCCTTCCGATTAGGGAAGGTACATGCGTTGGGAGACGTCATAGTTCTAGGTGTCAATACTTACGACGTACTTTTTGGCCTTCCCGCCCTGGTAGCACTGCGCGCCAATCTGGACTTTGAAAGACGATCGATTGTCCTCCGAAATACGGGAGGAGAACCCTATGTTGTACTGATGAGACCGACTCTTCGTACTACCGCTAACATAGCCCCGCGAGTTTCTCCCGTGATGACGGGGACTCTTCGCGTGATTACCTGGGACAACGGGCAGACATCCAAAGACGCGGACAACAATGATGATGACGATCAAGTAATCCTGGAGATGGTGCAACAACGTATTCCCTATCCCACGCGACGGACAAATGTAGAAGTCTTGAGCCAGATTAGCCAAGATTTGCAGAGAACACATGCAATGATTATGAGAGAACCTCTTGTACAGATTTCAAGGATGGTCGATTTTTTGGAACCCCATCGAACCCTGTACGAAGAGATCTCCCCTCTTCTCGCCCGATACAATGACAAAAGGCACTATTGCGATATCACGAATCTCCTGAAATCCCTTTTGACACTTGCAAAAGAGATTCGATTGTTACGCTTAGGGGCAGAGACCAACTCTTTGGAACCCCCTGAGCGCCTCGAAAACGGACTCGGGATCAAGATCGCAACGAAACCTGTGTCGTGGCAAGACATTTGAGACGGAGTAACACCGGAGGAACATGTGGCCATTCGAGAACAAGATGCACAGATGATGGCCACGGTGTTTTCCTGGCGATCGGATAACTCATTCATCTTCGCGCCCCCGCCAGGGAACACCAAGCGGGTGAATACAAAACACATCGATGTAAGGATATGGGATGAGTTGTATGAGTTGCACGTACCCCGATACATACCTGAGGAGATCCACCACCTAATCGCTGACATTCTGAAGGAATACAAAGGAGCGATTAGTGTGACGGACACAAACATTGGACTGTCGTTAGTCATACAACACGAGATCCAGACAGGAAACCATTCCCCAATTCACTGCAAACCTTACAGATACTCCCTGGTAGGCTCTCGAGCGGATTCAAGAATTTGAAGCAAACGGTTGGATAGAACCCGCCACCGGACCATGGTCGTTTCCGGTAGTATTAGTACCCAAAAAGAACGGATCGATTCGCATATGCATTGGTTATCGCAAACTGAATGATATCACGATCAAAGATGTGTATCGCCTTCCCCGGATTGATGATTTGCTGGATGCGATTGGGTGTGCTAATTACTTCAGTAAGTTTGATATTCGGCACGGCTTCCATCACATTCTGGTCAAGGAGGAAGATCGGTCGAAGACAGCCTTCGTACTGTTTGAAGGCACGTGGCAATGGGTTCGATGCCCGATGGGGATTTGCAACGCGCCCGCCACGTTTCAGCGGACGATGAATGTGACGTTTCATAACTTCGTCAACAAGACGCGGCTCACTCAGGGGATGATTAACTTTTGCGTCATTGTGTACATGGACGACATCCTCGTCTACTCGGAGACCTATCACGGGCATGCACAACACATAGAATGGACGTTAGGAGCTCTGAGAGATGCTGGGTTCAAGATCGCGCTCGAAAAGAGCGAGTTTTTCCTTTCGGAAATTTCGTTCTTGGGTTACGTGGTGACACGTGGAGGACCGCGGCCTGACTCAAGAAAGGTCACGACGGTGAAAGAAGCTCTTGTCCCCACGTCACTGACGCAGGTTCGAGCCTTCTTGGGGTTAGCCTCGTACTATCGTCGTTTTATCAAAAGCTTCGCCGCGATTGCACGACCCTTAATGAACCTGTTACGAAAGGACCAGCCCCTTAGTTGGGACGCAGAGTGCGAACGGGCCTTCGCGACCCTCAAGGACGCTCTGGCAACGACACCTATTTTGATCCGGTCGGACCCCGCGAAGCAGTTCATTCTCATCACGGACTGGCAGCCGGGACTATTTCCGCTATTTTAGCGCAGAGGAGGAACGAACGGATGCTCAGGCGGAGGACCCCGAGGCAGCGCGCAAAAAGGGAAGAGATTGCCGCCGGAAAGTGACAACTCGAATTCGCAAGCGGAGCAAATCTGCCGATCGGCGACGATCCCGCCAAAGATCCGGAGCCGCCCAAGCCCGAAGATGGGGACCGAGTTGCCGAGACTTCGAGCACACCGGCCAGACTAACTTGGTCTGTCTTTCACTGTACTGATGGTTGGGAGGCCCGATCGGGCGCCGCACGACAGGACCCCAAAAGAGGGGCGACCCGCGGCCGCATCGGTAGGAGGTTCATCACCCCCTATAGAAGGTCATGAACCCCCTCCTTACCATCGGACACCGGTACCCGATAGTGGTAAGCCGACTGCAGGTTTTGGAGAGGGGTGGGCGTCCGTTCGTAACCCGTTATGGGACCTCCGCGTCGTGTCTACAGGTCACTTCTAAGCCTAAGAGGAAGCTGGTGATATGACCGTTGATGTTATGTCTCTCGTTTTTCCTTTTCTTTGCTTTGTTTTTGTTTATCTCATTTTATTTTTATTTTTATTTTATTTTATTTTATTCTATTCAACTTGATTTGGAAACTTAGACGATTAAAAGCAAAGAGCCATAAGAAGTGTCTGGGCTCTTTATTCTGGGTATGGGGAATTTAAGACCAAATAATTTCATAATTTTATTCCAAATTCGTGACCGCCACGAATTCTGCTTTTCTATATAACCTACACCATCCTTTGAAAATCTCCTCTCATTCCCTTACTTGAATTTGAAATTCTCACTCTCTCCCCTTCACTCCGACTTTGAATCGTCTTTACTTAATTTCAGAAGTTCGTCATACCTCCTTTTTCACTCGCCTTGCTCTCGTATTCCCTTACTGTCCTTCTTCTTCGTCTTCTTCTTCTTCTTCTTCTTCCTCTTCTTCTTCTTCGTCGTCGTCGTCGTCGTCGTTGTCGTCGTCGTTGTCGTCGTTGTCATTGTCTTCTTTCTGACAACCTTCAAAATAGCACACATCCACATTTCGTTGTCGGATCAGATTGTGAGAGAGACAAAACGAGCGAGTGCGCGAGCGTGCACACGAGAGAGA
>BFEA01000582.1:309268-322799 GCA_003427395.1 Chara braunii
GGGAGAGAGAGAGAGAGAGAGAGAGAGAGAGAGAGAGAGAGAGAGAGAGAGAGAGAGAGAGAGAGAGTATTTTAAGGTTAACTACTGGGGGCCACAAAGGCATTGAACGACGATTTTGTCGCCAAAAATRACACGCAGTAGTCAACCCCATTTTTTCGTTATTTTTTTTTCAAAACAACAATGACGAACACGTTCTCAGAGAAAAGAGTGACGAACATTGGTCGTGACGCGAAGAGAAAGGAAAGGTCCTGTGCACCCAATTCAAATTTTTGTGGCTCTCTCAGTTTTGTGGCTGAATGCGCACACTGCTCTAACAACAACATTTTGTGTACTTGTAATTTGGGGTGTCCTCTCTCTCTCTCTCTCTCTCTCCCTCTCCCTCTCTCTCTCTCTCTCTCTCTCTCTCTCTCTCGCGCGCGCGCGCGCGCTCTGTCTTTCTCTCCACCTTATTTCTTTTCTTTGTCTTTATCTCTCTCACTCTCTCCCTCCAGCAAGGAATAACGTAGCTTTGACAAAAATTAGAAAGTTGCAACAATCAACTGACCGTTGTTTGGCTTTCAGATCATTCATGCGGCTCATGCGTGAGGTTGTGAAGAAAGACATCGCTCCAAAGAAAGAAGTCCGGTTTCAGATGATTGTTGTACGTCCTTTGATGGAGGCTGCCGAAGCATGTCTGGTCACCAATTTTGAGAACACAAACGAGGTGGCCATCGATTCGAGGAGGGTTACGATCCAACTTAAGGACATGAGACTCGTTGATAGGTTGTCGAAGCCTCGTTGGGTTRAGAAATATCAAGGTATGCTGGACGAAAAKGCTATAAATGAGAAAAAACATCAACCGATGGAGGCCAGACAAGTTAGTTGAGATGGCAACAGAGCAGGATCAACGAAGAGGAAAGAAGTGTCACCCATCACACGTTCTCTAGGCTTTTCGGATCTTTGGAGCATGGAGTCGGGGCTTTCTTGCTAGTGAAGTCCTCGGTTTTAGGTCAGTTGCTTCTTGCMCTCCACCCTTTTGTGACCTAAATAAATAAATGCATGTATATATATGTGCAAGTATGCCRCTTYGGCGAYARCCGGATGTGTGCGCATTTGGCGYTGAACCAYACAATAGTGGTTACCYTTGCATTTTCTATTATATGTTGACTATCTAAACCTTTTTGTTATGGATGCAGACGAGGGCGATGAAGAGCGGAGCAGCGACAACACAGAGTGAGACGAGGATGAAAAAAAGAGAGATGGAGACGGGAGRAGGGTGGATGAGACAGAGATGTCACAATTTCCTGAGAGAACAAGCAACGGAAGCGAAAAGAAACGCATCAGAGGGGGAGGTGCTTGCAACACACCCTCAAATGATAGACAACTTATGCAAAAGAATAATTGAACGCAAGAAGGTRAGTAAACTCTGTCACCGTTATTCCCCAGGTAGGAAGTCACTACTTTAGGTAAGTTGCTTATTGTCCTCCACCCATTTGTGGCCTAAATAAATAAATCCATGTACATAGATATGCACGTATGCCCCTTCGGTGATAGGTGAATGTGTGGGCACTTGGCGTGGAACCACACAAACGTGGTCACCCTTGTATTTTCTATTATAGCTTAGTTATCTAAACCTTTTTGTTATGGATGCAGACGACGGCGATGAAGAGGAAAAGCGGAGCAGTGACAACACAGAGCGAAACGCGGATGAAGAAGAGGGAGATGAAGACGGGAGGGGGGCGGATGAGACAGAGATGTCCGGAGACTGCTTGAAGGACATTCTCACRACACTCACGAGGCTGATRACGAGGACGGGAGGAGCAGTGATGACACAGCGCAGGACGAGGGCGGTGACGGGGCAGACGAAGACGAGAGGGAACCCGAACGTGGCGGCGAGGGGAGCGCAGCSGACGCGCCCCCGATCGACAGACAAGTAGTGAGGTACGACAACACAGTTCAGAAAGGTAARCACAATGTGTTGTAGTTGCTCCCCTTGCACAACGATTACGTGGTAACGGCGCAAAGTGATGGCATTTCCTTAATGCGAGGATGTCGCTGTGATGAACGAAMAGTTGAAACGGGCTGTYGAATTTCGCARGTGCRAAATGYTGAGTTCTTAATATTATTTTGTGCGTTGTAATGTGTGTTTTCCAGCAGATGGCACGAACCCGCAAAGAAAAGTGTGCGCGAGCAGGGGAGGACAACAATAAGCCAATCAAGAAAGCGGCGTATTCTCGAAGGAAATGAAGGACAAGTTGTTCCGGTCGGTCGCAAAAGCCTTTGCGTTCTCAGCAGCAAAGGACACAACTCTGTACCCGACAGAGGATGAATTTTTCATGGCGCGGCAAACAACGGCCAAACTAATAGGGGAGAACGCGGAGGAAGGGTTGCGATCACACGTAGCGGAGTGCGGGATTCGAGCAGTCATAGGGGAGTGCAACAGAATGATGACAACTGTTCGTGGAGAGATAACATGGCAACGGAAACATTCGTTCTGGGCTGAAAAAGGGATCCCGCTTGAATGATCGTAGCAAACAGATTTCCAGCTCCCTACTCGCAACAAGATGCGAGCAGAGATGAAGGAGAACAAAACGTGAAGACGGAGCGGCGACAATCCTTGGGGTGCTCCAACGTTCAAAATGACACTCACCAAGGTTTTCCGGATGAGGAGGGACGGCGTGAACCTTGGCATGACCCTGCAGCAACTGGCTTTTGCGGAGATGGTTCTGCAATGTGAAATGGACCAGGCAGCAAAGACCAGCAGAGAGGCAGAGAAGATAGAAAAATTGATCTCTATAAAGCAGGACATCGCATTATCTCTCCACAACCGCGATACAGTCATGAGTTTTTCGATCTTCAAGCTGGACCGTGCCTTATTTGTTGCTGAAAAGGCTGCTGCGCTATTTCGAGTTGGCGTGCCCTCTGTCCACAGGAGTGGGCCACAGAACACAACAATGACAGAAGGACGATTTCGACCTGGAGTTCATTGCACCTCTGCGTGAGAGAAGCAGAGACGAGGAGAGGGATACAGAAAGTCTGTGGGCCAGACCTTAAACAGCGGGGGGCGGGGTGTCGGGGGGAGGGGGGGGAGGTGGTGAACACAATAGTGTGCATCAGATGTTGATTATGGAATCTTTGAATCCGAAGGTTCATTACCTGAGGTCACAGTCATTGCATGCTAGAGAGAGAGAGAAAGAGACGGAGAGATAGAGGGAGAGATATAGATAGAGAGAGAGAGAGAGAGAGARAGAGAGAGAGAGAGAGAGAGAGAGAGAGAGACGGGGAGATGAAGACATTGAACCGTGTGCTTCGAACAATTACTTAACAACACATGATCTGTTATTTATGACACACAATTGTACAATCCCTTCTAATGGTCATCTTTGTGCGATTGGTCCTAGAGCGACTATGTTATGAAAAAAACAGCAACCGTGGTTGTCCTCAATGCAAGGTTGGGTGGTGCGTGCCACTATCTTTATCATGCTCACATGTTGCTAAAATTTTGTAACTCAGTGGTGAACCGTGTTTGTTGCAGGGCAGCTCACGATTTAACTGAGGCTTCCACACGTGTCTCCACATATAGGATAAAGCACAACAATCCTACGGACTCGAAAAGGACGGTTGGCTACTGCGTGCCATTCTCTCTCAAACACAGCCATGTTGGTAAATTTTTGGCCCGCAGTAGTGAACCGAGCTTGTAGCCTGGAAGCTCGGCATGTAATCGAGGCTCCCTCACGTGTCCATCAGCAGAATGAAATATCGCCATCCGGCACCAACAGAAAACAACGGTTGGCTACTGCGTGACACTTTCTCTCTCGCACTGCCATGTTGGTAATTTTGTGTCACGCAGTAGTGAACCCTGTTTGCATCTCTCTCTCTCTCTCTCTCTCTCTCTCTCTCTCTCTCTCTCTCTCTCTCTCTCTCTCTGACAATCTCTCTCTATATTCAGTCATTGTTGTTGTTGCATGTCAGGTCCGCCAGAAGACCCAATGCTTGACATTTGCGAAAGTGCATACCGTATCGTCCAGCAGGAGAAAAGGACGGGAACAAACCGTGAAAACCCACGACATGAGCAAAAAAAAATGATTTTTCCGCCAATACAAAACGCGGTTTGTACGAAAGGTGAACACGTTTCAACAAGTTTTCAACACAGTTCAACAAGTTTTCAACACGTTTCAACAAGGTGTCAACAACTCTTCAACAATTTTTCAACAAGTTTTCTACAACTGTTCAACAATTGGACCAACATCCTTTCAACAGTTGGACCAACAGATGAACACACCAGTTTTAGTTTTTCCAATAATTGGTTAACGTTGGTTTCCTTGACTTTTGGTAGAACACATGACCCCCCCCCTTGCAAAACAGTTTATAAACACAGTTCCAACGGTTGAAATATGGTGTCCACATGTGTTCATTCTGCCTCAAAATTTGCCACAAATTTTCTGTTGCGGAGGCCCCGACGATGTTGGAGGGAGAGGAGGAGGAGGAGGAGGAGGAGTGGGAGGGGGCCGAAGTGGTTGGTCACCCGATTACTCCGCCCACTCTCCCCGCTTTTTTTTCAATCAATCAATCAATCAATCAATCAATCAATCAATCAATCAATCGAAGATCCCATCGAATCGATTGATTCGATAGGATCTTGATATGTCATATGTCAAGACCCTATCGAATCAATTGATTCGATGGGACCTTCGATCGATTGATTGATTGATTGATTGATTGATTGGTTGGTTGATTGATCGGATAAAAAAAAAAAAAAATCGGATTAAAAAAAAAAAAAAACACAGCAACGATCCTATAAGAAGAGGGGGTAGTGCCTTATACTGCTGGACACAGACGGTCTCGTTATGCGATTGCGACCGAGTTATGAGGAGGGAACAGAGTAGCGAAGTAAGCGGGCAAATCCGCCTGTGTGCCCCTGCGCATGCACCTAGTATTTGGTACTGGCTATTCGGGTCAGTAGGCGGGGCTGGTGCGGTGTCTGTCGAGCTAAGCCTGGCTATGGCGTTGCATGGATATAGACCCGGTTACTTGTACACCCAGGCTCGGTGGAAACCCATGTCTGGGGAAGGGCCTTGGATCACGGTAATACTTAACTACGATGGAGGAGATGAACTGAATTTGAGAATCAACGTAGAGGGGGCTAAGGAGGTGGAAATGCGGACTAACTCAAAACTACAGGACACGATCACGGAGGCAAAGGATCGTGCGGAGAGGCGCTGCAGGAGGGACGGAGTGACAACAAAAATGCAGGTAACGGTCTCGTATCATGAGATCGAAACCTCGATGGACACAGCGGACAGGGAACAAGCCTATCTGGACCGGGACTCAGGTGGAGAGAGCGAGATGAGCGAGGCAGGAGACTGGGAGACGGACCTTCAGTCCTAGAATAGGCCGGGCCAGGTCCGCAAGAACCACCCGCTGGCACGACCTGTGGAAGGCGGGCCCGAGGCCAGCTCGCGGCAGTGGAGTCCCAGAGGACATGGGACAGGAAAAGCGGGAGAAAAAGGGAAGGGTGTGTGAGTGATCGAGACGCGCGGTACACGGGCTACGCGTGGCAGTCCGGGGAGCGAGGAGAGGTCAACGAGAGAGGAGACTGTGCGAACGGGCAGGGCACGAGCCTATTGAGAACAACTGACGTCGTCCGCTGTTTTCCACTCTCGCATGCGACATTTTTTTTTTTGTGTTTGCTGAGCTGCGACAAGGCTTCATGTCGTGGCGGGGGGGCATGGGATGACAGGGCGGAGCTTCCCCGTTTCTCCTCGTGTCGCGACGCTGCTGACAGAGTGGGGCCTGTGCTAGAGCAACCAGTGCATTTTGGGGTACTGACAACAACTGCATCGTGCGAGCCGTGGTGGTGGTACTTTTCTACTCGAGTGAGGGGAACGCATGAGAGCCACGGCTGTGACACGTATCTACTCGACTTAGTTGACCCGTATGGGAGTCGTGCGCACAGGGTGAAATCTGAGGTGGAGTCCAACTTTCTGTGTGTACACGCTGTGCCAGTGAGAAGAGCATTTGGCCTTCGCTGATTGACGTCAATAGTCTTGCATGAGCATGATCTGACTATGGCTCGAACTGAGTTGACCTTCGCGTACCTAGACGTCTGAGGGTGGACTTTGCTCCATTGGCTATGGTCGTTGATGGTACGCACGGATTCAAACTTGTTGTGTTCGAGTACTATGGATAGAGTGAGGCCTTGCGACGTGGAAACAAGACATTGCTATGGCAGCAGACTTTACTCGATGGGTCACAACTTGTGACAGTAACAAGGCTGCAACAGAAAAAATGTGTGATTTTTCATCGAAAGTTTAGCGTACGTCGATGCATGCAACCAACTATTGATTGTGTGTAGATTTTCTGTTCGCCTCGTGACATGTCATATGGTACACAGGAAGTGAATGAAAAAAATAATTTTCACTTATGTTACACATGAGATGGTATGTGGGTCATTGTTTAACCCAATGTTGGTAGCGTGTGGGCCAATGTTGAACCCAATGTTGGCAGCATGTTGAAATTTTGTTGATCAACTGTTGAACACTGGACGACATGTTGAAGTCGTGATGGGAGGTGGACCCCCTCGATTCCCCAAAAAAGGCCTCACAACGCATTATGGTGAATTGCGACTATTATTGATGTTGCGTAATTTGTATCCGTACCCGTATTCCTCTTTCATTTTATGCAGATATTGAAATGTATTAAAATATTGCAGTGTGGGTATGTGCATTGTGTCCTCTCTTCCACTACCTGAAATAGAGTATCTTTATTGGTTCACTAGTAGGGACCATTTTTCTATTCTTCTCACCGTCGTGCGTTTGTAGTGGCTCACACTAGTGAATCACTTCATATACATGTTATGCACTTATGATGCATGTGGCACGAGATCTATGATGATTTTGTTTTTACTGCTTAGTTTAATAAAATAAACAAAGAAAATTGACAGTCAAACATGTTTCGACACAATAAACTAAGATTGGGTATGACCACTATTGTCCACATTCTTTGTCCATCAGCCGTGAAAAGGTAGTTGTCAAGAACACTCGCATACAACCGGTGGAAGATACGAGTATTGTGGTGAATTCCGATTATTATTGATGTTGCCTAGTTAGTGTCCGTACCCGTATTCCTCTTCCATTTTACGCAGATACTGAAATGTATGAAGATATTGCAGTGTGGATATGTGCAGTTTGTCCTCTCTTACACTACCCCAAATAGAGTATGTTTATTGGTTCACTAGTAGAGGCCATTTTTCTTTTCTTCTCACCGTCGTGCGTTTGTCGTGGCTCACACTAGTGAACCACTTCATATACATGTTATGCACTTATGATACATGTGGCACGAGATCTATGGTGATTTTGTCTTTACTGCTTAGTTTAATAAAATAAACAAAGGAAATTGACAGTCAAACCTGTTTCGACACAATAACCTAGGATTGGGTAGGACCACTATTGTCCATCAGCCATGAAAAAGTGGTTGTCAAGAACACTTACATACAACCGCTGGAAGCTACGAGTAAAAGAGGGTGGATGACTTTTATTATTAACATGTAGCTACGACATAAAAATGGCGGACGATGTTATTATTCCGCAATAAATCATGATATATGTGCATTTTGTTATGCATCCCAGTACCAAGAATTGACTTTCGTCATTGGATCACCACTACGGCCCATTTTATCTGTTCTTCTCTTCAGTACTTTAAATTGACTGTTGTCATACATCCAGTTTGTCATGCATCCCAGTAGAAGAAATTAACTCTTGTCATACATCCATTTTATCAATCATCCCACACCGGAATAACTTAAAAAAAAAAAAAAAAAACTGACAGTCAAACCGGTTTCGACACAATTTGGAAAGGAGCAGTATTGACCACATTCTTTGTCCATCACCCGTGAAAAGGTAGTTTTGAAGAACACTTGCATACAACCACTGGAAGAAACGACTAGAAGAGTGTGGAGGAACGTTATTATTAACATCTATATACAAATATGAAAACGACTGACGATCATATAATTTCGCACAAATCACAAGATGGCTCCGAAAAATACAATATGAACATGGCAGACGGTCGTAATTGTCAGAATCAGTCTCCTGATAAATACACACAAAAAATTCTCATCCTGTCAGAATCAGTCTCCTGATAATGAGTTAGAATCAGTCTCCTGATAAATACACACAAAAACTTATCATCAGTCTCTTTAAAAATACGCAAGCGAAACTTTGAATCATCTCTCTCTCTCTCTCTCTCTCTCTCTCTCTCTCTCTCTCTCTCTCTCTTTCTCTCTCTGCATTTGTAAAGTTTCATGATACATGCCACATCTGCAATATTAGTCTCCTGATAGATGTCACAGAAATACATGGCGTACTAAAAGTTCGACCGCCCCTAAGTTCAAGTACAGTGCGCTACTGCATCGCACATGCCGTCACGAACTCAGTATTACAATCTTGGAATTGAAGTTTCTGTCTCTCGTTCTCTCCTTGATTCGCTGATACGTGGTTTCGCGAGAACTTCACACTCGTAATCATCTTTAGTGATATTTGTGACATGAGCCGCATTGCTTTGCCTGCTGGGTGTTCCTGCGTTGAAGAATGTCACAGCCTTTTCTGCAACTTATGTTGTGCGATCAAGCTTGAATATTGAAAAGCTCATTACGGTGTCGCGATTACGCACTGACGCCACAATATTCTGCTTAATTGACGTTAATTTCAGAATCTGCTCTGATGCTTTGCTTGTCTTCTTAGTCTGTTCAATTTGATACGGCACAGCAAGTTCTGCAAATGCCAGTTGTTGCAAGGTCACCCCGACCCCTCCATCATCCCTTCGCATCTGAAAAACTTTCTCTATCACTATCTTGAATGGTTTTGCACCCCACGGATCATTGCCCTGTTATCTCCATGACTTGTTTGTCTGCATCTCTGCTCGCAAGTTCTTGCACACTTCCTGTTGGTGGTCCATTTCTGCACATCGCAAGAGTGGTAGCCCTTTCTCTGCCCAAAACCAGTGTTTCAACTGCCATGTTATCTCTCCTCTCACCGTTGTTATGACTCTGTTACATTCCACCAACACTGACCGCACTCCTATACTATCCACATACATACTGAGTCCGTCTTTCACATTTCTCCCTAACATGTTTGCTGCTGATTGCAGAGATGCGAGGAAGTCGTCCTCCGAAGGGTACATTGTTGCATCCTTCGCCGCAGTGAACGCATACGCCTTTGCGATTGAACGAAATAATCTACCTTTTGCTTTCTTAGGAAAATGTATATTGCCTATGTCGCTTGTCTGATCGTGGTGTCCTCTCTTTCTCTGTATGTTTGACGGTTCCTCGAGAATGTCGCCCCCTGGTAAGAGACAATGGACATGCGTGAAAAGACAGCAAACACCGTACATGACCAGACAACACATGATTTTGTTAATAGTTTTGTAATATTTCTTAACTCTCTTTGTGCATCATTAAAAGGACGACATATACGAGGTCTGATATTGTGAACTACTGTTTTAAATAATGCACTTACGTTGTTGCGACGACGACTCCTTGCGCATCAACTGCTTGTTCGTCTCAACTTTTTCTGCTTCCCCTTGTCCAAGTGCTCCTTCACTTCCACGTTTGCTCTTCAAATTACTCCGTGATTTATGGCTGTCCTCGTCATTGCTGTAGTATGAAGTTTTCTCTTCTTCATCATTGTTCGCGTCACTGCTTGCACTTTTGTTTTTTTGCTGTGCGTCACTACCCTCTTCTTCTTTTGAATCCCCTAAGGTCTCTGATTCACTGTCACTGCCCTCGTTGTCTGTTCTCGCATTTTCCTCACTCTCAGAATGAGAGGCGTCCTCCATGGACCGCTGCGCCAAGTTGTCTTCTGCTCGTGTGCTGCTTTCAACAACATCTGACCCCCTCAAATCAATTGTTTCGATGTCTTTATGAACTTTATTTATGTTTCGTTTCTTCTTTCGTTGTGTTCCTTCGTTGCGAACACATGCAAGTCCTTGATCTGTGAAAGACTTTTTCTTTGGCGCTTTGGGTGGCTTGCTCTCGCGCCTTGCATGACTATTTTTCGACTTTGGCGTCACAAGAGGTGATTCCTCCCGTCCTTTCAATCTCTCTCTGTCCGTCCTTGTTGCAGCCACGACAACCAATGCACGCTCCCTGTCGATCTCTTTCTCCAATCGTCTCTTTGATTTCTCGTTCCCGCTTCGTCTGTGTCTCCGCTTTGTTGTCTTCGAATCGGACTTTGATGACTTTCTCACGCCTGATTTTTTCTCATTACGCTTGACGGATCTGCTTAGATCCTCATACTTCGGCCTGGGAGCCATTATGACGCTATACGACAAACATCATTTCAAAGATACGTGTTTTAAACACCACGGAATCTCCATCATTTTCATATTTTCGCAACACACACCTTTTTTAGATCCACACACACACACACACGCTCACACACACACACACACACACACACACACACACACACACACACACAGAGACAGAGAGCGAGAGCGAGAGAGAGAGCGAGAGCGAGAGAGAGAGAGAGAGAGAGAGAGAGAGAGAGAGTCGGCCCCGGTATCAAATGTTGAAGTCTTACTATCATTTCCATCACTGACCAATTGTTCGTCACCTTCTCCTTCACTATATATATATATACTCTCGCACACTCGTGTGACGCACACATACAATTTATGATTGCAGTTCATCGTTGTCTTTTTGGATGAGCCCCCTGAATATTTCTGCTATCCTATTTGAGGCGAGTACGTTGTAGCCCTTCGCTTCGGCTGCTACTCTTGCGATGCTTTGAATCGTTGATTGCCGAAATTGTTGAACAGTTTTCTCGTGCACTATAACGTTCTTCACAATTCCGAGCACGTCCGTGGCAGAGGCGTTCTGATATGCCTTCTCTTTCACGAGCTTGTCGATCAACACTGCTGATACGCAGCACAAGTACACACCACAATCCTCTTTGTTGTTTTGTAGCGAGCATCTTGTATGCAGAAGCCCACGGCCAAACATATCTCTGCAGGTGTTCCATGATGTGTCCACCTTCTCTTGAGTCAAATCATCTCTGTTGTACTGGTGGCAGAGGTACTCGTGATAGAGAAATGACCGCAATACCTTCCATTGTTTAACTTTCTCCCTTCTATATGAGTCCACAAGTATGGCAACTGGCGGTCTGCTGTCAACAAAAAAATCCCCCACTTTCAACAGCACGAGAAACATCCAATGCTCCTCGTGGTTCACAGGAATGAGCACCACTGAATTTCTTCGCAGTTCGTCACTGAGTGTACTCTGTTTTTTCGAACGATTCTTTATACGCATCTCCCACCCTTTTTTCGCCACATCGATTTTTTGGTGTGCGATTATAACTGCATGCCAGAAACTTGTGCACACGTGCACAGGAACACTATCATCATTTTCAATGTGCTGTTCATATATAGACTGCAGATACATATTAATTATTGTGTCATTCAGTCACTTCCGGTCTCCCAACCGCAGAATGTCCGCTTCCACGACTGTTGCTTCGTGTGTTCTTGTTTTCCATGTGAACGGAAACAAACCATCCTCATTCACCTCCGCGATACCCCACGAGCTGTCAGAAGAGTCGTCAACATCTTCAACGGCATTGCTTCGCTTCGACGGGCCTTCCGTTGTCATCTGCACCGAGTGGATATATCCTGTCGTCAATAGGGAGTACATCTCATTAAACCAAGGGAGCTTTCCAAGGTTTTCTCACCTCCTTTGCGACCTCTCCCTCGACCACAGTGCGGGCACATTTTGGAAGGACTTTGCGTCTCCCTCGCGCGTGGCGAGGGTGGCATTCTGTCCGTCTATCATACTGGACACGCTTCTCTCATGTCCAGTTCCACTGATCTCTCCGAACGCCATTTTGTCATTGTCAGTCGCCCCGTGAATGTGCATGTTCGCCTCTAGTTGGAAACGAATACCTGGTGACCTGCTTCGTTTCTGTGGCAGGTTCCTTAAATCCTTGTTCATGGATGATCCGACAGGCAGCGTCTTTGTTGTTTCCGACATCTTCTCTGTGACACAAGTGCGTAACAATTCCATTTGCAGGGAATAAATGTTACTTCTTTGCGATGTTCAATGGTGACATGCAAACGTTGTAAAAAACAACCATTGCGAAAGAGAGAGAGTGCCAAAGAAGTTCACTAGTACGACCTTTTTGGCTCATAAAGTGCCAGTTGCTGAAGCGACGGACACCCACTTATGAACCTTTGCCCGCTTGTTTGATAAACTATTGCACCGCCTTCCATATCGAAACGTGCATGCATAGCATGGAGGACTGATATGTTCACACGCCCTTCACTGATGCATTGCCTTCCGCCACATTCTACAACACATATTTGTTTAAGTAAGAACTGTCTGCACGTGGTTGTGCATGTACGGAAAATCTTCATTGCGGTTTTGCAAAACATAGAACTATATGAACGGTGTCTATTATGGTGTCAATAGAGATAACGCTATTGTGATGTCGATTGCTGATCTTCTCCCATTTTAATTTCTTACAACCCGTCACATGCTCTCTTTCACTATCCACCTCCTTATACCACTGCACGAATGCGCACTTCTGCGGGTTCGTCGCTTCTCCTGTTTGCACATTAATTACAAAAAATATTGCTACTGATGCGTACCATGTTGATCCCTCATGTGCTCTTACAACGATGATCCCTTATGTGCTCTTACAGCGATATCACTATGCACTGCCCTTCCATGGAACTCAGGTGATGCTCTGGCATTTTGCACAACCGCTCCCCTGTTTGTGCCGACACCTGTTGAATCGATGACCAATTGAGTTCTAGTGTGTATCCACGCATCTTCGCTCGGGGGAGGACAATCATTTTCGCTCATGTACGTGTTCAGTGCCGCTCGAAATTGGTCTTTGCATGGGGTGTAACGCAGTATCTTCTGCGCGCTGGCCGTCACGCCTGCCACACCATTGTCCACTGTTGAATCATCAAATGAGAACCACCGAAGTTGGAGCGTCGCTGTGTTGCGTGCAGCGAGCGTGTTCAATCCGGTCGTTGAGCACTCTATGATAGACGACCAATTCTCCGTCGGCCCTCTTCTGCGTCTCCTTACCAAATCATAGTCCTCCTGTAATGCGAGCGATCGCCGAACGTGGTTCACCATTTGGAATGCGGCCTTGCGTTTATTGGACGACTGGTACGGGTGTTTGCAGAACTTCCTGTGGTGGTGCTCCCACACATCAGCGGCGAATGTGTCTCGTAGATCTGATCGTTCTATGCATGATCTGAAATGGAGAAGATCGTGCACTTTAGGAATTTTCCACGCGGACGTTTGATATTCTCTTATTACCGTTTTCAAACTCGTTATGAAATCGGTGACGAGTGTATCACACTTGCGATGCACTGTTGTGAGTTGTGTTCCGAAATAAACATATATACAGTTCCATAAGCTTACAGAAACAACTAGTCATTCCTCTCCCTGCCCTGCTAGGAATAACATTATGTACAATAAATACGCACACGGTCATCACAGACCGATTTTGCTTAGCTTCAAACCGTCCCTCTCGAGAAAATAAGT
>BFEA01000582.1:323174-336044 GCA_003427395.1 Chara braunii
AACGTCCGAGTGCACCTTTCGCTTATGAATTGTAGTCTCGCATCGAGTTCCTTCAATATGGAGGTTTGTGGAACATGAACCAACTTCTCAAATGCAGCCGTTCTAAATGCATCTATCATGCGCAAGAATATGCCATGTTCTATTGTGTGCATACGGTCTGGTTGCAAAGCCATGTGGTAGTCCAACAGTGGATCGTCTCCGACTGGACCCCTGTAGAACCCCCACAGACCATTGTGTTGGACATGGTTATGCATGTTTAAATCCATCAACTGCGCTTTTGCCGCCTGACGAATGTTTGCCTCGTCAGTGTTGAACACATCCGCTATTAGTTGTTTTTTCAATGTCTCAGACCGCCTACAGTTGCTGAAATCAGCAACCACATCCAAGTCGCTTCTTGCCACTGTGCCATCGGGGACGTGAAGACAACATTGGGGACGGTTCACTAGTGGGTATCATTTGTACACACACAAAACCGTGAGGCACAACACTTGACCCCCACTAGTCAACCGACTTTAACACATAGACCACTAGTGATCGGAACAAGCCCAGCGAACAACTGACAAACAGTCGGCATCAACGCACTATCGGGGACGTGGGGACACCATTGGGGACGGTTCACTAGTGGGTGTCATTCGTACACACACAAAACCGTAAGGCACAACACTTGACCCCCACTAGTTCTTCGGATGGTGCACACACAAAACCGTAAGGCACAACATTATGCCCCTTGGTTCTTCTTCTTCGGATGGTGCATTTCCTTCTTCGTTACACGGTGCTTCGAATGCGCTGTTCTCCGGCATGTTAACATTCGTGGGAACATCATGTTCCAAACGTGTGTCGTTCATTCTTTCAGTTTCATTTGCTGGAGTCCGATGCAATGTGACGGATGGAATAACACCATTCGCTATGAATAACTATGCCCTCAGTGAAGTCGAGTCGCTGAAATGAGTACTGAATGATCATGAACCGTGTTATTGCTCGGCGAGTGGAATGGCATTGACATGCTTTATTGTAGGAGAATACCCTCTCATGGTAACTGGCATCATCAGCTCGGTTCCGCCTGGTCTCTTATTCACCTCTCTCCTCTCTCGGCAGATCATAAGCATTGAGCACCTGTAAGGCATGAGCGCAGAACTAGTCTTTGAGTATGAAAGTATGGTGAATGTAATTCTCGCCTTTTGCCCTAGTTGTCGGCGAGAGCTAATCTTGGGGCCGTTGAACGTGACTGGGTTATAACTCGTGAGTGTGTTTTTTCCCCTCGTGTAAACCGGCGAGACGTGCTGCGAATGGCTCACGACCCATCCAACGCGTAGAAGACAGACGGTCGTCTTAGTGACAATTACTGTGTTCAGAGCAGGGTGGAGTGAAAAGGAACTTGCATGTGCACTATCAATAGCCAGGTTAGTAACGACGACGAGAGACATTTGTTAGTCGACTGAGCATGAAGCTAGCCTTTGACCCATCGACCGCCTACGGTTACTAAGACCATTGTCTGTCCCTGACTCCAAGAGGATGGAGTATGTGACTCTAACGATGTGTGCTTGAGACTAGGCTTGAGGCATATAATAGTATACGCTAGCTCGGGATTCTATGATGGTCACAACCTTGGTGAATAACCGTCAGAAAGATCGATAGGGAGGGAGAGAAGCCAAGAAGCCCTAACGGAATGGGCGTAGATGGTGCAAACGCGACTTGCTCATTGGTTCCGAGTCCGTTGAACTCATCATCCCCGAACTGGCAGCAACCGATCATGGTGATATCAATAATGGCTTTCTGGGTATTTTAATAACGGATCCTGACCTACCAGGTGAAGTTGTTGTTCTCTTGCTTGATAATGAGTTAAGTGTGGGCGAGTGAATAGGAAAACAGTAATCATAGACGTTTGGCTCACCCGACATGTCAGAAGAGTTCCGCTCTGAAGGCCATGAATAAAGCATGTAACCTTGAGTGCTTTTTATAAAGCATGATAGTCCAGATGCTTTTCAGTATGCATGGTTGGGTGATTAATGGGGAGATGGATCACGAATATTGTTAGTGTCGTCATATGGATGTAAGACTTCAGCGGTTTACATGTACTTGCATGATCGAGTCTGCGTGTAATTGAGTGGGCTTGCTTACACCGTATGATTGGCCCGCAGGCACACGAGTGTTCGTGCAAGCAGACGAGCTTGCAACTGTGTACACCTGCTGGTGTTACTTTTGTGCAGTCACGTAACCACTTTGGAGCGTCTCATACAAACCCATGAATCAGTGATTATTGGACCAGACATGAATTGTTGTCTCACCTTTCTACGATTGTGCGAATGAGCAGAAGGTTGAGAAATACGGGTAAAAGCTATATGAACTTTATAAAAACTTTGCAAATGTACGGTTGCTTGATCACTCTGAGTACTGCGTTTGAGTGATGAGCCTCAAGGGAAAGAAGCAGCAAATGAGAAGAATAGCTTACCTGATCGCAAAGTTTCTGGTTGATGGGGATTAACGGGATACTAACCAGGGGGTTATATTTCTATAGAAAAGGTACATAGAGCAATGTGAGTTGGGTCCGCGTACACCAACCTAGCTCAAAGTGAGGCAGGCTCCGTAATTTTCTGTAACAGAGCTGTGGAACTTTCCCTGGTTGAACATAGAAGACTCGAACACCGTTCGGGCCCACTCGGGGGTAAGTTTCACCAGTGTTACTTACTTCTGTCAGGGTAAGAGGCCCTCGACTTTATCCATGCCAAATTACACAAGATGAGCACTCCCTAAACTCACTTTTGGGATTGTCCTACCAGAGTAAGGATGCATGGTTTTGAACTCAGAGAACTATAAGCAAATATTCATACTCGGAGTTGAAGCATTGAGACCGTGGTAAAACTTTGAGCCCGGAGCGACTTTCGACAGAAAATGGGTGGCCATAACACCTGTGCTTAGTACAAAGGAAACTGGGCCTAGTGCTCATACCCGAGAAATTCCCATACTTAGCACAAGGCGTCCTAGTCATTGAGTTTTGACATCACAGGGAGATTATTGTTACTGCTGTAACTCAAGGCCCACTGCCTATTGTTTTCCCATGATCCATGAGGTTGGGGCAGGCTGTTGTATCAAGGCGGTAGCAGTTCTTAGTGACTTTCAAGGGCTGTCTAATAACGCTGACTTCCCCAAAAGTTCGAAACAACGAGTAGCTCGCAATCAGATATCCGCGAATGACTGCTTACGAGACTGGTACAGCAAACGCTTCCCTGCTGAAAACTTGTCTGTTCTAACAGTCTAGTGTTCTCGGCGATAAGTTATATTCATTCAACTTTAACAGATCTGAACTAGAGAACGATCGTTTCCCTCCAAGTGTGAAGGCACTTTGGGGCCACTTGCAGTTTGGCTTACTCGTTTGCCTATAAACCAAAGAGCAGAGAAAACATGAAAGACAAGGAGATCGTAGTGCTAAAATGTGAGGTTACTATGAATAAATATAAGGACTGGGAGCAAGAGGCAATCGCATGCATGAAAATTCAGAAGATGATCCAAAGAGAAGGTGCAATTCAGAAGGCAGCGGAGAAAAAATATATAGAGTATGCGCTCTACTTTAGCTGCAGTGACGACAGAGTACACAGCGTTGGCTCGTCACTAGAGACTGTGGAAAAGGCCAGGGCAAAGCTCTCGTGAGCTTGGCCGTCCTGGTGGCATAGTGCTCAGAACAGTTTTCAATACTCAGAACAGTTTTCAATACTCAGAACGGTTTTCAATACTCAGAACAATATTCAGAACTCAGAACCGTGTTCAGAACAGTATTTAAGTGCTACTCAGTCATTGCACAGTTAGTATTTAATTGTTATTCAGTCTTTACTTAATCAACGCTCAACGACATTCTAATCAGCATTCAAATTAGCATTCAGTCAGCAATCCTCAACAATCAATCTACATTCAGACACTGGATTCAGACATACCATTCAGACCCAGTGTCCGGAAACAACATTCCGGAAACAGCATTCCAGAAACAACATCTAGAATAGTATTCAAAAGGCACTCAAGCCGCGGATGCTTGTAAGTCAAGCTCAGTTTCTTCTCCCTCTGTCTGGGAGTAGCTATTTATCTGAACATATGAGAGAGATCAACTCCATTACAGTTGGCCAGCCGGTCCTTGACAGCCTCAACCTGATCGCTGTCAGAGAGAGCTTTCCCTACAAGTATGTTAGTATTGATGGATTCAAGCGAGAAGATCTGCTTATCTTCGTCGTCCTCACTGAGTTCGCTGAAGGTACAGTCAACGGAAAGACTCCAGGGGAACACAAAGCTAGTCTATAGCTTTGGTCCTAAGCTTTTCACGGACTACGCCAAGCCTCCGGTCCCCTACTACCTTACTGATGACTCTTATTGGGGTGGACTGGTGGACTTGGCCAAGAGATACATATCTCCAACAGTGATCGACTACGAGGCTGTGACCGAGCCCTCTGAGTTTTCTCATCTTAGGAGGGGCATTTTCTCTCAGCCATATCTCCCCACTTTATGGGAGGAGTTTTGTGCCATGGTTGATTTCCGTATCATGGGACTTGGCTGGAAGTGTTTGGAACTAGCAGGGTTCAGGTGGCTTTACATTCAGAAGTCACAGGCTAAGAGAGTACGGAGACATAGCAAGAAGCCCAAACGACAAACAACAAAATGAGAGATTGAGTGTGAAGTTAGAGGGATGAATGAGGACTTTTGATTGGTGTTGGTCATGCTCTCTTCCATATGTACTCCCTGAGCTTATTATGAGTTCTCATTCTTCCCTCATTCATTTGATCATGTCATTGCTCGAGTCAGTCGGTTTTGCTTCTTGTATTATTCATGCTTAGTGATTGCCTTGTCAGTGAATCTATCACAGTTCTCTAAATCAGATCGACATAATTGATGCATGCTTAACACATCTTAATTTTATGATCATTATTTGCATGATTCTCTGCTGTTCTGAATCAAAATAAAAGATTCCTAAGATCGAGGACCGGCGAAGACCGCAATTGAAGGGTCTCGCTCGAAGCCGGACGCACACAACAGAAAGGGATTTCAATTATTTGATTTAATTTATTTACTGCAATCACATACAAAACCCTGCGTGACAGCCTGTTGGCTTTCCGGTTGCCTAAAGCAATCCCACTGGAAAAAGTGCGACAACGGGCCTTCGCGACCCTCCAGGACGATTTGGCAACGACACTTATTTTGATCCGCCCGGACCCCGCGAAGCAGTTCATTCTCATCACGGACTAGCAGCCGGAGGCTATTTTTGCTATTTTAGCGCAGAGGAGGAACGAACGGACGCTCAGGCGGAGGACCCCGAGGCAGCGCGCAAAAGAGAAGAGATTGCGGCCGGAAAGCGACAATTGGAATTCGCAAGTGGACCAAATATGCCGATCGCCGACAATCCCACCAAAAATTCGGAGCTACCCAAGCCTGAAGATGGGGACCCAACTGCCGAGACTTCGAGCGCATCGGTCAGGCGGCGATGAAGCCGATCCCCCTCCCCCTCCCCCTCCGACCGTCCCCCAGTTCGAGCCCGTACCGATGCGGGTCATCGGGCTTCGTCCCCGGTCTTTATCCCGTCGTCCCCTTGATCACTTCACCCTCCGCCAGATCACTACCCGTGTCACCTTCCCCCGTAATCCCTTCCCGATTGATACCTTCCGATATTTCTACGCCACCCGCCTTGTTGTCACTGTTCAACCCCACCGCTCGACTCGGTGTGCCCTACCCGACTTCTGTGTTCATGCCCTCCTCTTCAGTGCCGCGTGGCGAGGCCACAATATCGTCGGGGTTCATTGCATGATCACGGGGACTATCCTCGCATGTGAGAACCACGATCGATTCCGTGTGGCACTCTTCCGAACCTTCGCCACCCTCTACCCTGACTATCTCGCCTCCCTCCCTCATAGCGGTAATCGATTCCCTTGCTTCCACCAGATCGTCCGATATCATGAGCTTTCGGAGACAGTCGCGGGGTTGGAACGCTTTCTACCCCCACTTCCGACTAACCCTCCCCCTCGCCATGCCCCCATGTATCGTCTCCCTTTTCCCCTCCCCGGCGGACATTGATGCTTGGTTGATTGGTGCGTGCCACGGCGATGGCACAAATAATCCCCTCCTTGGATTGAAGAGAGTCCCTTCTGAGGAAATTGTAGAACCGAGCCTCGTATGCCACGTTGGCTGACTTCCACACTCTTTCATACGGGTAAGTGGCAACGAAGAAAGCTCCGCGTGATGATCGATTAGAGAGATCGACACGTGTCATGACTCAAGCAAGCAGGAGCTTGCTTAAGATTGGAACCCCCTGGGGTCACATATGTAACGAACCGATTTCTGTTCCGCGCGATTTTCTGCGCGAAAGCAATGAGGGGTCCTAAGCTGGGAAGGATGGGTCAAGTACAGGAGATCAAGTTTGAGGGAAAATTGCATCATTGTCCTTGCTTTTTCGTCTTTTCTCTTTCATCGCTTCTTTTCGAATGACCGGATTCAGGGTCGGGCAAGTCCCGGGATGATTGATTGAGTTGCTGTCGCGCCGACCACACGCGATTGATAAGGGTTGACGTTGCTTCTTTTCTGTGCTGTTGTCGGATTTTAGGCGCAGAAACCGCGCAGGAATTTTTGCTTCGTTCTTTTTGAATTTTCTTTTTGAATCTTGTCGAGCCCCAATGACTCTCGTAATTTCGGATTTTCCTTTCGAAATTCGTGTTTTTCGCTTTTTCTGCATTAGATAGGAATTTATGAATTTAGGAATTTGGGATTTTCTTTTGCCACGCAACGCTTTTTGCTTACGCGCTTCTTTTTGCGGCTGCAACAGAGCTCTGATTAGTCGGCGCCCTTAATCGTGTGTGTAACTGTAATTTAGGGTGGGCACCATTGTAACTGTATCTTTCTTCTTGAACTTCGTCTTTCCCGCTCTCCCTTTTCCTTCTTTCGCTGTGCCTAGTTAGCCCGCGGCCTGCATGCTCGGATCGATGCGTGGAGAGAGGCTACGTCCCCCACGTCACGATCTGGCCATGCAGAATGCAGGCGCTCCCTCTCCTAATGTCCTTTCTAAGTCCTTCCAATCCCGTGTTTGTCGCGCATGCATGCACGCTATAAATTCCGACTGCGCGATTAGATAGCTCTCTTAACCAATTGTTGGAAGCTCGGGGAGCGCGATCAGTGAGGGTCGGCTCGCGAGCGAAGTAAGAGGTGAGTTGAAGTGGAAGTCGGACGACCCGACGGGCTGGTGCCGAACGCGCGGGGTTGACGCGGGCCACGACGGACTGTGGGCGCGGGCGAATCTGACGGGTGCGGGAGGACTAAGAGGGGTGACGACTTCGTGGGTTGGTGTGTGACGACGGACTGTCCACATCGGAGAGGAAGAGAGAAGAAGAGGGAGATGAGGTTGATGAACGTGGTTTGCAATTTTCTTTGTCTTGTCTCCCTCCTTGCTTTTGTATATAAATTTTGATCTCGGCTCAGGGCGATTCGCCCGTTTTCTTTTTGCTTTCGGAATCTTGGTTTGGTTTCCGCCCACACTCGTTTTTGCGATTGATCTCAATCTCGTTTATCGTGTGTTATGTCGAATGAATGGATGAATGGATGTTATGTCTGTTTGCTTTTCTTTTGTCTGGTCCTTGCTTTTGCTTGTCCTTTTGATACACTCATGAGCATAGTAGAAACTCCTGCGTAGTCGTCATTACTCTTTCCATTGCTGTTTATTCTTTTTGAGCCACCATTGTTGCTGCGATGCCTGATAGCTCAGGAACGATTGCGGGGGGATCACGGAGTGATTAGATGATTGGGTAGCTGTCTGACCAGAAACAGGCGAGTACCTCGCTGGGATGTGTGTAAGCGCGATCTGATATGCGCAGCCTACACGTATCCACGCGCGCTGATTCGTGACCATTGGCAAAATTGACGCCTTCGATATCGGGTAGACAGGAATTGTCCTTCCCCCCCCACGCACCTAAACAAAAAGGAATTCCGATATCACGTCGGAATATCCCCTTGCCGATTAGACGTGTGTGGAAGAATTTCCTCACGCAATGATAAGATGCCGAACTCCTGGACTCGGAGTACTTCGCCCCTTGGGTGAGGGAATGCATTAGGCAAAGATATCTGAGATTCCCCTGCCTAACCGAGAATCGATTGTGCCCCAGGGAGTTTCACTGTGCCACGACCAGCGATCGTGGGTGCCCCGATTTTCCCACTTCGGACAACACACAATACTTCATATCCCCCGGCTTCGTCGTTATGTCCACCAATTTCCCTCCCTCCCGTCTCCTCCTCCCGTATCACCAAGTCATGGTGGTTCCGTGGAATTCCGTCGCCCCGTACTGGCCCCGCACGCCCTGCGGAAATTGCCAGCGACGCGGCAACCAACGAGCCCCTGAAAAAGGGCCCAACCAGAACGCGCGACAACAGACGCCACGTACCGGCACCCAAAGATCCGACTCATCAGGGACACAGCTATCCCGGGCGGGTCCCTCCCCGAACCGCCGCCACCAAAACAAACGAATCGGACGGCCTTGACTGCACCGCGCATGCTATCTGCCTTATGCTGCACGACATCCAACGCTTCAGACTGAAAGTAACTCGCCCTTAGCCCTATCGCATCTATGCCCCTGAAAATTTGCCACAGGAGATCTCAGTTCCGACCTGGGACTCCACCCCCACATTCCCAAAAATCCTTGGCACACCCCTTTTCGCACTTCCAAGCCCACATCACACTCCGATCAAGAAGTCGCGCTGGGCATGAGGTTTGGGCGTCACAAGTGGGCTTTGTTTTTCATCCACGTAGCTATTTCTGGTGAGGATGCCACATAAGTCACCAGGTTCCTTGCTTCATTATGAAACAAACCTCTTATCGATGGTGCGTATATGGACTTGGCAGAAGCCCACCCGTCCTCGTAGATACGGACCAAATTGCGTTTGACTCCGACGGGGAGGGATGTGGAATCATCACCAAAAAGCACCGTAACTGCATGGTCTTGGACTTGGAGTTTATAGAGTTCCTTAGTAATTTTAACTCTAATGTAGCCCTCGTCCCTCTCTACTATATTCGGGGCTAATTTTTTGGGCAATATGCCATTCGAATAGCATTTACTCAGTGTTTCCCTAATACGGGATATGTCTGAGTCCTCCTTCAATAGGGGAGGGTATGGGGGGTTAGATGAGGCAGCAGGCAGGGTGGGGGGGGGTCGTTGACCGCTCCACTTCCGCCATTCTGCCTGAAATAACCCTACCCGTTCCCAATCCTAGCAATAAGAGAAACAGTAATAACAAGCGCATACAGAGGCTTCCACAATCAGGGAACAAGAAGAATGCACTCCCCCCGGCCCCCAAGTTTTAATGGATTACCATTACCTTAGGAAGACGTCTGCAGAGTCCTGGTCGTTGAAATCAAGCACATGTCCCTCATCGGGGCCGAAGATTGTTGGTTTCCGAAAAACAAACGCCTGACGCAGCGGCAGCGGGGCTTCTCTGACACGGAGTCACCATTCTCAACCGGCGTTTCTTGACAAGTCCGACAAGTCCGACGCGTCGGACAATCGGCCTGAGTCTCCTTCCTCGGGACTGCCGAAGACGACGCCTCCTTCCCCTCGCGCGTGTCGGGTGGACCTGTGCCAGGAAAAGGCACGAGCCGAACCCTAACGCCGCTCTGCCCTACTGTCTCGCCCTAACGCACCGCTTCGTAACGCATTCAAAGCCATTTTCTGTGCGTGACCAATTGCCGCCAAGAGTCTTGAGGAATACTTCTCTGGACCCAAGAGCCGCGCAGTGGACGCACCCATGAACTGTTGAAAATACAGACCCGTGTTCGAATCCAGATGCTGGAACTTGATGAGTGAAGTTGTAAAACCAACTATTTATGAATTGCCTGGGCCCGGTCAGCTTAACGATGATATCTCAAGGCCGTCGCCCTTCACAAAAAAAAAAATCCAGCGGCCTAGCTCAGTTGGTAAGGCACGCAAGTGGCATTCAGGAGGTCTTGGGTTCAATCCCCATTGGCCTCATGTACCTTCCTGGGCATGCTTGGCACCCGCCACCTAGAGATAGCCCGTTGGTCCCCCCAATTGGCATTAAAAAGCAGTCTCTGCTGATGTTCATAGGGGGAGGGGTACTCGGGGAGACACAGCGACTGGCCAGTCAGATGATGCTCGGTCCCGCTGCTACCGGTTGTCCCCTGGCCAGTGCCCCCAGTGGGGGATCCCTGAAGGCTATCAGGCCAGCCTAAGGCTATCAGGCCACCTTTGTCAGATTAGACACAAGATTGAATTTTTTTTTTTTTTTTTTTTTCGGGAAAAGGCTGAAGATCCATTATCAAAGTTCAACAAACTTTGAGGCCGGGAATCCTCAACAAACAACCCGGTAGGTGACTGAACACCAGGCTCATTGCCCAGCTTTGGTTAACCAATCAGTGAGCAGCTTAGGCTACGCTAGCTGTACTGTACTTCCCAGTATCGAGCTCTCTGCTCTTCGTAAGAACCCCACCCCTGAATCTACCCCGCTGAAAACAATCAACCAGCGGGAAACAGAAAACAGGCCTAACACGACCTGAGACTTCCCTGAGGAAAAAAACACAGACACTCCTTCCCCACTAACCAACCAAGCACAAAGCCCAACAACCAAATTACCCAGCACCAAAACCAACACCTCCTAGACTGCCTGCCCAACGGCAGCGGGGGGTTCATAATTGATTGGGCAGGAAGCATGGTGATCAACGATGAGTCGATTGTCGACGTTGACGTTGACCACGCAAGGGTATAAGTACCTTTCTGCGTTGACAAGAATAGGAGTGGCAGAAGGTACTTAGCCCACTCCCGATCCAAAGCTTTCGCATTCGTAGGCTGTCTGCTTCTCTTGCCCGTGGTACTGTCCCATTGACCCTGTTGGATGCTTGACTCTCGATGAGGCGAATGTTGGTCCTCCAATTCTTGGATTCGAAGTTCACTCATGTCTTCACTGAGTCTTCGACGCAGCTTGGTTGGCGTCAGCCTTGGGTTCCCGCTCTCCTGTTTTGAACCTTGCGACTTCTCTGGACCCCCTCCCTGCGAGGAGGGAATATTCCCAGCATCCTTGCGCCCTCGAGCCGCCACTGAGTCCACACGTTGACTTCTCCTTGCAGCATGTAGCAGGGCATCCATATTGCCCATACCAGGTGAAAACATAGGATTCTCTCTCATCGATACGCCCTGGGGCTGATCTGGAGTGCCGCCTCCGCCAACACTCCCGGGCGCCAGCTTTCCTTTGTACGTAGGTTGTTTACTCCGACGCTCTACTAACTCCACTGGGGATTTGCCTCGAGATGACGACTTATGAGATCTAACAGAGCGCCCGCCCGAACGGCTTGCCGAAGGCTGCCGATCCCTCCCTTGACTGGACCTGGGGCTGCTCGGCGAATTACGCCGGCCACTGCCTTCGCTGGGTGGTACGCTTGACGATGCGCTCGAAGAGGAACTTGGAGTCGGACTTTGCTGCCGATGCGGACTTGAGCCGCGGCGCCGTCTCGTACGTATGCAGTCCTCCGCTCGGTGAAAATATCTTCTGCACGTACTGCACCAGGGAGTCAAAGCGTTCGCCACCTTCAACTCGATAAGTTGACCCTGGTACGTAGTGAAGGAGATTAACTCCTTCACTCTTGGCAGAAAATCCACATCAATATCCATTCGAACATTGATTAACTGTGGGGTACGTGCATCCTTCTCTGACGGATACACCTTCTGTACTGTACCTATTGCTTGTTCCACCGACGACTCGAGATAGCAGAAGGCATCCAACGGGACATCCAAAATACGTATCCAGAAATAATTCCTATCCGCCTCGTTCTTAGCCTCCTGGATCTCCACCTTGGTCATCCAAGGTTTAAATATGATGCTGTGCCATCTCCCTCTAAGCGAGACTCGAGCTTCCTGTTCCTCTAACATCCACTCCACAACTTTCCAGTCCTTTGCAACGTACGATAGCACATTGCTCGACTCAATGCACACCCGGCCTCTAGTGATCGTTGAATCAAACCTGCCCTCTCCAATCCAGATATTCTCAAACGCTCTGATTACATCTTCCTTGATCTTTTTCGGAAGGTTTTTTGAACCTTCCTGGAAGATCACTGTAACCGTCCTCTCTTTTAACCACTTCACCTTAATTTCGTCCAGTGAAGGATTCAAAGTGAAATGGGCGTTCTGACCCTCCTCTTTCATTTCGCCTATATCCCATCCTGAGGGTAACATGCCTGCATCAAAGCATCTAGACAACATATCTCGAACACGCTCCTCTTCAATCCAATAATTAGTTTGCGAGGGAGGAGGAGAACGGTTTTGCTTGTCCGTTTCCTCTTCCCCTCCTGCTTGAGGACCGGGCGTGGCAGTACCTTCTGCACCCACCATGGCTATATCTCCTCCTATAGGTGGGACCGCACCCTTAGGGATACTCTGAAGGCCTTCGACCTCCATCGAAGCCATGCTCTGGAAGTCCAACGCACCTCAGCTTGTGTTCCTACTTCCGATTCACCTTTCGGCAATAACAGTGCCCTAATCTCCTGGGACAAACTTCTCCAACTTGTTTGAGGTCAAGCCAAAATCCGTAACCGAGAAACACGCCTTGGTTGTAATTAACCGCCGGTTGATACAGAGAACACGATCTAGGTGGATTGCTAGGGCTAGCCTATCAGCACTATAGAGTCAGACATGGCTGAGCTTCAAGTGCATGAGAACTCACGCAACCTTACCATGGCGGCAGACCGTCAGCGGCTAGACCGGCAGAAGCTGGTAGCGGCGGAACCGAGCGCTGATTTTGCGCTGCGAACCGGCGCCCCCCCGACCTCAATCGTTTTGCCCGTTTTCCGCTCAAGATTGAATTTACCTGGGCTGGTTAGTCAAAACAGAAAAAAAAAAAAAAAAAAAAAAAAGG
>BFEA01000582.1:340299-356995 GCA_003427395.1 Chara braunii
AGATTCAGGCGTTGAGGCAACTCAACGCTGCTAGTGGGACTTTTTTTTTTTTTTTTTTTTTAAGGGCGATGGCCTTGAGGTATTATCCTCGGACTAACCAGCCCAGGTAAATTCAATCTTGTGTCTGATCTGACAAAGGTGGCCTTTTCAGCCCAGGGTGGCCTGATAGCCTTCAGGGATCCCCCACTGGGGGGCACCGGCCAGGGGACAGCCGGTAGCAGAGGGACCGAGCATCATCTGCGTGGCCAGTCCCTGTGCCTCCCTGAGTACCCCTCCCCCTATGAAAATCAGCAGAGACTGCTTTTTTAATGCCGATTGGGGGGACCAACGGGCTATCTCTAGGTGCTAGTGGGACTTGGCTCCAGCGTCCCTCAACATTTTTTTTTTTTTTTTTTTCCCCTCAGAATTATAGATGTTGTTTGAACAGACATGAGCTTGTGGTGACTGCCAGCTGCCGGGCTCACCTGGGGCGAGGTCCCATTAGGAAAGAGGATTGGATAGAGCTCCTGAATCTGGACGTGGTGTAAGCAGGGATGCAGAAAAGCAGTTCAATCTCGAATTTCTGCACCTCTTCACGAACACGTCTACATTCAGGGGTTCAATCCAATCCTTGTTGCTAGTGGGACCTCGCCACTGCAAGCTGCGAAATTCTGCACACAGAACGACACACAGTAGCCTGAATTGCATGCGTACATGACAGCCCACAGTAAGCCTTATTAATTTATTTATTTATTTATTTATTTATTTATTTATTTATTTATTTATTTATTTATTTATTTATTTATTTATGTTTAAATTATTATTATTTTTTTAATAGCCCTTTGGTGGAGCGAAGGGCCGTCAAAAATTGTTGCAAGCTGCTCAGTGTGCTCAGCCCACGGTATTCTTTAGTCAAATGCGAAATAAAGGCGAAATAATAGTGCGCCATATGAGCTGGACACGCAGCTAGATGTAAGCCTAATTTAATACACAGGGCCCACCAGCCAATGTGATAATAATATACACAGGGCTCGTAGCTGCTGGTTCTACTCTACCCTGTTCGTCTACCAGACAGCCCCTTGTTGTCGTGTTTGATTGATAGAACAGTCACTCCGGGTAGACTGTGAGACTGTGAGGACCCCGGCCTCAATCTTCTTATTGGTAATATCAGCCTTGGGCAGTGGTTCCCGTTTCAAAAGAAGAAGAAGAAGAAGAAGAAGAAGAAGAACAGACATGCACATGAAGTGACGACTAGCTGCAGGGTCCTCCTACTAAGATTGACTTTTGGCAGGGAGAAGTGCCCACCCTGACCTGACAGCGAGATGTAGGTGATAGTATACACAGCACCCCTATAGTTTTTTTTTTTTTTTTTTTTTTTTTTTTTGTAAATGGGACAAAATGCTCCAATCAATTCGCGGGGAGCAGCACGTGCTGGGAACCGGGCCCAGCGTCTCATGTGAAAATACACAAGTATTAAAGCACCGGGGCCATTACCCGGCTCCGGCGGAGAAAAATCTGAGAACAACTTGTACCAAGTACTAATGAAACAGCTGAAAAAAAATCTGAGAACAACTTGTACCAAGTACTAGTGAAACAGCCTCGAAGGGGCTAATGGAAAAAAACAGACATCTATGCAGTACTAAATTCAAAGGGCCCTTTTGCTTTTCGGAGGAACATTCAGACTGAGAACTACCTACCTTCGAGCCTTTCCGCAGCCCACCCCTACCTGCCTCATCCCTATACCCCGATATCCAGTCTCTACCAGCCCTCGCGCCCCCAACTGCTAGGTTACAGAGTGGCACGACCCACCCCAGACGACTTCCACCTGCTAGGCTCCAGCCAGCGTCGGCTAGGTACCAGCTTACCAAAAGACACTAGAGTGCCTTCCACCCTCGACAACTCCCCAGATCTCTCTACCAGGTCTCTTGCCCTCGTACAGCTCGAGTTACAGGGCAGTGCGACCAAGCCCCAGCACCGACCAGCATCGCTCTGGCCTCGTCTATTCGCAAACCACCGGGACCCAGGACTTTAGCAAATACCAGACAAGCCACCAATCAGCACCATAGCTGTAGTTCCGATCACCCAGCTCCTTCAGGCACTGGTTGCAGATATCCACATAGAATCCCTCTCAACCCTGCTCCAGCAAGTCTAACCACGATGAAACCACCATCTTCACCGCTACTGTACCCTATTTCCACCCTGCAGGCTAGCCCCATCGCCGCTGAGCGCGTTATCTCCCACCATCACAGCCACCACAGACCCCTGCCACCAGCGCTGTGACGAACTACTTTCTGCAACCGCACGATCTTTTTTTTTTTTTTTTTTTTTTTTTTTTTTTTTTTTTTTGAAAGAAACGACCCGAGCTGTCGCTAGGGGTGCTGATAAGAGCAGACACCACCACTAGCGCCGTTGGGAGGGCTCCATCTATTGGTGGGGAGCGGCACCTGCTGGAAAACGGGTCCAGCGTCCCTGAACATGGAAATCATTTGATTATACCGCACGATCTTCTGCGCGAGGCTACGTCGGGGGTTGAAACGGGTTGAGTAGGGATGGCCTGGTGAATTGCGTGGATGCCCTTGCCTTACGCGTCCTTGTGCTTTCGCGTCCTTTGGGAAAGGGGGGAGGGCTGGCCTGGCTCCGTGACGGTTGGTAGTTGATGGCGCCTTAGCGAGCGAGACGAATAACTGTTGCCATAGCTTCTTTCTTGTTGTGCTGTGGGAATGGGGAATTTTTGGCGCCATAGTCGCGCGGGAAAATCTTTTTGAATTTTCAACTGATGTCGAGCCCCCACGGGCTCTCGGGAATTGCTTCATTCGGAATTTCTTTTTTGCAACTAGGAATTAGAATTAGGAATTTAGGCGCGCCTCAATTTCTGCTCTGCTGCACTGCGCTTCTTGCTTGCGCATGCCATGCCATGTCAAGATCTGTGCTCTGATTTCCCCGCGCCTTAATCATGAGTATAATTGTAAATTTTGTTTTGGCGGGCATAATTGCAACTGTAATTCCCTCACTCTTGGTACCTTTTGTGGCGCCTTCGTGCGCGCGTACTTCTTCCTCTACCCTATTGGCCTGAACGCATGCATGACCGGATCGATGTGTGGAGTGAGGCTACGTCCCCCACGCCGCGGCCTCCCTGTACTCAGACACAATCCCGGGTATCGCTCGCATAGGCATGCATCCGATAAATTTTGTAAGCGCGATTAACTCGCTCTCTAAGCATTCTTGGAAGTTAGCGTCGTCGAGAGGATTGGCTAACGAGTGGAAGCTGGCAGGTGAGTAGAGAGTTGGGCGATCCGACGAGCTAATGCTGAGCGTGCGGGTTTGACGTGGGGCCGCGACGGACTGTGGCACACGGGCAAACCTGGCTGGCATGCTTGGATCAAGCGGGGTGACAACTATGTGTGGGTGCGAGGCGACGGACTGCCTGCATCGGGGTGATGAGAAGAGACAGAGAGAGACGGGAAGTGTGCAATCAGTTTCTTCTTCTATTCCTCCGAGCCATTTTGATTCTTCCCCTTTCCTTCTGAGCAATTTTGGTATTTGGCACGAGTCGCCCCTCTTTTTCTTTCTGGATCGGCCTTTCGGACTTGTCATTTGCTCTTCTCTGTTGATGTGTATGTTTCCATTTGCTCTCCGCGGATGTTGATGAATGGTTGTCTTCCTGCCCTCCCCATCTATGTCTTTTGATGGGCCTAATTGATTGATCCCCGACGAGTGGCCCTTGTGTGATTTCAGGTTGATGGGCCAAGGAAGTATTGCATGAACCACGATTCAAAACTAGATGCATGGATGATAGGCGTAATCCTGCTTGTGCATGAATTGGATAGGCATGATAGACTCTCGAAAGGTTGCCTCATTATAGGATGATCTGTCTTGCGAGCCACTAGCTTTCACCCCTCTGATCGAAGGGCAGGGCTCGCGTATACGCATGTAAGTTGGGGTGAAGACGATCACTGCCTACACGCGCGTCCGCCAACCCTGAACTCGACCAATATCTCGAGTGGCCGACGTTCCAACCCAACTTGCAACATGAATGCCGACGCCTCCGTTTACATCACCGACCATGAGTGTTTAAGGGATTGGGAATTTCAGGGATATTGGGAGCACTCTCGCTTGTCTGCACGGCCCAAGACGGAACCCCCGAACTTGAACTTCCCTTACTTAACGGGGAACGAACGAATCTACGAGTGGGACCTCGAACAGGCCTTGGGACGTATTCCCTATCTCCCCCACTAACATGTTTCATGTCGTCGTAAAACCCGGGATCATCATCACAGGGACTGAGTTCCCTCCATATCACCGCATCCTACCCTACCACTCCCTCACTATCGTCTCTTGGCCTGCTATCGGCCCCTATTGGCCCCAACCCCTGTGCTCGGAGTGCCTGCGGGACCAGGAATACCGAGCTTCCAGCGTCATCCGGCGAACCCGCTCGCAGGAAGAATGACGAGCGCACAGCCTTCGGCTAAGGCCAGCCGCGTCGGATTCTGAGGCCTGCGACGTTCGACACCGATAGTTGGTCCATCACCGAGATAGCCATAGCGTCCCGACGGCTCACTAGATACGCGTCCGACTCAGACGACGGAACCACTGGAGGCAATAGCCCCGCGTTCCCAGGCCTCCAACAGGACTCCGATCCGCACCTAGTATCCTCCTCCTACATTCGCATCCCTGAAACTTGTCAAATGAGATCTCAGTTCCGACCTGAGACTTCACCCCCACTTTCCAAAAATCCTTGGCACACCCCTTTTCCCACTTCCAGGCCCACCCACACTCCGATCAAGAAGTCGCACTGGGCGTGAGGTTGGTATCGGAGCCGACACGTGGCTGGCCCAGAAATTGTCAATCAGGTAGGATATAAGGGACGATCTGGCGAACGGAGGGCGTCCTAGGCAGAGGAACGCGCCACGCGGCGACCCAATAATAACCCAAAGTAGATCGGCAGGTCGGCAGGCCGCCAACATGAATGCCAACCCGACACCAAATGCTGTCGGGGCCCCAACCCCTCGAGCACGCGCAGCAACGACCCCGCCTGATCTATACGTCTTTGATCCTGCGCATCATCTGGCCGGAGCATGGCTAGCCACGCTGCGCGCACAACAATATGATAATGACGAAGCTAGGATCAACATCCCTGCCAGATTGGGAGGGGGCGCGCACCATTGGTTTACCACTTACGTATGGGTCGATCTCTCGACCTTCGAAAGGGATTTCCTAAACCGATTTGATTACATTCACCCTGAGCAAGCTTTCTTTATGATCAAGGATCGAGTCCAGAAACCCCTCGAATCCGTCCTTGAATACCGAAGCAGGTTCTATAGGTTGTTTGTTAAGTCATAACGGGGCAAAAATGTCGGGAGGGATTTGTTTATTGATGGGCTCCGAAGTCGTACGATGAGGGTCAAGCTGCGAAAGCAGTTCTCCCTCATCAACCTCACCATGCAGCAAATCATGGATGCTGCAGAAGAGATGGGGAGAAAGTTCTCTGCTAGCTTCCTAGAAGGGGAGGACCACGCCAAGGAAGGAGACTCTTTGAACGAAGGCCGAATTAGCTGCGCTCCAAAACAAATTTGAAAACATAGCCTTTGTCTCCGGCCCCGTCACTTACCTAAGAACGATACCTGACACTACCACGAGGTTGCCCGTGATGGTCGCCCCTACACCTCCCCCACCTGCGCCTCCCCTGGAACCTCCCGTGAAACCAAGTGAGTCAAATGCAATACTGGAGCTGAACCGAACGCTAGTTAGTCTGATGCAAGAGAGCAAAAAGGAACAGCGTGAGCATAATGGTCGGATAGAATCTATGATGGGATCGATGCGCCCTATTGCTGTTCGAGCTGCACCCATGGCAAAGGCAGCAGCCCCCGCTCAGGCGGCGGGCGGCGCAGTGGCTAATCCAGGCGTCTGCTACACGTGTCACCAGCCTGGTCACCTAGCCAGGGACTGCCCCAACCGACCAGCTCAAGTACGGGTAGGGGTTGCCCCTGTAACAACAGTACCAGTAGCCAACGGGCCAGGAAGAGTAGGCATGATGATCGAAGAAACGAAGGGAGGGGGAAGCACGATGGTTACCACCGAGGAAGCTGCGGAACTCATCCCGCTTGATCAATACATCTTGTTGGGGTACCCAGGGATGAGAATGATTGGAACCCTCCGACCAGCGAACGAACAATGGGAAATAGCGGAACGGAGACCGTCCTCCGGAGAAATGGAATTTGGCGGCCCTACCTTCGTTACGGGAGAAATCGATGTCCTGAACATCGTTCGAGCCCTGGATCAACGGATTCCCCTTCCCATCGGACACCTACTGTCCATATCGGAATAGGTGAATGAACGAATGCTGCAACATTGCAAGGCAAACCGAAAACGGTTTGCCCTTGCTAAGCAATCAGCCACCAAAGGGAAAAGTCCACTTGCGAAGGCAAACCCGATGTCCCCAGCACCTCGGACCCGATACGATTGGGACTCATTCCGAGAGATGATCATTTCCTTCGCATTAGGGCCATTCTGTGGAAATTTGCGGAATGTGATGTAGAAGTTTGGGGAAATCCGTACAACGCTATAGTCGATTCAGGGGCCGTGGTCCTAGCCATTTCTTTAAAAGTCGTGGAACGGGCCGGAAGAAGGAGGGATCTGATCCCGTTAGCAGAAGGAGATCACATTGTCTCGGCCAACGAAGGAAAGATCAAAGTGGTAGGAAGAATGACGAATGTTGCGTTTCAATTAGGGAAAGTTCATGCGTTGGGAGATATCGTGGTATTAGATGTGAATACCTACGACGTCCTCCTATGATTACCAGCCCTTACCGCATTAAGAGTCAATCTCGACTTCGAGAGATGACCTATCATTCTTAGGAATACAGGCGGGAAGCCATACATCATCCCGATGCAGTTAACTCTTCGGACCGCACTCCCTACGACCCGGAAAACTCCCCTCGGAAGTGGAGAACCACTCTGTGTAATCATCTGGAGTGAACCCCTCGAGGGAACGGACAAAAGGGAAAAAGGGTCGGAGTTGTCAAGTAGCTCCTCCAAAGGCAAGAATGAAACCGACCCCGAAATTTGGGATATGGTACACCAACTGATTTGTTACCCGTGCGACAGAAAACGACGAAAACCTTCGTCTTTACGGAAAGAAACCTCCAACAGACATGGGCCCTAATCTTAGGGGAGCCACTCGTCCAGGTGTCCCGAATGGCTGATTCTTCGGAACCCCCTCGGACCCTATACGAAGCCACCACCCCGCTTCTCTCCAGATACAGTGATAAGAAAGCATTCTGCAACATTCTGGAACTACCTCGTTCTTTGCTCTCCACAGGGAAAGAGGTCCGACTGCTGCGACAGGGTGCCGCGGACGGAGCTTTGGAACCCCCTGGGCATGGCAACCCATACGAACTCGGAATCAGGATTGCGAAAAAATCCGTAAGTTTGCAGGATATCAGCGACGGAGTAACACCAGAAGAGCACGTGGCAATCCGAGAAGCAGACGGCCAGATGGTCGCCACGGTGTTCTCCTGGCGGTCGAACAACTCGTTCATTTCGGCTCGTCCACCAAGAAACGACAGGAAAGTGGGCATGAAACAAGTGACGGTTAGCATACGCGGACAACTTTATGAGCTACGACGAAACTCATCGACTAATCGCTGATATTCTTATTGAATACCAAGGGGCGATTAGTGTCGAAGATACAAATATCGGATTGTCATTAGTGATTCAGCACGAAATCCAAACCGGGACGCACCCACCAATTCACTGCAAGCCATACCGATATTCCCTCACCGAACGTAAAACGACATTGGAACGAATTAGGGAGTTTGAGGCTAACAGTTGGATTGAACCAGCTACAGGGCTATGGTCATTCCCCGTAGTCTTAGTTCCGAAGAAAAACGGGTCGATTCGCATATGCATCTCACGATCAAAGATGTGTATCCCCTCCCTCAGATTGATGACTTACTGGATGTGATTGGGTGTGCTAAGTATTTTAGTAAGTTTGATATCCGTCATGGGTTCCATCATATCCTAGTTAAGGCAGAGGATCGGCCAAAGACGGTGTTCGTCGTGTTCGAAGACATGTGGCAGTGGGTTCGTTGCCCTATGGGGATATGCAATGCACCGGCTACCTTTCAGAAAGCAATGAACGTCACCTTTCAAAACTTCGTCAATAAGACCCGACTGACTCAGGGAATGATAAAATTTTGCGTCATTGTGTACATGAACGATATCTTGGTGTATTCTGAATCGTTTCACGCCCATGCTCAGCACATCGAGTGGACGTTGGGGGCATTGCGAGATGCTGGGTTCAAGATTGCGTTGGAGAAAAGTGAGTTTTTCCTTTCGGAAATCTTGTTTTTGGGGTATGTGTTGACACGGGGAGGTTTGAGGCCAGCTTCGAGTAAAGTCGAGGCGGTTCGAGAGGCCCCTACGACCACATCGCTGACGCAGGTTCGATCCTTCCAGGGGCTGGCTTTGTACTACCTGAGGTTTATTAAGGGGTTTGCGGTAATCACTCGGCCTCTAACGAACCTCCTCCATAAGGACCAGCCACTGAAGTGGGACACAGACTGCGAACAAACCTTTGTTACCTTGAAGGAGGTCTTGACTTCCGCACCTATTTTGATTCGGCCTGATCCTGGGAAACAATTCATTCTCATTACGGACTGGCAACTTGAGGCGATCTCCACTATTTTGGTTAAGAAGGGGAAGGACGTGAACACGTCATCGAGTACGCTTCACGAATTGTACCTGATGAGAGAAGAAACAATTCGGCCCCACAAGGTGAGTGTTACGCGATCATCTGGGGAATTCAGCACTTTCATCCGTATCTATACGGACAAGAGTTCCTCCTCGTCACGAATCATGAGTCTTTGCTAGCTCTCAAAAGACTCACCAACTACACGGGCATAATTGGACGTTGGGCTGTCTGGCTACAGGAGTACGACTTCGACATCATTCATCGAAAGACGGAAAAACATGGGAATGAGGACGGGCTGACACAACGGCATCGGCCAAGGAAAGTGGCAAAAGGTGAAGAGATTACTCTGTGGATAGAGTCGAAGCCAGCCAAGGGACCCCCATACGGAGAAGTGGCCATTCTCCCCCGACCTTCCAGGAAGTGACACGTGAACACGATGGCGATGAGTGGAGAAGGTAATACCAGGGGGGCCCTTTCCCCCCTCTCATCCTCCTCCTTTCACTCCTTGCCCGACAAGTTTTGTTACTTTTCTGAAGCAATATCGCGCGTATATTCGGTTCCTATGCGTCCTAGTGGGGAAGGGTATATGGAATGGGTCGATTGTCAACAGTGTGTTTCCCGAGCTCACGGTGTCGGAGCAGAAACCCTTACAAGAGTATCTGCTCGAGTTTTTCAATGTAAGACGCTATCTGACTTTTTCGTTAAATTGAGGGACTTGATGGTATTGACGTATACCAGAAGTTTATTCAGACTAACGTATGACCGAGATTAAAATGTTTTATTTAGACGTCTACGGCCTGCAGAGCGACGGTAGGGATCGTTGATATTACCGTCCTCATTTCGCAATGCCGCAGACGGCGCAGAGGCATGCAACTGATTGAAGTACTAAATCTAAATATTATTCCGTTTAAAATTGCGATATGTGGCTGCTAAGTCACGCGATTCAAGGTTTAAATGGCAGAAAAAGGGTGGTCGCGTCGAGCATGTAAGTCGTGGCGAGAGCGGGGGGGGGCGTTTAGACCTATCGTGTTTTAGAATTGCCCCGCCCGAACTCGGACCGGCGTTGGCATGACGAAAGACCTATGCCCTACCCTATCGGGATAGATGCATGTTTGGTCCAGGGGTGGGCAGCAACAGTTCAAACGGTCGGGGATAGGCAGAGGGCAGCTTGAAGCCTGCGGGGTTATATGCTGGCTGAATACACTAGGCTTAACTCTTCATAATGAATAGTTGCTCCTGTTTAACGTGTAATAGGAGCTAGCCCAGTAGGATCACGTACCAGACTTTCATCCGGCGAATACCAAGATCGAGGCCGATATCGCGCTACTTGGGCTAGCTCCTTTTGGAGCAGCCTAGGTGGAAATGATAAAGCGCAGTCGATTTCGACCACGCGATCGATTAGATCACGAGGCTGAAATCGGCCGCACCAGATTAGCATGGCCCCTGCAGGAAGAGTGACACACATAAACTGAGAAAAGGGTTTTTTTTTTTTTTTCGATTCCCTGATGGGAATCGAGCCCGGGTCTACATAACGAAAGAAGGGGGGAGGGAAACGACAGCGAGGCGTGGCATTGGCAACAGTGGTCCTTGGCTTATGCCAATGGCATTATTACGAAAAAGAAAAGAAAAAAAAGGAAGGAAACAGACAGCGCCACATGGCTCTTTGAGATGTGTCTAGGGCTACAGTCCCTAAAAGAGACATCAGGCGCCTGTTGAAAACGGACAGCCGTTTTTATTTAAGATAAGTTGGTTCCTGTTTTTTTTTTTTTTTTTCTTCTTAAGATTTTCTTTTAGATTCTTTATTCTAGATTTTTTTAATTCTTCTTTAGATTTTCCTTTTTTTCTTACTAGCTGAGAAACACCCTTTCATCGAAAACGAACGGGCAAAGTTTCCAGAGTCAGACTGGCCTCTATCAATGGATGACCAAAATCGAATGTATCTACCCTAGAACATGGACATATGCACTAACTACCTGCGTGTGTGTGGGTGTGAGTGAGAGTGAGAGGAAGGAGGGGGTCGCCAACTTACATGTGGTTGGCCCCACGCAACTTTCGTCGATAGGATGAGCAAAATCGAATGAATCTACCTCGGGACATGGGGGTGTACAGATGCCTGTTTCCAGGGCGTTAGCGCGAAGTTCATGTAAGTTTTTCTTTTTAAGTTCTTTTTTTTGTTCTGTGGATTTATTTTGTTTCTCCGTCCCCGTTTCGTGGTCGTTGAGGCAAGGGCAATAGGGGCACAAGGAAAACAGTCTCTCAGGTTGCGTGGGAGCATGCCCAACACCCCACTCAGGAAACGACGCGAATATTCATGGTCGTGAGATCTAGAATCTCGTGGCTCACGACGCGCGCGTGAGGGTGGGACTGGGGGTTTTAGAGAGAGAAAGAGAGAGAGAGAGAGAGAATGTGAAAGTTGGGAAGAGGAGGTCCAACTCCTCCCAACCTGACAACTGCCCTCCCCGTTTTCAGGGGAGGGCAGAGCAAAAGGTGGGAGTGTTGTTGCATGTAACAACATGCACCTGGTTGAGGTATTGACCAAGTGCAGGATAGTTAGAGTTAATTTTATTTCTACGTTACCACCTGATTGGGAGACGTTTCCCCCAGACGTTTCCGGAAGGCGGTTGAGGGGGAGTTGTCCGGAAAATCGGACAACGGTTTTTTTGTCACGTGGAAAGCAAAAAAAAAAAAAAAAAAGTGGGGGGTGTCTGCGCACTGCCAAGGGACCCCCCCAAAAAAAATTGGGGCCATTCCGAGCAAAAACAAAAAAAAATTAGAAACAGGGTTTGGGGTGTGTGTAGGGGTGGGATTGGGTGATTGATTGATAAATTAATTGATTGATTGATTGATTGATTGATTGATTGATTGATCGATTGATTGATTCATTGATTGTTCTATTGATTGAAAAAAAAACGGGGATGGTCGGCAGAGTGATCGATTGGCCAATCACTTCGGCCCCTTCCCACTCCTCCTCCTCCTCCTCCTCCTCCACCATGGTCGGGGCGTCCTCCTACTCATTCTCCTCCCCATCCTCGTCGTCTTTCCTCCTGCACCTCCTCCCTCGCTGCCACCGCCGCTGTCGTCGCCTCTTCCTCCTTCACCCGTGTCGGGGCCTCCTCGTCGTCCTCCTCCGCCTCCTCCTCCTCCTTCTTCGTCGTGATCCTCCTCTTCGTCTTTCTCCTCGTTCTTCTCTATCGCCACGATCTCCTCCTCCCCCGCTTCCTCTTCTTCCTCCTCGTCCCGCCAATCCCTGTCCCATCGTCATCTCCTCCTCCACCATCGTCGGGCTCACTTCCTCCCCCGCTGCCACCGCCGCCGTCGCCGCCTTCTCCTCCTTCACCCCCGTCAGGGGCCTCCTCCTCCTCCTTATTCGTCGTTGTCCTCCTCCTCCTCCTCCTCTGTCTTTCTCGTCGTCGTTCTTCATCGCCACGCCCTCCCTCTCCCCCGCTTCTTCTTCTTCCTCCTCGTCACGCCAATCCCTGTCCCCCTACTCGTCGTTCTCCTCCCCATCCTCACCGAATCGATAACGCCTCCTCATCCGTTGCTGTTTTTTTTAATTTTTTTAATTCGATTTTTTTTTTTTTTTTTTAATCTGATCAATCAACCAATCAATTAATCAATCAATCAATCAATCAATCAATCAATCAATCAATCAATCAATCAATCAATCAATCAATCAATCGATCGAAGGTCCCATCGAATCAATTGATTCGATAGGATCTTGACATATGACATATCAAGATCCTATCGAATCAATCGATTCGATGGGATCTTCGATTGATTGATTGATTGATTGATTGATTGAAAAAAAAGCGGGGAGAGTGGGCGGAGTAATCGAGTGACCAACCAATTCGGCCCCCTCCCACTCCTCCTCCTCCTCCTCCTCCTCCTCCTCCTCTCCCTCCAACATCGTCGGGGCCTCCGCAACAGAAAATTTGTGGCAAATTTTGAAGCAGAATGAACACATGTGGACACCATATTTCAACCGTTGGAACTGTGTTTATAAACTGTTTTGCGGGGGGGGGGGTCATGTGTTCTACCAAAAGTCAAGGAAACCAACGTTGACCAATTATTGGAAAAACTAAAACTGGTGTGTTCATCTGTTGGTCCAGCTGTTGAAAGGATGTTGGTCCAATTGTTGAACAATTGTAGAAAACTTGTTGAAAAGTTGTTAAAGAGTTGTTGACACCTTGTTGAAATGTGTTGAAAACTTGTTGAACTGTGTTGAAAACTTGTTGAAACGTGTTCACCTTTCGTACAAACCGCGTTTTGTATTGGCGGAAAAATCGTTTTTTTTTGCTCATGTCGTGGGTTTTCACGGTTTGTTCCCGTCCTTTTCTCCTGCTGGACGATACGGTATGCACTTTCACAAATGTCAAGCGCTGGGTCTTCTGGCGGACCTGGCATGCAACGACAGCAATGACTGAATATAGAGAGAGATTGTCAGAGAGAGAGAGAGAGAGAGAGAGAGAGAGAGAGAGAGAGAGAGAGAGAGAGATGCAAACAGGGTTCACTACTGCGTGACACAAAATCACCAACATGGCAGTGCGAGAGAGAAAGTGTCACGCAGTAGCCAACCGTTGTTTTCTGTTGGTGCCGGATGGCGGTATTTCATTCTGCTGATGGACACGTGAGGGAGCCTCGATTACATGCCGAGCTGCCAGGCTACAAGCTCGGTTCACTACTGCGAGCCAAAAATTTACCAACATGGATGTGTTTGAGAGAGAATGGCACGAAGTAGCCAACCGTCCTTTTCGAGTCCGTAGGATTGTTGTGCTTTATTCTATATGTGGCGACACGTGTGGAAGCCTCAGTTAAATCGTGAGCTGCCCTGCAACAAACACGGTTCACCACTGAGTAACAAAATTTTAGCAACATGTGAGCATGATAAAGATAGTGGCATGCACCACCCAACCTTGCATTGAGGACAACCACGGTTGCTGTTTTTTTCATAACATAGTCGCTCTAGGACCAATCGCACAAAGATGACCATTAGAAGGGATTGTACAATTGTGTGTCATAAATAACAGATCATGTGTTGTTAAGTAATTGTTCGAAGCACACGGTTCAATGTCTTCATCTCCCCGTCTCTCTCTCTCTCTCTCTCTCTCTCTCTCTYTCTCTCTCTCTCTCTCTCTCTATCTATATCTCTCCCTCTATCTCTCCGTCTCTTTCTCTCTCTCTCTAGCATGCAATGACTGTGACCTCAGGTAATGAACCTTCGGATTCAAAGATTCCATAATCAACATCTGATGCACACTATTGTGTTCACCACCTCCCCCCCCTCCCCCCGACACCCCGCCCCCCGYTGTTTAAGGTCTGGCCCACAGACTTTCTGTATCCCTCTCCTCGTCTCTGCTTCTCTCATGCAGAGGTGCAATGAACTCCAGGTCGAAATCGTCCTTCTGTAATTGTTGTGTTATGTGGCCCACTCCTGTGGACAGAGGGCACGCCAACTCGAAATAGCGCAGCAGCCTTCTCAGCAACAGATAAGGCACGGTCCAGCTTGAAGATCGAAAAACTCATGACTGTATCGCGGTTGYGGAGAGATAATGCGATGTCCTGCTTTATAGAGATCAATTTTTCTATCTGCTCTGCCTCTCTGCTGGTCTTTGCTGCCTGGTCCATTTCACATTGCAGAACCATCTCCGCAAAAGCCAGTTGCTGCAGGGTCATGCCAAGGTTCACGCCATCCCTCCTCATCTGGAAAACCTTGGTGAGTGTCGTCTTGAACGTTGGAGCACCCCAAGGATTGTCGCCGCTCCGTCTTCACGTTTTGTTCTCCTTCATCTCTGCTCGCATCTTGTTGCGAGTAGGGAGCTGAAAATCTGTTTGCTACGATCATTCAAGCGGAATCCCTTTTTCAGCCCAGAACGAATGTTTCAGTTGCCATGTTATCTCTCCACGCACAGTTGTCATCATTCTGTTGCACTCCCCTATGACTTCTCGAATCCCGCACTCCGCTACGTGTGATCGCAGCCCTTTCTCCGCGTTCTCCCCTATTAGTTTGGCCGTTGTTTGCCGCGCCGTGAAAAATTCATCCTATGTCGGGTACAAAGTTGTGTCCTTTGCTGCTGAGAACGCAAAGGCTTTGGCGACCGACCGGAACAACTTGTCCTTCATTTCCTTCGAGAATACGCTGCTCTTGATTGGCTTATTGTTGTCCTCCCCTGCTCGCGCACACTTTTCTTTGCGGGTTCGTGCCATCTGCTGGAAAACACACATTACAACGCACAAAATAATATTAAGAACTCARCATTTYGCACYTGCGAAATTCRACAGCCCGTTTCAACTKTTCGTTCATCACAGCGACATCCTCGCATTAAGGAAATGCCATCACTTTGCGCCGTTACCACGTAATCGTTGTGCAAGGGGAGCAACTACAACACATTGTGYTTACCTTTCTGAACTGTGTTGTCGTACCTCACTACTTGTCTGTCGATCGGGGGCGCGTCSGCTGCGCTCCCCTCGCCGCCACGTTCGGGTTCCCTCTCGTCTTCGTCTGCCCCGTCACCGCCCTCGTCCTGCGCTGTGTCATCACTGCTCCTCCCGTCCTCGTYATCAGCCTCGTGAGTGTYGTGAGAATGTCCTTCAAGCAGTCTCCGGACATCTCTGTCTCATCCGCCCCCCTCCCGTCTTCATCTCCCTCTTCTTCATCCGCGTTTCGCTCTGTGTTGTCACTGCTCCGCTTTTCCTCTTCATCGCCGTCGTCTGCATCCATAACAAAAAGGTTTAGATAACTAAGCTATAATAGAAAATACAAGGGTGACCACGTTTGTGTGGTTCCACGCCAAGTGCCCACACATTCACCTATCACCGAAGGGGCATACGTGCATATCTATGTACATGGATTTATTTATTTAGGCCACAAATGGGTGGAGGACAATAAGCAACTTACCTAAAGTAGTGACTTCCTACCTGRGGAATAACGGTGACAGAGTTTACTYACCTTCTTGCGTTCAATTATTCTTTTGCATAAGTTGTCTATCATTTGAGGGTGTGTTGCAAGCACCTCCCCCTCTGATGCGTTTCTTTTCGCTTCCGTTGCTTGTTCTCTCAGGAAATTGTGACATCTCTGTCTCATCCACCCTCCTCCCGTCTCCATCTCTCTTTTTTTCATCCTCGTCTCACTCTGTGTTGTCGCTGCTCCGCTCTTCATCGCCCTCGTCTGCATCCATAACAAAAAGGTTTAGATAGTCAACATATAATAGAAAATGCAARGGTAACCACTATTGTRTGGTTCARCGCCAAATGCGCACACATCCGGCTATCGCCGAAGCGGCATACTTGCACATATATATACATGCATGTATTTATTTAGGTCACAAAAGGGTGGAGGGCAAGAAGCAACTGACCTAAAACCGAGGACTTCACTAGCAAGAAAGCCCCGACTCCATGCTCCAAAGATCCGAAAAGCCTAGAGAACGTGTGATGGGTGACACTTCTTTCCTCTTCGTTGATCCTGCTCTGTTGCCATCTCAACTAACTTGTCTGGCCTCCATCGGTTGATGTTTTTTCTCATTTATAGCMTTTTCGTCCAGCATACCTTGATATTTCTYAACCCAACGAGGCTTCGACAACCTATCAACGAGTCTCATGTCCTTAAGTTGGATCGTAACCCTCCTCGAATCGATGGCCACCTCGTTTGTGTTCTCAAAATTGGTGACCAGATATGCTTCGGCAGCCTCCATCAAAGGACGTACAACAGTCATGTGAAACCGGACACCTTTCTCTGGAGCGATGTCTTTCTTCACAACCTCACGCATGAGCCGCATGAATGATCTGAAAGCCAAACAACGGTCAGTTGATTGTTGCAACTTTCTAATTTCTGTCAAAGCTACGTTATTCTCTGCTGGAGGGAGAGAGTGAGAGAGACAGAGACAAAGAAAAGAAATAAGGTGGAGAGAAAGACAGAGGGGGCGCGCGCGCGCGATAGATAGATAGATAGATAGATAGATAGATAGATAGATAGATAGATAGATAGATAGATAGATAGATAGATAGATAGATAGATAGATAGATAGATAGA
>BFEA01000582.1:357825-373434 GCA_003427395.1 Chara braunii
TCTCTCTCTCTCTCTCTCTCTCTCTCTCTCTCTCTCTCTCTCTCTCTCGTGTGCGCGCTCGCGCACTCGCTCGTTTTGTCTCTCTCACAATCTGATCCGACAACGAAATGTGGATGTGTGCTAGTTTGAAGGTTGTCAGAAAGAAGACAATGACAACGACGACGACGACGACGACGACGACGACGAAGAAGAAGAAGAAGAAGAAGAAGAAGAAGAAGAAGAAGAAGAAGACAAAGAAGAAGGACAGGAAGGGAATACGAGAGCAAGGCGAGTGAAAAAGGAGGTATGACGAACTTCCGAAATTAAGTAAAGACAATTCAAAGTCGGAGTGAAGGGGAGAGAGTGAGAATTTCCAATTCAAGTAAGGGAATGAGAGGAGATTTTCAAAGGATGGTGTAGGTTATATAGAAAAGCAGAATTCGTAGCGGTCACGAATTTGGAATAAAATTCTGAAATTATTTGGTCCTAAATTCATAATTACTAAAGAAATTTAAACAGAAGTCACCGAATTTCAAAATATTCATAAGACTTTCGAAAAGTTCAAGGAGGTGATAGAAGAGGTAGAGGTGAGTTCACTGAAAAATTTTGAAGTAAAATGAAAAATTTCTTGACTTATTTTCGGAATTAGAAGAATTTCAAAGGTAATATGAAATAAGAATACAAAACTAATTCCTAAATTAAAAATTTACGATGAGATTTCATAAAAAATTAGTGAAAGCCAAGTAAAGTAGGTTGGAAGAAATTTCAGCATATCTAGGTGAAATCAGGAAAATTTCTCAACGTGTTACAAGATTAAGATGAATTTGAAAGACATTTCTAAATAATTTCAAAGGAATTTCAAAAGAATTGCAGAATTTCGTAATGTTACGGGGGGGCAGACAACATAAATTGATTCGACTTCAGATGAATAAAATTTAATAAATTCCAAAATTTATTTCACGAATTTCTGAAATGGAATTGAATTTTGAAATTAAATAATGAAAGGAATCTGATAAAATAAAGAAATTCGCATTACTTTTGAATCAAAATGTCGGAATTAATCCCATTTGCGGTGTTGGTGGAGGAAAGGATGAAGATTAATCCTGTCGAATTCGTTCGAAATTCCGAACGGCAGAATGGGCGGCATTGTCAAACACGCGCAAGAAGGAAAGATGCACGCCACGCATAGTAGAAATTTTAGATGATACGACCAGTTACGTGGGAGGGTGGAGAAGAGAAGGGGGGTTGGAGAGGAGATAAAAGAAAAGGAAAAAGATGAGATCTTTGAGAGAGATCGGCGAGAGGAAGGGAGGAGAATCTCATTGAGAGAACGTCTCTCACACACGCATTCCATCGATAGGACAAGCAAACTCGGAATGAATCTTCTGTTGAAACGGGGAGATATACACTGTCACTTCTTGATTTGCTCATTCTATCGATCCAAGTGACGTGCAGCGAGGCTCGGGTTGGAGACTTAGCAGTTGGCCAAGGCTCGAGACTTATCGTCTCTCTCTCTCTCACACACACACACACACACATATAGATGTAGTAATGAATATACCCACATTTTAACAATAAATTCATTCATTTTATTTTTATTTACTTATGTATTTGTTTTTATTTATTTTTTTCTATTTTATTTATCCTATCGACGTGCCAAGAGGTAAGCCGCGAGATTGAATGCTTATCGGTTCTCTCTTCGTCGTCGCCGACGTCACGGTTGTCGGCCTTTGTCGTCAGTCCTCGTCATCGTCGTTGTCATCAACTTGACACTCAGGTAAGTATTTATTTTCCTCCTTTATCCTTCTCCTTCTTCTCCTCCTCTTTTCCTTCTTCTTCTCTCTTTCTTTCTTTCTCCTTCTCCTCCTCCTTCTTCTTCCTCTAAATGGTAAGGTTCAATGAATTTTTCCACGGCATTTCCAGTGGCAACCCGCCGAGATCACCGCGATCCAACACTTCACCGAATCATTCAATCGGTAGGGGCAACGGAGGTGTGTACAAAGGGCGGGAACGTAATCAGTACGGGATGATGATTCGCTCTTACTAAGCATTCTTCGTCACCGCGATCTAACACTTCACCAGGTAAGAGCCCCCCCCCTCTCACACACACACACACACACACACATTCCATCGATAGGATGAGCAAAAACGGAACGAATCTTTCGTTGAAACGTGGAAATATACACTTTCCTTCTTTGATTTGCTCATTCTCTCGATCCAAGTTGCGCGTGGCGAGCCGTGGGTTGAAGAGTTGCTGACCAAGGTTGGAGACTTATCGTCTCCTCTCTCTCACTCTCATACGTACTCACTCACACACAAATACACACACACACATACACGTGCATGGAGTTGTGAATATGTCCACATTCTAGCGGTAGATTCATTCTACTTATTTTTATTTATTTATTTATTTATTTTTATTTATTTATTATATTTGATCCATCCTATCGGTGTACCAGGAGGTAAGCTGCAAGATAAAAAACTTACCTCTTCTCTTTCTTCCCGCTGTCGTCGTCAGCCCGTCGTCATCGTCAGCCCGTCGTCGTCGTCAGCCGTCATCGCAGGTGCATCGCCCTCCCCGATTCTTCATGACGATCCGTCCGGTGTGCAGCATACCACGACCACGGCACGGGACACTACGGGCACAAGCTTGCGAGCTAGGCGGACATCAGGTAAGTCGCCCTTCGTCTCTCTCTTTCTCCCCCCCTTTTCTTCTTCTTCTTCTTCTTCTTTTTCTTTTTCTTTCTCTTTTTCTTTTTCTTCTTCTTCTTCTTCTTCTTCTTCTTCTTCTTCTTCTTCTTCTTCTTCTTCTTCTTTTTCTTCTTCTTCTTCTTGTTCTACGCTTCTCTCGCTACTCCTCCTTCTCTCCCTCGTGCGCTACCTCCACGTCTTTCACCGCGCAGTCCCTGCGTGCTTTTCATCTGCTCTCCCCGCTATCTCCCCTACTCCCCGCGCTATCTCCTCTACTCCCCTCTCTCCATCTCCGCTGCTCCCCGCGTTGTCTTCTCGTGCGCGCTGGCTTGCTTTCCCATGTCCCTCTCTCGTTTTTCCGCATTTCTCCGCCCGCGCGCTTCCTTCCTCGCGTGGTTTCTCCACCTTGGCTCCGTTCGGAGTTTCCCCCCCCGTCTAGACTCCGAGGTGGCGAGCTCCCCGTCTCGCGATTCGCTTTGCGCTGCCCTTTCCCGAGGTTGTGACCCACTATCGAGTGGCCCTCTCGAAATCGAAGCCGAGACTCGTGGGGTATCGGGGTGCCTTTCGATGAATCCGTCGCGAATCTCGCGACAGATTCATCAAAACAAGCAACCAGAAAGAAGCTACGGATCAAAAGAAAAGCAGGGAATAAAAATAATAATAATAATAATAAAAGAAGGAATTTAATCTTTTAAAGATAATAAAGAAATAAAGAAAACAAAGAAATCTAACTGCTAACTACCCTAAGCTGCCAAGTGGCAGCCCCCATTACAACAGAGGTTCATGTTCCAACTAACCTACTAACAGCAACTAACTCCTAATTCGAAGGTCGCGGGTTCGAGTCCCGGTCTACCGAACACGGGTAAATAAAAGAGGAGCCTCTTTTCAAAAGGAAGCTAGCTCGGAAGGGCGGTAGGCCTCAATCCCTATGTCTCCCATTTGTCAATCTGCACCTAAACCTATCGAGCTAGCTTCCACTTCGGGTAGAAGTGGGGCAACTCAGATATATGTAAGGTAGTAAGGCTCAGTCCGCCCAATGGCCCGAGCCCGTTTCCGAGTCTGTGTGTGAGCACTTGTTGTTCGGCGTGCCTGTCTGAGTGCCTGTCGGCTCAAGTATGTGTGTGGCCCGCAAGGGCACTTGGTTGACCGGTAGGCCCGAAGGCCGGTACTTACCTGTTGCCGTGACGTCAAGGGTTGCGGCAACACTAAGTGGCGGGGAAAGACGTTTGCGGCGCTAAAGAGCCGCCTAAAACACTCAAGTAGTATGTAGGCCAGTATCACTCCACGTAGAGGTAGATGCAGCGGGTACTCGACTCGGAGGCCGAGTACGGAAAGACGAAAATTTTTAACCCCCTGGTACCGGTAGACAGACAGGTACCAGACCAAATCTCAGTGCGTGTCGTAGATCTACCTGACACAACATTAACCCAACTGACCCCTCGACCTCTTCTGTCGAGGGGTATTACTACTGATGCTAATCATCGCGGCGCGCGTCACGACAACGCGCTCACATACTTAACGAAATTTTCTCACCGATTTTTTCCCCGCCTCAGTGGCCGAGGAATTCGTTTCCGGTGTCACGCCAAGCGTGCACATCCCTTTCATTCCAGACTGGCTCCGTCATGGTAGTCGACGCTGTCACCGTGTCGAATGCAAAAGCACGACCAAATAGGGTATTTGGTCCGACATCGTACCGGGTGAAAACGAGCGGCCCCGGTGCTGCTCCCTATCAAAAAGGAACTAGCTCAGGGTTGGGCGGACTTGATCCCTAAATCTGTAGCGTCACAGTCTGAACCCGAACCTACTGAACTAGCTCCTATTCTAGTTAAAAAGGAACCGCTCAGATACATATACAGTTTTCGGGCTCAGTCCAACTAGTGGCCCGAGCCTGTTTCTGAGTCTGTGTTTTGTGTGCACGCTTGCTGGTCTGCATGTCTGTCTGAGTGCTTGTCGGCTTGAGTGTGTGGGTGTCCCACATCGACACCCGTTTATTTTAGAGGCCCGCATGGCCGATACTTACCTGTGATCGTGACTTTTAGGGTTGCCGCGGAAAAACATTCAAGTACCGGGGGTAGGCTTGCGACTCTCACAGCCGTGGGGAAAAAACACTCAAGTAGCACGTCAGGCAGTACCACTTAAGCACCAGTAGATGCGCAGGGACCAGGCCGCCGAGCAGAAGAAAACAAAAGCTAGCTTTCCGGGTACTACTGCAGTCCCGTAGATTATACATTAATGATCGTCTCCGGTCGAGGCGTAAATTAATTTATCCTAACTAACGTACCGACGATCAGGTCTTAGCGTGTATCGTAGATCTATCCGACACAACACTAACCTAACCGACCCCTCGACCTCTTTGGTCGAAGGGTATTACTACCGATTTTGACCATCAGAGCGCGCGTCACAATAGCGCGATGCTAACAGGTGAAATTGAGCACGTGACATACGAATAATCCGAGTGAGGGGACGCACTGGTAAAAACGTTCCTGCAATGACGGCGCTGAGAACAGATCCGCGCACAATGTAAATAACGCACGTTTAACCGCATTTCTGTGATGGTTTAGTATCCTGTGCATTTTTTATTGTTTTTTTTTTTTTTCCCTTCCCATCCTCGTCATCTCTCCTCCTCCACCTCCCCCCCGACTGCCACCGCCGCTGCCGCCGCCTCTTTGTCCTTCACCCCTGTCGGGGCCTCCTCCTACTCCTCGTCCTCCTCTTCTTCTTCTCCTTCTTCCTCTTCATCCTCCACCTCTTCTTCTTCGTCGTCCTTCTCCGCCGTCGTGGCCTCCTCCTCCTCCTTCGTCAGGCCCTCCTCTTCTTCCTTTTCCTTTTTTTCCTTCTCCTCCTCCTCTTCTTCCTCCTCCTCTTCTTCCCCATCCTCTTCCTACTCCTCGTCCTCCTAGCCATCCTCCTCCTCCTCCTCCTCCGCTTCTTCTTCTTCCTCCTCTTAGTTCTCTCCCTCCTCCTCCGTCTTTGTGGCCTCCTCCTCCTCCACCTCTTCTTCCTCCTCCTCCGCCTCCTCCTGCTCCTCCTCCTCCTCCTCCTTCTCCTCCTTGTCCTCCATCGTCAGCGCCTCCTCCTCCTCCTCCTCCTCCCCCCCCTCCTTCTTCGTCATCCTCCTCTTTGTCTTCCTCCTCGTCCTTCTCCATCGCCACGGCCTCCTCCTCCCCAGATTCTTCTTCTTCCTCCCCTTCCCGCCAATCCTTGTCCCGCTACTCGTCTTTTGTTTTTGTTAACGGCCTCCTCCTCCCCGTTTTTTGCTTTTGTTTTTTTTTTGCCCGATCAATTAATCAATCAATCAATCAATCGGTCGATCGATCGATCGATCAATCAATCGATCGATCGATCCATCAATCGATCGATCGATCAATCAATCCATCGATCGATCGATCGATCGATCGATTGATTGTCGATTGATTGATTGTCGATTGATTGATTGATTGATTGATTGATTGATTGATTTGATTGATTGATTGATTGATTGATTGAAAAAAGAGTGGACAAAAAAAAAAAAAGCCAGTGAGGAGGAGGAGGAGGAGGAGGTGGAGGAGGAGGAGGCCACGACAATGGAGGAGGAGGAGGGAGAGAACTTAAAGGATGAAGAAGAAAAAGAGGAGGAAGAGGAGGAAGAGGAGGAGGAAGAAGTAGAAGAGGAGGAGGAGGAAAACTAGGAGTACGAAGAGGAGGAAGAAGAGGAGGAGAAAGAGGAGGAGGAGCAGGAAGAAGAGGAGGAGGTGGAGGAGGAGGAGGAGGAGGAGGAGGACAATGAGGAGGAGGAGGAGGAGGACAAAGAGGATGATGAGGAAGAAGAGGAGGAGGGCCCGACGATGGAGGAGGAGGAGGCCACGGCGACGGAGGAGAGGAAGAAGAAGAGGAGGAGGAGGAGGAGGAGGAGGAGGAGGAGAAGGAGGACAAGGAGGAGGAGGTGGAGGAGGAAAAGGAGGACGACGACAACGAGGAGGAGGAGGAAGATGAAAAGGAGGACGAGGAGAGGAAAAGCAGAAGGCGGAAGATAGGAGAAGCGGAAGGAGGAGGAGGAGGGGGGCAAGAAGGAGGAGGAGGTGGATGAAGGGAAGGTGGCTCACCTGATGTGGGCGGGCGATGGCGCATGGGGTTGCGCTCGTGGACCTCAGAGTTCGGCAATGGCAACACCGAACTCCGGCGACAGCGTGCGGGCCGAGACGCCCGGGGGAGAACTCCACTGCCCCCATTTCGAATTTGAAAATAGCCCAATCTAGGTAGTCGTGCTCACAGATCTGATGGCCTAAATTAGGCCTTTTTTTTCGCTTTTGGAGGCCCTACCGGCCTTCAACAATTCTTCCCGTCGACAGCCCGGGTTCGCCTGTCCCCGCAGTCCACCCCCACGCCGCCCAAGTCCGTGTCCTAACCCCCCCCTATTTTTTTTTTCAATCGGACATAGGGCCCCCAGCGGACGGTCGACCGGTTGTCCGATCGGACAATCCCGAACGGTCAAGGGGGTCCCAGACGTCCGATCAAGTGACATAGTTTTTTTTTTTTTTTTTTTGTGAGGACAATTGTCCTCACGAGGTGTTACCTCTGGTAGAAGCTGCCAGAGGTAGTTGTCAGGCTCCCGTTTTTAGAGGGAGCCTAGAAATTGAGGGGTCATAGAGGAAAAGGCTAAGTACAACCTTTTCCCCGATGTATCTGCCCTGGGAAACAGGTCCAGATACATCAAACTGAAAGGGGTGGTAGCTCTCCAACCCCGTATCAGAAAAATAAAAGAAAAGTCCTTTTGGAAATGGCAAAAGCCCAGCTACCTCGTGAAATTCCGAGATAGCTAAAAAAAAATAAAAGAAAAAGAAAATGAGGGCAGTTAAAGAAATTGCCCTCACTAAGGTTGTGGCTATGGTGCGGTTATAGTTAGCCCTGGATCTTGGCCAGATCAAGGGCTCACTGTCAGCCCGCGATTTTGCCTGGGGGCTGGAGTGACGTCCAACCCTCCTCAGCCACTATAAAACAGGCAGTTGCCCCCAGCTGCCACACAAAGCACTCGTGCTGCCGGTGTGTGGCAAGCACACTTTGAGTGTTGCTGGCTGCTGGAGATGCTGCCTGAGGCAACATGGGAGGACGCTGGAGATCTATAGAGGAGCGCAAGGAGAGGAGTTGGGCAGCCATAGCCAAGGCACGGAGCACTCTGCTCCCCTCCCTCTGGTTGGCGCTGGTCCCACGGGACTGACTCAGGGACAGTGCGGGACTATGGCAGTACGACACTGAGGAATTTGGATCCGGGATCCAAATTTTATTAATTTTGGCCTGACATTTTTCCCACTTTAGTGGGAAAATGCAGCCAAAATTTTACAGCGACGAGTAAGCGGCGGCAAGGCTGATTGACAGCGGTACCGGCGGATCAGACCTGGGCAGGCTGTTTCGCCACTTCTGAGGGGAAATGCTGTCGAAAATTTCCAGCGTCAACGACAACCATTTTTGCAACGTTATGCTGCCGAAATTGGGGTTCACCGGGCAACACTAAGTGGAGGAAGAATGCTGGATATTTTTGATACGTCGAAGGGCGCGCCGTCAACGTCAGTGAAGGGGGAAAATTGCAGCGTGAATATTACGGCGGTACAACAGGCGACACTAAAGGTATTGATGATAGTCTGTCAGTAGTCAAGGTGGAGCGGCACGCCGATTTTTGTGTGTGCGTGTACATACGGGCGGTAGCAAGACCATTGACATTGGCCTAGTGGGATCTTTTGGGACCAGCCAAGCGCGTGAGTAGCACGGGCGGTGCCGGCGGAATGGACACTCACGGTTTTATTTTTTTGTGAGACTTGATAGAAGCGGTTTTGGCGGGCGTTGTCATCAGGAGTTGGAAGAACGTGGGACCATCTGGGGCCACCTGGGACCAGTTGGCACAGACATGGGACCAGTGAACTTTTTTTTTTTTTTAGCATGTGCGGCTCGCCGTTTTCACACTTGGGGCCACTGCTTGCAGGACGTGCGAGTGGAGGTTGAATTGAGGCCATTTTGCCGGTTCGGGACTACCTCGAGACTGCGGTTTTCTTCGTTGACGGGTATATTTCTACTTGGCTTTCTCGAGTGAGTCAGGGCATGTTCGGGACCACTTCACTCAAGGTCAATCAGTTGATTGACTCGGATTTCTGTCACACCTGTGTGAACCCACACTTTGCTTGGCTCTGTTTGTTTTGAACGTTCAGAAAAAAGGATTGAGTAAAGTGTGTGTGGTCATGCATGTGAAAACTGGGATCTAATGAGAGTATGAGTATCTGGATTTTCTGAACCTGTTGGTTGTTTTGTGTGTGCAGGTAGGTAGAAGGATGCTTGCGAAGGAGATTGATTATGCTTATTTGATAAAAGGAAAAATTATTGTCTTCTTTTTACCTCTCACCTGTCTGCATATAAAAAATGATTGGTTGTTTTGAAAAACGTTAATTCTGTGTGTTATTGTAAAACGAATTCGATTGAAGAAAAACAGATAAGGCCAAACAGACTTGGTCTTTTTCCAAGAGGATTGACCCTTTCTACCCCGAATGACTTGATCTACCTATCCCTGTCCAAATAATTATCATCCTCTATCCCCTCTGACTTTTTTTTTTTCTTCTCTAAGTTAGTTTGAGTTTAGAAAACAAGAACGGTTAAAACCTACTTGCGGTGAACACATTCTCTTTCTTCAGGAAGCATTTGGGGCGGGGGTTCGTTGCTTTAGGAGTCGACCTTGTTATTGATCAAGAGTGGACCGTTCTACTACGGGGGGGTATTTTGTCGATTCGGTGGAGACGGCCCGACTTCTTAGATCCGAATCTCGTGCTCGGACGAGGAGGAGTACTCCAGACCACTTGCTAAAGCGAGAGGCATGCAACACTTCAAGCAATGTACCTGATCAAGAATCATCCGCAAAGCAGTCTGTCATCCAAAAAGATTGGGCAGGTAACACTGTGGAGATGAGCGCATATGTGCCTAATCTTAGGTCGGCAGTAGGTGGAATGAATAACTTTGGCAGCGCATCTCATCAAGTCAAAACTAAGGTTGTCCGACTACCGTGTCAGCAACATCTATGTTATTGTCGAAAACTAACTCCTCGTTGGAGGCTGTATGATTTTTGTGGAGTTTGACCCGGGGTGGTCGAGTTTTATTTTGACCTTGTGTATCTAATGATGATTTTGATTCTTTCAATTATCATTACAGATTGGATTTGCGTTCTATCGACTACGGTCGATTCCTTTTGATGTAATACTATGTGCATATTATAATTTTTTTTTAATGTGTATCTAAGGGACTAGGATGAAATGTAATTTCACGCTAAGTGACTAATGTTTAAAGGGACAAGGAGTTTTCACGCTTGGTTGAGACCATTCTTGCTGACCGGCGTATGCTTCGTACTTAGGAGATCAGCGCCTTAAGGACGGACGACATTCGGGTTTAATAGGCGTTTTAAACGCGCGTACCTATACTACAGCGACTCGGAGCGAGTAAACGCCCTCGGCTGACCCACCTCTACAACTGCATGTAAAAGTTTCCACACATGGGTCTGTAGCTCGGTAGGGGGTGGTGATAGCCCCTTACCGGGGAAACAAGCTTATGCCCCGCGGGAACCTATCCTGTCGTAGGGGACCGCGGGATGTACAGCTGGCGCACCCGGCTAGAGCAGCAAAGGGACGATGCGACCACGACTGTATCGGCGGTCCGTGGGATTAATTATGCATCGTCTCCGAGTTGTCTCTTTATTCTGTTTTTGTTTAATCTCTTGTGTGACATGGCCGGGAGAGCTCCCTCCTCTTCGCGAGGAAAGGCGGGGGCCGATGCGCTCGACAACGGCTCCTGTATCCAATACCGGAGCTCAGAGAAACCCTGGTTATGTCCTTTGTGTCGCACCGACAAAATCCCGACGGAGGCTTGATTCTTTGAAGCCACGTCCGAAGGATTAGAAAAGACACGCCGATTTCAGCGTGCCGAAGTGTGGACAGATGTCGCTTTGATAGCTACAGTGGTCGGAAACTCCCTCCAAGAATTCACCAAGGAAGATCGGAGGCGGGCTAACGAGAGAGTACGGGATTACCGATGGAACAACGAGCGGTTCGAAAAACGAAAGACTAATGGTAGTGGGATCTGGATGTCAGTGCCTCATCCGTTCATAAGGTATGACTGGTTAAGTTGGCCCACGAGGAAACCGCCGCTTACTTTGCTGTCAGGATCACGGAGACCGTGATTGACAAAAATGAGTGGTACTGGTCCAATATCCGAAACGATGTCAAATTCATTGTAAAAAATTGTCCAGTCTGCATGGTGGATAAAACGCTGATTCATCCGCCTAGGTCAATAGTGCCCACCGTAGTCGAACGGCCATTCCAAAGGGTTAGCATGGACACCACGGATATTATTGTGCCCTTTGGACCGAATAATTGCAAGTATTCAATTTTTTTGGTATTCGTGGATCATTTCTCGAAATTGATCGATGCCTACCCGTGCAAACCACGACAGACGACGGAAATTATGCGGTATGTCAACCGTTTCCTCGAAATGCATCAAGATACCAAGGAAATTTTAACGGACAATGGGGCAGAATTCTGAGGAGAAGTCTTAAGGAGTCTAGTCATGCATGACGTCTCCATCCGTAATACTGCTCCCCATATGTCGCAATCGATTGAATTGGTAGAAAACGCAAATAGGGTGATCAAAACGGCCTTGTGGCGCAATATCGCGGCCAGAGACATGAGGCCTTGACCCAATATCGTAGACCACATCCTGACTATCCACCGGGGGACCGCTCATGAGTCCACCGACCTGACCCCTTTTAAGCTACGGACTAATATTCTGGCTTGTGTGGCTCGACCGAGCCTGAACAATGAAACGATCCTAGCGCGAAAAACCATGAGAACCACGGTTAAGGACAAGGTCCAATGCCACTTAGAGCTGATGGAAAAAACCTTCCCTCGGTTAGCCCAAAAAAAACAGCGAATGACCGAAATGGCCCACGGATGACAAGTCCGGAGCTATGAGGCCCGAAATGGGAATGTTGGGCCTCGACCCCATTATAAATTGGGGGAGATGGTGCAGGTAAGAAAATGTGCTCGCCAGGGCAAGTTAGCGCCACGATTCTGTGAACGATTTTACGTAGGCGATTTCACGTAGTCGAGACCGGTCCTCGAGGGTAAGGAAACGTCCTCTCTTCCCACTTCGATACCCCTGATACGAAAGTTACGACCGCTTTCTCCCTCATAAACTCTCGCATCTCCAAACCACTTCTCTATACCTACGTTGTTCTAAGTACTACGCTGTCTCATTATCCCTCCCAAACTCCACCCATCCTCTACGTCACTTGGACACCTTGATATGAAAGCTATGGTCGATTTCTCTCTCATAAACTCCCTCCTCTACAAACCACTTCTCTATACGGTTGCTCACTTACCCGCTCTAATCGAAAAATATACTCACTTTTTAAATTCCGACCCAACCGCTAGCAAACCACAATCAGTTTCAGAAGCAACCCCTAGAATGTCTCTTCTTCGCTACTTGAATCTCTCAACCTTATCAGAAATTTGTCACCCTGTAGATTTATCTTCGTGTACCCCAGCCGAACCGTTATGTTGCTTTGATTAACCACTTTTCTATACATTTGCTCACTTCCCCGCTCTAATCGTAAAATATAGTACTCATTTTTCAAATCCCGACCCAACCGCTAGTAAACCACAATCAGCTTTAGAAACAACCCCTAGAATGTTTCTTCTTCGCTACTTAAATCTCTCAACCTTATCAGAAATCTGCCACCCTGTAGATCTATCTTCTTGCAACAGAAAAATTCCCACGAGAAATGAAAGTTAAAAAAACATTCAATGAAAAAAAACTCTTCATATTTATAAATTATCATTCCAATGTTATAAAATTTTCAGTTTTATTTGATAAGATTCCGTCTAAATATGAGTTTTCCCTTCCAACTGCATCAATTTGTTCAAGATGGAATGAAAGTCTGGACGAGTTTATGAAATATTTTAATTAAACGTTCATTCTAATACAACAAATATCTTCTAATTTAGATTGGATCAACATATCTATGATAGAAAATCCTTACTTAGAAGAACAGTCCAGTTAAAATATTTCATGAAATCATTCAAACTTTCATTCTATCTCTAGCATACAGTTCAAATAAGAAAGGGTACCCCATTCTTGGAATTAAAGTTTTCAAGTAAGACGGAAAATTCTAAAATTGGAATGACATTTTTAAGATGGAATAAAAAAATAAAATTTAGAATGTAATTTCGCTATACAACGATTAGTTGATTCTGGAAAATTTTTCTTTTGTGTAGCCGAACCGCTATGTTGCTTTGATTACTTAGTAAACCACAATGAGCTTCATAAGCAACCCCTAGAATGTCTCTTCTTCGTTACTTGAATCTCTCAACCTTATCATAAATTTGCCACCATGTAGATTTATCTTCGTGTATCAAAGCAACATAGCGGTTTGGTTGGGGTACACGAAGATAGATCTACAAGGTGGCAAATTTCTGATAAGGTTGACAGATTCAAGTAACGAAGAAGAGACATTCTAGGGGTTGCTTTTGAAACTGATTGTGGTTTAGTAGGTTTACGAGTCGAGATTTAAAAAGTGAGTATATTTTTCGATTAGAGCGAGGAAGTGAGCAACCGTATAGAGAAGTGGTTTGGAGAGGCGGAAGTTTATGAGGGAGAAATCGACCATAGCTTTCATATTAAGGTGTCCAAGTGGACGTAGAGGATGGATGAAGTTTGAGAGAGATAATGAGACAGGGTAGTACTTAGAACAATGTAGGTATAAAGAAGTGGTTTGGAGATACGAGAGTTTATGAGGGAGAAAGCGGTCGTAGCTTTCGTATCAAGGGTGTACAAGCAGGAATAAAGGATGGATGATTAATCCCCTTGTAGTGCAATATCCGCCCCTCCTCGCATCCCTGCCAACTCTCCTAAAGATACAAGAACGCTCTGACATCCCGATATGTTTGTGCTTCCCGCCATCCCTTCTATATGTTCATTTAATTCCTAAATATAAACAATCTCAACTTTGTCCATTGCAGCGGTCGTGCCAATGTCTCCAGCACCCCTTTTTGTAAAGCATACTTGCGATAAACCTTCCCAAATGCTTCCATCTTGCTACTCTAACATGGATCCTCCCCCTGGTTTCTTCCCAACAAACGAAAGTTGCTTCTTAGGCAATTCACTACTACATTTGCATCGATATTCACTACTGCACCTGTAGTTGACAGAGATCCTACAAGAACCCCTTCGGCATCGGAAGTTTGGCATCACCCTTCTACCTCAACAAAGCACTGACTGCTAATGAAAAACAATATATCCTGGCCAGTGCAAGTCATACAACTTCACTCGATTCCTCTCCAACCATTTAATTGAAGAAGAATTTTCTTCATTCCACATCTCCATTGTTGTCAAACATCATTTTTTTCGATTGAAGTGTTGCTCCATTTAAACCCTGCCTCATAACTTCCTTCAATCTTCGACAACGCTCGCTTTCTTCTCCAGTTGCCATCGCTCATTCACTCGTTCCTCCATTCCTTGCAAAATAAGAAAGTTACTTGTGGGACGATGGAGAAAGATGGGTTGGTCTAGGAGGTGTGGGGACCTACGACTCACCTTTTCGACTCACTTCTCTGCGATCTGACATCATCCATGACTTGTTATTTTCCTATTTTATGTGGATCAGACCTGTGCAGCAATACGCATACTCCAACTCTTGTGGTTGGACCTTGCTCTCGGGCGGATATACAGATCTAATAGGTCTTCTTGCAAATCCTAAATTATTAATATATTGCAACGAGACTATCAAGAGTAAGTCTGGTAACATGACTTCTAGGAAGGCGCAAAGCGCTACTTGTTCATTTGTTTTGGTTTGGGGTGCGGTTTAATCTACAATTGATTCTATAAATTTTTTCTCGGAAATTGAGACCCTGTCTAATCATCCAATTTTGTTTTGTTCATGAATGCTAGGTTAATTCAAATTTTGTCACTTTCTAGTACCCATCTGCGCCGCCTTTCGGGGTTTCCTTAGGGACCGATTCACTCTGCGTAGATTGACTGAACGCAAAAAACCTTGAACTTTCGACAATCATGTTTTTCACTTGATTTTTATTACTCATGTCAGCATTCTCACTTCTGATATCTCCGGATGTTTTCACAAACAGCCGTCTTCAACTTACAGAACGTCGACTTCAAGCAAATAATGCAGCTATTAAAGCAATGTTTGTGAATCGAGTACGTGATTTTGGATTAGCTCTAGGTATGATGGGTTGTTTTGCTATTTTTCAAATAGTATACATTTTATGAGTTATCAGAAGGCTCTGCTATCAGAGTTCTTGAAACAACATGAATTAAATAGTATTAGTTTTCGTTCAAGTACGCAATTGATTGGAGAGTCATGTGTAAGTGATATGATTACACGTCGCGCACCGACCTTACTGGGACGACTCCGGTCACTTCGAATGGTTTGTCACTTCGAATGGTTATCGGTGGTTTGGTCGTAAACATCACATGAGACTTTCAGTTGGGACTCGCCTGATCTGGACTTCCCCTCCCCAATGACTATCAGCCCTTCATCTTGACTATCAATGACAGGCATGCATCTCATGACCAGTCCATCCAATACGACCCAAGCATCTACAGTACACAACTCGCCCAACCGAAAGATAGGCAGCCTCGACATTTGGAATCTCAATGGGACGAGATACTTACCCAGGATGGAGTACCGCATTGCTGGTTCAGTCTCATTGCTTTGACCCGCAACGGTGTAAGTAGCAGGTGCCTTGCCAGCCACCACAGCTTGCAAACTCTCACACATCATACTCTCCGGAGCCCGAGCGGACGCAGCAGTTATCGCATATGCGAATTGACTTACCGTGAGGGCACGGGTGCGCAGCCCGTAGTTTGTTTGTTGATGTTGTTTTGTGTGTGTGTGTGTGTGTGTGTGTGTGTGTGTGT
>BFEA01000582.1:375939-392636 GCA_003427395.1 Chara braunii
GAGAGAGAGAGAGAGAGAGAGAGAGATCAGGCGCGGTGCCACTTTGTCAAAACGCCTCGATCGATAAGGCACCATGCTCCCCGCGCACACAGGGAGACTATCACTTTGTGAACTCAGAGGGAACGGGAGCGGCCGCCGCTGCTTTTGGCCTGTTTGTATTTCGACCACAACAAGCTTCGAATTCAAACCACCACTCTACCCGACGTTGGAAATTTGGGGGAACGGTAGCACAGGTCCACGAGGGCTACYAGTAGCACAGAGTGGAGAACCGACAGAGTGGTGAATATGGAAAATGGGACGAATTTGCGCTATAAGCTATTTCGCAGTTGAGACAATGTTCTTAATTTCTTTTAACATTTTTCCTGAAAAGACTTGTTTACGAGTTCTTCTGAGCGTGAAAAATCTTTGAAATARGGGTACGTTTCCCGTAGGGGTACTTTTCCCGTTGGCCCACAAGTTGTCGTGTGCCAAAAATGGAAAACGTGACGAATTGGCGCGACATTTATTTCATGGTCTAAACGGTTTTATTTTATTTTGTTGATATTTTTCCTAGAAAGATCGCGACCTGGCCTACCCGATATCAAATTTTCAGATCTTTTCTCCAATTATTCTGCGTACGAAAAATTGACAAAGTTGGCACTCGAAAATTGCAAGATTGGACCCGCCTGCACCCTTACTCAGCGGAATGCCAATTTTCAGGACCGGGCCTCCCCGACCTCCTGCGGACAGCTACCGGTTCTCCAACAGCGAAAACTTTTCAGGATCCGGCTCCCTCGACCTCCCGCGGGCAGCTACCGGTCCTCAAACAACGAAAACTGCCTATTTCCCACGAATTGGACCCCCAGCAAATACACCACCCTTCCAATTACGGCACCGTTTAGTGACGACGACGAAATGTCTCAGGGGGGGAAAACGCAACCCTGACGGGCTGCGAACTTGCGTGCACATAGATTTCTGGTCAGATCCCAGGGACGTAGAGTCTTCTCGTGGTTTTGGCGAAGCGATCCGACGCACTCTCTATATTTCCGCGGGGTGCAGGCCTGAGGCCCACCCTTTGTACTCACTTCTATGCGATTTAGCATCATCCACGGCTTGTTGTTTTCCTATCTTATGTGGATCAGACCTGTGCAAGTTTAATCAAAAAAAAAAAAAAGAACCTACCCGCCCTGGTTCTTTGTTTTTTTGGTGGTTTAATTTTCATGGTCCAAAGAATGGCTGGACGTAATGTATGTAAGGACGCCCATTTCGGGGCAAACTTACAAATAGCCACATTTTGGAGGACATGCCAAAGAACGGGACGGATAACAACAGCATGGAAAATCCTCCCCGTCCTCCGGGACATCCGTTAAAATTGCAACGATAATTGGAACAAAGCGCTTGCAGATCTAGGCGCACCTCTAGTCCCATTTTGGAGGACATGCCGAGAATTTTCAAGGATCAAGGCGGCCGCCAGAAATTGAAAGGAAAAACAATTGTTAAAGATCATTGAGGAAGCCGACGATTGCTCCGACTCAGACCCCTTCTTGGAGTACTATTGGTCAAAAAAAAGGGACAAAGCGCTTGCAGATCTAGAAGAGTTGGAAATAAGCAAACAAAGGGATTGGCAGGAATGACTGAAGGTCAAAGGGATAATCGGAATTGATAAAATGACAAAAGACACCTTTAGATCATTGATCATAAGGAAGGCCAAACCTATCATGAGGGAGCTCTCGCACCCCTTTTGCCTTAAGCGCACCTCTAGCTATTGACACGGAGGAACTGTGTTCCTATGCTATGACATATTTTTGGGACATCGTTTCTACACGTCGGCCCTTTGATGACTTCGATTCGAACCTAGCGGATTTCTCCACCTTCTGTAATTGTTCAGATTCTAGGTTGTCGGTTGGAGCTAGCAGGGATTTGGAAAACCCAATTACTATAGAGGAAGTTACCCGGGCGGCGAAACAGATGGCCAAGGGCAAATGCCCTGGGCCGGATGGCCTCCCGATTGAATTTTTTCTTTCGTCTTGGGGAGCATTTGGTAATTTTTTTTGTGATATTTTTAATACAACACGGTCAACCGGTACTTTACCGACAGGGATGGTTAAAGGTATGATCTCACTGCTGTATAAAAAAAGGGACAAAAGAGAAATCAGAAATTGGCGATCAATTTCAGTACTGGACGTGTCGTATAAAATATTGGCAAAAGTACTAGCCCTGCGGCTCTCTGCTGTCCTCCCGTCATTGGTAGAGATGGAACAAGGGGCCTTTGTTAAAGGGCGTTCAATCTTTGGCAATATTTTGACCACAGTTCAGGCCCTGGAAGTGATTGGCTATGAGAAACGTGATGAGGCAATTTTAATGCTAGATATGGAAAAAGCGTATGACAAAGTGGGCTGGGCCTTTGTCAATATGTCGCTTTTGAGAATGGGATTCGGCCCCTACCTCCGCTGATGGGTGAAGGCAATGTACGCAAGGGCAACAACCACGGTGTTAGTAAATGAGCGGCAATAAGAAGAATTCGGCCTCACCCGCTCCTTGCGACAAGGCTGTCTGTTGGCCCCCTTGATCTTTGTTCTACAGTTGGAGTTCTGATGGCCAATATTAGAACTAATCAATCAATTGTGGGCCTTCGACTGTCCCCCTCGGTCCATTGGAAGGGAGGAGCAATAGCCGATGATCTGACGATTGCCTACGAAAATACAGCAATAAGTTTGAATGAACTACGTAATGTAGTAAAAGAATACTGTACTTTAACTGAAGTCTCTGTAAACTGGGATAAATCTGCATATTTCCTCCCCGCACCCTTCAAACTGTGTGTTGAATGGGGCATGCGCCAAGTCCCAACAATCACTGCTGACAGGTTGTTGGGAGTGCAGGTTTCGCTCTCAGACTGTGCGCGCATACAAGATAACATTTTGGTGGACAAGGTTCTGGCGAGAATTGCAAATTGGGAAAGACGGACATACTTGTCTCTCTTTGGCAGGGCCTTGGTGTTGTCGTCATCCACCTTCTCACTATTATGGTTCCCCCTGTCGGTCCATTGCTTGGGCAGTTTGGCATACAAGAAGATTAAAGAGGCGGCGGCGCTGTACTTATGGAAACCAGAAGCCACTGCAGAACAAGGCTTCCTGTCCAAGGTGGCTTGGGAGGTCGTGGCGACTCCTAGAAAAAAGGGAGGGCTAGGTATCTTTGATCCGGAACAGCAGAACGTTGCACTTCTAGCCAAATGGCCAATTCAGGCTATGACATACATGGGATCTAAGACCAAGGTGGTCTTTGCGGAATATATACTTGGGACTGAGTGGGAGTTGCTGGATCACTCCAAGGTCTGGTTATGCTTGCAGATGCCTTCCTTTGGTCAGCGGAAACCAAAGTCTCGGCTGCGGAAGGGCCTTTTGGGCGCTTGGAACAAAGTTAGGCCTTACAAACAACTGCCACCAGAAACAAAACAAGAAGTTTTGAATCAGCTGCTCTTCGAAAATGCGGCGATCACACAGGAGGATGGTACGTGGTTTTCTGCAGCAGACGTTTTAAGAGGCTTTGGCAAAGCGTGGGTCAAGAGAGGGATCATGCAAATCAGAGACTTATGGGACCAAGAGCGATCAGATTTCGTAGACATAAACCACCTTAGAAGGAAACTCTCGAGGATTCGTAATGTGCTAGCCCATCGGGAGGCACTGATCTTGGCCATACAACAAGCCTGTGACGAACCACTTCCCGACCCCGTGCCATCTTTCTTACCCTTTCTTTTGCTTGTATCATACCAACCCCAGGAAAACCCCGTTTTGAGTTCTTGCTTTCGGGGGCCGAATTTTCCTTTTTGAGAGCTTTTTCCGACTGCTGAGTCCTGTTTTTCTTTTTTGCAAAGTCGAGAAATTCATGGGAATTTACGTGCGCCTTAGCGAGCGCACTGGGAATTGGGCTCGGTAGTTGGGAATTCCGGGATAAGCGGAACTTCGACGTGTCCTTTTTGGGTGTGTGAATGTGCTTGGGCGCACCGGGGAAACCTCTCGGAATTTTACGTGAGTACGAATAGGCGTAGGATTATATTTTACCGCGTCGCTTTTTTTCGCGCGGATATGGTGATTTCAATTTTGAATTAGGATAGAAGCAAGCTGTAACTGTTTCGGTGCCTTTTTTCCTTTTTGTTGATGGCACCGTGCATGCAAAAGCTTCCTCCTCTCTGTCCCCACATCGCTCCCTTCCCGCCTCCCCTCCCTTCTCCCTCCTTTCTCTCTCTCCCCGTAACTGTTTTTCCTTCTCCCTCTTTCTCTCTCCCGCCTTGCTTTCGCGCGCCCATTTCCCTTTCTTCATCGTCTGAATCTTGGACCCGTCTTGCGCCACCTCTCGCGCCTTTTCTCTTCTCACCCTCTGAGTCAGGTGTACAACGCCCGGTCGATCCCCCGATAACTCCCGCTCGCCAATCAGGTGCGTGGATCCATAGGACCTTCCTATCACACGATGAATCTGATTGGTTGAACCTTGAGTTCCGAGGGATCAACACGGCGTTCATAGAGCACTCTTCTCAAAGTCTTCTCCTCCTGCTTCTCCTCTTACACCTCAGCTTTCCTGTTACCTTCTCCCCCTTCTATCTCCCCTGTCCCAACTATAAAACCCACAAGCGCGTCCGCAAATCTCTCTTACGTTCTCCACTTCTAAGCCAGCTTCCGGGAAGCAGTGGCTAGGCATAGTAGATTGGTGCGAGTCGGAAAGTCCTGTCGAGCTGACGATAGGCTGGCTGGTTGCGCGCTTGATCACCACGACGGACTGTGGGATCTGGGCGAACCGCGTCGAGTTTACGTCAGCGGGGTGACGATCGCAGTGGTGGCAGTTAGCACACGATGGTCGGGATCGTCGGTGCGGGTATGATGTTCGATGAGTGGAGTTGAGTGAGTGATTGGCCCGGGGCCATATTGGAATTAACGGCGAATGCGCCTTTATTGTTGAAGATTCTTTTTCTGGTGTGAGTGCACAGCGGCAACGCTGAACTTCCTTCTTTTGGGTTGTGTTATCTCCCATCTCGACTCTCCTCCCTCACCTTCCCCTATCTTTGAATGATGATGCGTCTGGATGATTGTTTCTCCCTTGCATGAGAATGAGTCTGCATGATGTTTCTGTGTGAAAGAACTTCTTCCGAAACTCTTCCATTAGTTTCCTGGGTAGTCCTCCCCCTATGCAAGGACCCCGTCTTCTTGTCTTGTGAACAGTGGATGTGTGTGTATTGTTCAGCGATCCATCTTTTTGCCCCTGAGCATATCTCATTTTCGTACCTTCCACAGCGAATGAATGTATGGAGATTCGCGTTTCTTTACGTTGATTAGATAATTGTTGTTGGGATCTTGCTCGAGAATGCAAGAGTGTTTAGATCTGTAGCTCTGTTTGCACTACGCATGCCATCTGCCTTATGCTGCACGACATCAGYAGCCTAGCCACGAGRCGGCCCTAAGAAACAAGGCGCCCAGGGACCAACGTTGTGTTGAACCAATCAGACCCATAGCCATATGCGTGACCAAGTTGATCTGTGTTTGCTCTCTCTCTCTCTCTCTCTCTCTCTCTCTCTCTCTCTCGTGTCAAAAATATTGATTAAGGGACGCGCGGATCGCTTTTTAATGACGTCTCAAGATATTTCGTGATTGATTGACGTGTGGACCAACGAGTACCCTCCGACTGGGCGCCAGCGTCCCGTATCTCCCATCCCAATGCGATCTTTTCCTTACAGTGAGGAAAGGACACGTGTCTGCGAGTGGGACGTACGAGAAGCGGTCGCAGGAATCGGTGGACACTACTTCTTCCCTCCCGAAAATCGTTGCTCTGGATTCATGGATGCGGGCTTTGTCATTATCGATACCCACTTCCCACCCTACTCGATATTGCTCCCCTTTAACGAATTGATCGTCATTCCGTGGACGGCAGTGGCGCCTCATTGGCCTCGAACCTTGTGCACTGAGTGCTAGCGCTTCGATCACTATGAATCGAAAGGCTTTCAATACCGAATACGGAGTGAAGACGAGCACAAAAAAAGAGCCACACGGCTGAGACCATCCACGTCGGACTCAGAACTAACCAGTGAACGACGACGAGACCTGATACGGAAACGAGATACGCGAAGCGTGCCCAAGCCTTTCCGTTCTAAATGACGGACGGTAGCCCGATGGGAGGCACGGCAATACTTTTTGGATTGAATTTGGATTTTTCCCTCCTTCCCACCTTGCCTGCGCGCACCTTCTGCGACGCGCGAAAACAGTCGACTTGCTCCATCGGACCAACACGGGGGATCTCAGTTCTGTCTGTGTCCCCACACTCAATTTCCAAAAGTCCTTGGCACACCCCATCTTGTTGTTTTTCTGGGCCTCTTTTCTGCACAGCTAACACTCCGAACGGAAGACAGCACAGGGCGTGAGGTTGGTATCGGAGCCGACACGTGTCGGTTCTGATGATAGTAAGCCGAACTGGCGAGAGGTAGGAGAGACCCTCCATTAGCTCGTCGAGATCGCCCAGTGACCAGGTCTCAGTCTGGAGCGGCTGCGCCCGCAACAATGGTAGACGGTACGAGGGTGATCGTTAGCATCCCTGCCCCCTTCCCCTTCTTCCCCAACCATACCCATCCCGAGGCTTGGCTGGAAGCTGTCGAAGCTCAAAACTACAGTGCAACTGATCTCCCCCGATTTCTGACATTGCTACTTCGTAATACGTCGCATGACTGGTTTAGGAAACGCACGTGGGTAGATTGGGAGATTTTTAAGCGTGCATTCTTGGCTCGATTCGACACAGTTAGTGAAGATGCCGCCTGGTACGTGCTAAAAAATCGACCTTAAGGACCAGGGGAACTGTTACCCGATTTCGCTGATCGATTTCAAACCACATTGGATAAATCCGGGCGGGACGAGAAATATGCTCGAGATCTGTTTATTGATCACCTTCGAAGTCCGACCTTGAAAGGGAAACTACAGAAAAAAGTTCCGCCGAAAACAACCCAGTTATCGGCTATCATTACTAAAGCGTTGGAGCTAGACTTGGCTGATACAAAAAGATATATCAACCAGGGAGACGAAGACATTACGGATACCATACGAGATGTAACGGCTAAAAGGCGATTATGGTGGCAGGCGGTCGAACGATTTTATCCCCGCCCCGACCCTGACCTTCCCAGCGGAATCGTTTCCGATATCCCAACTGCTTTTCCTCCATCTCCCCCCGTGAATCAGTCTATCACAGCCATTAGGAGCGGAACTTCATCTGAACCCCCCTCGCCTGCAGTAACAAATTTACACCTTGCCCAGATGATCCATACGGCCACTACCAAGCAGTCCAAATGGATGAGCAACTTGATCTAAATACAGGCCGCTCATATGGAACGGATGGAACAGATAATGAGCAGGCTCATTAAGCCTAACCCAGCTCCTGCTCAGCCTGCCTCTGCATCGTTTCCAATCTTACCTGCTCCCCAGGCTCCAGGATTCGCACCTCAGTTTCCTCATCTAGCTAATCCGGTTGGAAGGATTGAGTGTTTTAATTGCAAACAGCCCGGGCATTTCGCCCGGGACTGTCCACAGCCAAAACGTAATCAGCCTCCCCCTGCTGCGGCCCCCGTCGCCCTTAATCAAGGACGAGTGGCCGCTCTGATGGATACGGATCGAGAAAGAGAACTCGTGGCGTATACCACAGAGCAGCTCTCCCCTTCGATGACAATGGCGTCAACATCGAGGGCTTCTTCCCCCGACGCTGCTGACGTGGTCGATCCTCTCGAGTATCTCCATCTCGCAGGCATGATAGGAGCCATCCGATCGGTCCCAGATGATCTCGAGTAGGTCGATCGCGAATCCAATCCAGGACCACAGTTTCGGACAGGAGACATTGATATACTGAAAACGCTCAAGCAGTTAGACATCCGCGTTCGTATCCCCGTAGGACATCTACTCACCATATCTGAAACGGCGAACGAGAAACTTTTACAATACTGCCAGAAAAATCAAAAGCGTTTTACCTATCAACGCATACAACGAATGTTGAAAAAGAAAGAAGAAACTGAGGAAGTGGTATCCCCTGAGCTGGATACTAAGGAACCTGCCGCCATCTCTATAGCAGAAAAGGATCACTTCATACGAGCTCGGCCGGTACTATGGAAAAGTGCGGAATGTGATTGTGAAGTTTGGGGTAAGCCGTTTACCGCCTTGATCGACACGGGGTCTTTTGCAGTAGCCATATCGTTAGATACTATCAAAAAGACGAGACGACTTGGATCCATGCTTCCTCAATATGGCAAAGACAATTATGTCTCTGCAGACGAGGAAGCAATGAACATCGTGGGTGTTATCGAGAACGTAGCTATAAAGGTCGGGCGAGTACATGTCCTGGTTAACGCGCTCGTAATAGATGTACGTTCCTACTCGGTATTGTTGGGATTACCTTGGGCGATGGCGGTGGGCGCACGTCTGCACTTCAATTCGAAAGAATTGGTGCTCACACAAACTGAGGAAAAACCTCAGACTGTTTCTTTGCGGGTTTCTACCCGAACAAGAAAGCGGGTTCCTAACTCTCCCCAAATACGGATGATCCGACGCATTGATCCCGAGGAATGCTCCCTCTCGCGCCTCGGAAACGGAGTCAGGGAGCAAGAATACGGAGAAGAGATGCCCAGTAAAGAGGAATGGAAGCATCTGGTTGAACTTTTCGAACATGAAATCCCTGAAGAATTTCGAGTGTGCCCCGACACCGCTCGAAGCTTCCACATGGACTCTGAAGACAGTGCGTTCATGCCTCTAACAACCCAGGTCAGTCCTTCAGTTCTCCTCGGTGAACCCATATTACAAGTCTCCGATCTGGCCGATGATTTGGAACCCCCTCGCACCTTGTACGAGGGAGCTTTTTCCTTACGAGCACGTTATCAGCAAATGAAACAGTATTGGACGTTTCCGTTTTTCCACCCCGATCATTACTAACGACAGGAGCCACTATCGCATTGATTAAACAAGAAGCGGAAGCATCCGTAAGTGACGTGCCAAATCTAATGCAAGAAATGACGGATCTAACAGGACTAACTGTGAAACCAACTTCGGTTGGGTCACAAACTGACGCTGAAACTAAAGAAACGGAGATGATCAGTCCCGCTGAGTCCCAAATGATAGCAACTGTCTTTTCTGTTCGCACCTGTAGTTCCGTCTTTTCTAGTGTTTATGAAAGACAGGAACGGCCGGTTGATTGGATCGATATGCCCCTTAATATGTCCAAGGAATCAACAATCCCCCTCCCGAGTCACGTTCCCGCGGAACTCGGAAGTCGTTGATTTGTGTATTGAATGGTTACGCAGAAGTGCTGAGCGTGCATGACAATGATATTGGGTTAACTAATGTAATTGAACATGCCATTCTCACGGGAGATCATCTGCCCATTAGCTGCGCTCCCTACCGATACTCGCCAGCTCAACGAGCGGCCGCCTTTCAGCGGATTAAGGAGTTCGAAGCTAATGGATGGATCGAGCCCGCTATAGGACCAAGGGATTCGCATTTGCATTGATTATCGAAAGCTGAATAATATCACGATTGAAGATGTGTATCCCCTCCCCCGGATTGATGAGTTATTGCATGCGATTGGGAGTGCTCGATTTTTCTGCAAGTTTGATGTTCGTCATGGGTTCCATCATCTTCTTGTCCGAGAGGAAGATCGACCGAAAACAGCGTTTGTACTTTTCGAAGGCACGTGGCAATGGATTTGATGTCCGATGGGTATCTGCAATGCCCCTGCGACTTTTCAGCGAGCCATGAATATGGCCTTTCAGAACTTCGTACGGTAAACTCGTTTGGCACAGAGCATCATCAACTACTGCGTGATTGTGTACATGGATGACATCTTGGTGTATTCGAGGTCCTATGAAGGACACGTGCAGCACATGGAATGGACACTTCATGCGTTACGAGATGCCGATTTCAAGGTGGCGCTTGAGAAGAGTCAGTTTTTTCTCACCACCATTTCCTTCCTGGGGCACGTGGTGACAGACAAAGGACTCCAACCGGAGCCGCAAAAGGTGGCAGCTTTCAGGGACGTGCTAGTACCTACCACTATTACGCAAGTTTGCGCCTTTCTGGGCCTAGCCTAGTATTACCGAAGATTTATCAAGGGCTTCGCGGCGATTGCGGGACCCCTCACAAATCTCCTACGCAAGGATCAGCCGTTGATCTGAACGTCGGAGTGCGATCAAGCATTTTCCAAACTCAAGGCTGCTCTCATTTCGGCTCCGGTCCTTATAAGACCGGATCCTGAAAAACCTTTTGTCCTCATCACCGACTGGCAGCCAAAGGCGATTTCGGCGATCCTTGCCCAGGTGGGACCAAGCGGACACGGGAGTGTGGTGGAGTATGCGTCCAAATCAGTACCCGCCTGCAAGCGCAACTACGCCGCTCCGACGGGAGAATGCTATGCGGCTCTCTGGGGAATCAGTCACTTTCGTGCTTACCTATATGGGCGAAAATTCACCCGGGTGACTGATCATGAGCCCCTGTTGGCTCTGAAGAGGTCGAAGGATTACTCGGGCATGATTGGGCGATGGGCAACGGTGCTGCAGAGCATGGACTTTGACATCCGTCATCGGAAGCACGAGAGACATGGGAATGCGGATGGATTGACACGACTGCACCAGCCTGAGAAAGTTTCGAGGAATGAGGAGGTGATTCCGTGGAACGAACCCGAGCAGAAGATTGGACCCCAGTACGGCCAAGTGGAGATTTTGTCGAAGCAGTAAGTGACACGAGGATTAATTTGCCTACTCTACTCTCTCCACAATTCAGACCCGTCTCTTCCCCTGTTATCATGACTACCCCGTCTGACTTCACCACCCCTTCTTCTCCTACTAATTCTGCCCCTCTTACTTCCTCAGCTTTCTTTGCCACCCTCCCCGACAAATTCTGTTCTTTTTGCATGTGCATTGCACGGGTTTATGGGGTCGACTGTCATCCCTTCGAAATTGGGTTTGTCGATTGTGTAGAATGTGCCACGTGTGTCAATCGTGCGCACGGGGCCTGCATACGATATCGGACAAGTAGCAAGGAATGGAGGTGCCCCCTATGTAGAACGAACAAACTCCCCACGGAGGTTCGATTCGAGGCCGCCCGTATGGACGGCCCTGAATACGACGAATAATATCGACGAGCGGAGGTTTGGACAGATAAAATTTTATTGGCAAAATTAGCAGGATTATTTTTGGGCCACCTCACCAAACACGACAGACGTAGGGCAACCAAGAGATCTCGGGACTATCGATGGATCAACGGTCATTTAGAAAAGCATAAAACTGACGGATCGGGTTCGTGGCTGACAGTTCCCCACCCCTTCCAGAAATACGATTGGATCCGATCTGCTCACGAGGAACAGGCCGCTCATTTCGCGATACGCGTCACGGAGGCAACTGTAGACCAGAACCGATGGTTCTGGTCCAATAAAGGAGATGATGTCAAATACATTGTCGCTAACTGTCTGGTCTGTGCCGCTGATCGCGCCCCTATACGGGGACCAAACACGATCGTACCAACGAAAGTAGAGCGTCCTTTCCAGTGAGTCAGTATGGACATGACCGATATTGACGTGCCACCTGGCCCAAACCGCTGTGGATATTCTATTTTATTAGTATTAATCGACCACTTTTCCAAATACATCGAAGTCTATCCCTGTAAGACCCGAAAAGCCGCAGAAATAGCCACGTATATCGAACGGTTCCTCTATACCCATCTAGATACGGAAGAAATTCTAACCAATAATGGATCTCAATTTAAAGGTGAGGTGGAAGAACTACTTGCGTGAAGGGGCGTCACGCTCCGACATACGGCACCCCACGTGTTTCAGTCGAACGGGTTGGCCGAGAATGCCAACCGTATGATTAAAACCGCCCTTCGCAGAAACTTAGCGGCACACGACACGCGTCCTTGGCCCGAAATTGTATATCAGATCGTTGGGATCCACCGAGCCACCCCTCACGAATCCACGGGGTTCACCCCCTTTCAGCTTCGAACTAATAGCCTCCCCTGTGTCGATTACCGGGGTGACTCGGAAATTGCCGAAGCAGGGGGCAGAGACATGCGTGCGACCCTCAAAGCCAAGGCCAAGAGGTACGCCGACTTAATAGAACGGACCGTTCCAAAGCTAGCCCGGAAAAGGCAAAGGATGACCGAACTGGCCCACGGTAGACAGGTCCGCAGCTATGAGGCTCGGAACGGGAATGCTGGGCCCCAGTACCAATATAAATTGGGGGACCTAGTGCAGGTACGTAAATGTGCACACGACCGGAAACTCGCTCCTAAGTTCTCTGGTTGTTTTCACGTTATCTAACTCGGACCCAACGGCGCCAACATGGTGCGCATCGCACCAGAGGCTAGCGCCAGCCATAGCTCCGTCCCCATCGTCCGACATACCTCCTACCTCCGTCTCCTTCCTCCTTCCGATCTTCCTCCCTCTTCTTCCTCGGAAAGCGAGGAAAACGACGATGATCTAACCCTCTGTCCTCTTTCTCCCTCCTCCTGTCCCTCATCCTCCTCTCCGACCTCGCCATGAGTTTTATCACGGAGCGAGTTCTTGACTTACAGCTGCGGCAGCCACGTGGCCCCCTCTCAAAAATTCGGCAAGTTTGTCACCCTCGGCTCAATACGGATCTCCGCCGTTTGATGCGATTCTTCTGCGACGAAGGTGTCTGTGCCGTCGCTGCATTTCGGATAGAAGGGAGCCCTCACGCGATAGTAGTCGCGGAGGTTACTGCAGTTCATCGGCGAGCGGGTCCCAGAACGAGCCACGTCACCACAGTGGCAGGATTCACCGGCGACATCAGCTCGGTCAATCCGCTGAGGCATACCGAGATCTTGGCCTCGCTGCGTGAGTGGACGGAGCAAGTGTCCAATGTGTGGCAGCACGTCCTCGCCCGCGAAGGGTATAACATCATTCCGATCTCTGCATTGGATATCGACGGTATTCGCCGATCACCGAGCGAGCGGCCTGTTGTGATTCCTGTCATCGTTCCCTTCCCTCGTCCCCAATGAACCACGCCCATCTCCTCGCTCCTCTTTCTATCTTTGGTCTTCCCTCTCTCTTCCCCACCTTCTGGCAATCCGATCTTCACCCTTCTCTCTCCTTCTCATCCGAGCCTCTTTCGGTCCCTTATATCAACCCTGGATATTGGCGGCTGTGGCGCGAAACTCTTGAGGACTTGTCCTTCTACTTGGCCCGAGTACAAGTGAAGTGGACGGGCACTATCGAGTATCCCATGTGGACCGAGAACCCAGAGCTGCTGATCATACAGGGGTGGAGGACTAACGAGGAAGGAGATCTTATTGGATTTCTCTTTGGATCGGTGCAACCAGGTCGCCGTCAGTTGATTGCACAGGAGCTCATCGCACTGATCGTGCAATTGGCGGACGACCTCTCGCCCGACATGTACTTTCAGAGTGACAACAGTCCTGCTCCGTACATTTTCGAGCGATCCTTGGATCCGTACCTTCAGTGGACTTCAGGCTTGAAGGAACCTAGCGACGAGGATACATTACCATCGCGGCAGAAGTATCTGAAGCCGTACGAGATCCCCTACGCCTTCTACCCAAGGGCAGAAGAAGCGCCGATCATCGACAACGACGAAGAAGAAGGCGACAACGAGGAAATATCGGAGGAGGGAAGCTATAGTAAACATAGCGAGGGCGAGCTGAGTAAGGAGGATGAGGAAGAAGAAAGAGCCGGATCGGAGCGGGAAGCCCCGCCGGAAGAAGCAACGCGTACGGGAACGGAGGTGGAAGATCGGGAAGTGGCACGAAAACGCGAAGAAATTGCCTTCGGAAAGCGTCAGCTGGAGTTCGCCAGCAAAGCTAGCCTGCGCCTTGGTAACGATCCGACCCGGGAACCAGAGTCGTCGAAGCCCGAAGATGGCGACCCTGCAGCCACCACCTCAAGTGTCGCGCGACGGAGACGGCGCCGATCCCCCTCCTCCTCCAGCCCCACGCGTCCCACAGTTCGCCCACGTACCGATGCGGGCGATAGGCCTTCGTCCTCGGACACTGTCCCGCCGACCCCTTGATTTCCTCACCCTCGAGCATATCCGTACCCCCGTCACCTTCCCTTCCCATCCTTTCCATCCACATCTCTTCCGTGACTTCTACTCCACCCGTCTACTCGCCACCGTCCACCCCCACGCCTCCCTTCGGTCCGCTGCTCCTACGTTTTGCTGGCATCTCCTGCTGTTCAACGCTGCATGGGAACAATCCAACGTGGTGGAGGTCTATTACGTTGCCACGGGGACAATCCCCGCCTGTCGCCACTTCGAGATCTTCCGAGCGGCATTTTTCCGCACCTTCTCCTCCTTCTATCGCGATTACCTCGCTTCCCTCCCCCGCAGTGGCGATCATTTCCCCCGCTTCCACCGAATCATCCGATATGAGGAGCTCCCGGTGACTATGGAAGGGATGAATCGCTTCCTACCCCCACTCCCTCCCCGTCATCCCGCCAGATCCCCGGCATGTACCGCCTCTACTGGCCTATCCCAACTAGGCAGTGGTAGATCCCCTTTCACCTAACCCCCCCCCCTCTCTCCTCCCTCCATCGGCACGAATCAGTAAGCTTCGCGAAGATCACGCCATCGATGACGACGTCAACCTACGCGCTGATTCGACGGACAGCAACGAGCAGGGGTGCAGAGCACACGGAGATCGGATGGACCATGATGGCGTCACCTGGACGATCTCCACGAGGCAGAGGGTTGCATATGACAGGGCTACAGAGATCTTGCCACGGATGTTGTTGCCATCTCATCCGCGGCCCAGTTATCGTTCCTTGTAGTTCTTTCTGCTCTGTTGATACGCTTGGTTCCTCAGGCATCACTCTGTTCTCCCCTCTTCTTCTTCGCCATGACATGCAATCAGGAGATCGCATAATATTGGAACCCCCTGCGCGTCACATATGTGACGAACCACTTCCCGACCCCGTGCCATCTTTCGTACCCTTTCTTTTGCTTGTATCATACCAACCCCAAATTAACCCCGTTTTGAGTTCTTGCTTTCGGGGGCTGCATTTTCATTTTCGAGAGCTTTTTCCGACTGCTGAGTCCTGTTTTTCTTTTTTGCAAAGTCGGGAAATTCATGGGAATTTAAGTGCGCCTTAGCAAGCGCACTGGGAATTGGGCTCGGTAGTTGGGAATTCCGGGATAAGCGGAACTTCGACGTGTCCTTTTTAGGTGTGTGAATGTGCTTGGGCGCATCGGGGAAACCTCTCAGAATTTTACGTGAGTACGAATAGGCGTAGGATTTTATTTTCCCGCGTCGTTTTTTCTCGCGCGGATATGGTGATTTCAATTTTGAATTAGGATAGAAGCAAGCTGTAACTGTTTCGGTGCCTTTTTTCCTTTTTGTTAACGACACCGTGCATGCAAAAGCTTCCTCCTCTTTGTCCCCACATCGCTCCCTCCCGCGCCTCCCCTCCCTTCTCCCTTCTTTCTCTCTCTCCCCGTAACTGTTTTTCCTTCTCCCTCTCTCTCTCTCCCGCCTTGCTTTCGCGCGCCCATTTCCCTTTCTTCATCGTCTGAATCTTGGACCCGTCTTGTGCCACCTCTCGCGCCTTTTCTCTTCTCACCCTCTAAATCAGGTGTACGACGCCCGGTCAATCCCCCGATAACTCCCGCTCGCCAATCAGGTGCATGGATCGATAGGACCTTCCTATCGCACGATGAATCTGATTGGTTGAACCTTGAGTTCCGAGAGATCAACACGGCGTTCGTAGAGCACTCTTCTCAAAGTCTTCTCCTCCTGCTTCTCCTCTTACACCTCAGCTTTCCTGTCGCCTTCTCCCCCTTCTATCTCCCCTGTCGCAACTATAGAACCCGCAAGCGCGTCCGCAAATCTCTCTTACATTCTCCACTTCTAAGTTGGTGCGAGTCGGAAAGTCCTGTCGAGCTGACGATAGGCTGGCTGGTTGCGCGCTTGATCACCACGACGGACTGTGGGATCTGGGCGAACCGCGTCGAGTTTACGTCAGCGAGGTGACGATCACAGTGGTGGCAGTTAGCACACGATGGTCGGGATCGTCGGTGCGGGTATGATGTTCGATGAGTGGAGTTGAGTGAGTGATTGGCCCGAGGCCATATTGGAATTAACGGCGAATGCGCCTTTATTGTTGAAGATTTTTTTTCTGGTGTGAGTGCACGGCGGCAACGCTGAACTTCCTTCTTTTGGGTTGTGTTATCTCCCATCTCGACTTTCCTCCCTCACCTTCCCCTATCTTTGAATGATGATGCGTCTGGATGATTGTCTCTCCCTTGCATGAGAATGAGTCTGCATGATGTTTCTGTGTGAAAGAACTTCTTCCGAAACTCTTCCATTAGTTTCCTGGGTAGTCCCCCCCTATGCAAGGACCCCGTCTTCTTGTCTTGTGAACGGTGGATGCATGTATATTGTTCAGCGATCCATCTTTTTGCCCCTGAGCATATCTCATTTTCGTACCTTCCACAGTGAATGAATGTATGGAGATTCGCGTTTCTTTACGTTGATTAGATGATTGTTGTTGGGATCTTGCTCGAGAATGCAAGAGTGTTTAGATCTGTAGCTCTGTTTGCACTACGCATGTCATCTGCCTTATGCTGCACGACATCAGCAGCCTAGCCACGAGGCAGCCCTAAGAAACAAGGCGCTCAGGGACCAACGTTATGTTGAACCAATCAGACCCATAGCCATATGCGTGACCAAGTTGATCAGTGTTTGCTC